>VWZE01018311.1:18845-52866 GCA_013396675.1 Eubucco bourcierii
TTTTCCTTTCAGATGGTGGTAAAAACTTTCATGGATATGGACCAGGACTCGGAAGATGAGAAGCAACAGTATCTCCCATTAGCCTTGCACCTTGCATCTGAATTCTTCCTCAGGAATCCCAATAAAGATGTACGCCTCCTTGTAGCATGTTGCTTGGCTGATATCTTTCGTATCTACGCTCCTGAAGCTCCATATACATCCCATGACAAACTTAAGGTAAAAATGTTTAATGAATCACAGAACTGTTTTGGTTGGAAAAGACCTCTAAGGTCATGGAGTCCAAACACTGATGTAATGCCACCATACCCATTAAACCATGTCCCACAGTGCCATGTCTACATTTCTTGAACATCTCGAGAGATGGTGAGTCCATCTCCTTGGGCGGCCTGTTTGAATGCCCAGTCACTTTTTCTGTAAAGAAATATTTCCTGATATCCAACCTAAACCTTCCCTGGCATGATTTCAGACCATTTCTGCTCATCCCATCATGTGGTACTAGAGAGGATAAATGAACCCCCATTTTACTAAAATCTCCTTTCAAGTAGTTATAGAAAGCAGTGAGGTCCTCCTCTCTGCCTACTCTTCTCCAGACTGAACAATCCCCTCCTACTTCATACTGAGGAAAAAACCTACACCCAGCCCCTGAAAAACCAAACCCAACTGAATTTTTTTTGTTTGTGTTTATACTGATGTTCAGATGATGAAAGAGATGTTGCTTTAGTCTTGTGAGTCAGTGCAGTACTTTGAGGGCCAGAGATGTGTAAAGGAGCACTAGGTACCCAACCTCTGTGTTGGTGATGGCTTTCTCTCAGTGCCTAAAAAAGCCCATTTAATGTTCTGTCATGAATTTATAAATGTGGGTCATGTCACTACTAAAAGGTTGTATTTTTATTCTCTGCTGAAGCAAGCTTGTAAACACTTTCTCATTTTTTGACAGGACATATTCTTGTTTATTACAAGACAATTAAAAGGCTTGGAGGACACGAAGAGCCCTCAATTTAACAGATACTTTTACTTGTTAGAGGTAACACAGTCATTATAAATTTCAGTAGATGGTATTAGCTCTGTAAACCTGAGAAATGTCATCAGTCTTTCTCCAAATATACCAGTATGCCTGGAAAATTTTGTTTCTTCTGTAGATCCCACCGGACTCATTAATGAAAATTAATCAGTTGCTTCTCTTAGTAGCCATAATTCCTTTTGCATGTACTAAGTCCATGCAGCCTCCAGCTGAAGACATCTTAAAACAATTAGTATTTATTAACATTCAACCTTTGTCTTCTGTATTTAGTTTTTTTTGCCATGCGTCCTTAAGGTGCAACTGAATTCAAGCAAAAATGCTGATTAAAATGCAAATCTTTTTATATTGATGATGGGAGAAGTAATGCAAAATTTTGATTTTAAAAATCAACTGTTGTTGACAAGAAGTGCTGGGGGTCTGTCAGTGTCCACTTAGAAACAGTATCTGGTTTGTAAACTTTCTGTTGATGTTTAAAAATGTCTTGTCTCATCACATAAAGGGAAAAAGTATAGAAATGTGGATTTATTATGTTAACAATTTCTGTGAATCTGCTTTTCTACATAAGAAATCAGATTACTCTAGAAAATAAATATAAATGTCTATTTCAAAGCCCTTTTATGTTAAGAACTCTTTATCTGTGAAGAAAATGCCCAGGCTCTTTCTCCAAAATGTTTACAATCCGTTGTACAATATTTTTCCAGAGATAAGGGAAAAAAAAAGTAACTAACATGATTACATTTATGTGACTTTATGTGAAGTTGCAATATCCTGAATGTCCTATTTTTCTTTTAGAATTTAGCTTGGGTTAAATCTTACAACATCTGCTTTGAGTTGGAAGATTGCAATGAAATTTTTATTCAGCTTTTTAGGACTCTTTTTTCAGTTATCAAGTAAGTCAAATTGCTTCAATTATATCAAACTGTCAAAAGGACATCGGTTTTGGGGGTAGACTGAATCTCTGTATTGCCTACAAGTAATATGACTAAATAGAGCAAGGAAATACAGGGAAAGCAAGGGAGGGCAAACTACAAGCGGTATGGAGGCGTTAAAGATAGACATGTTTTAATAATTCCTGTCCATGTACCTAATTCTGGCTCATGTATTTACCTTTCTATTTCCATCGTTGTTGCTTTCTCCTTTTTTTGTGTTTTGTTTCACTTAAAGCAAAATTAAGATGTTCAACACTTACTGTAACACAGGAAAGACACAAAATACTTTCAGGTTTTGAGATGTGTGGAGTGCGAGGGAGAGGAAGCTGGACTGTATTAGACACTGCTTCTTAATGGTGCTGTTAATATTTGTCATGGACTGAAAGTTTAGGATTGATAATATTCTTTATCATTATTGATAATATTCTCTATCATCATAGTAATAGCCACAACCAGAAGGTACAAATGCATATGCTGGATTTGATGAGTTCTATCATCATGGAAGGCGATGGAGTAACTCAGGAGCTGCTGGACTCGATTTTGATTAACCTCATTCCTGCACACAAGGTCTGTAAAGTAAAATATGGTAGTAGTATACCATTATAAAAATACTTTTTGTTGCCTTTTGTTGTTTGTCTCTCCACACACTTCATCACTGTTGGTTTGTTCCCCCCGCCAGCCTTGTAATAGTGGATTGAAAATTTCCTATGCAGAATTATTTGGTGTTGTTCATTAGCTGTGTCTAGTTTATTCACTGTCAAGAGATTCTGACCACTTACCACCTCAGGAACTGTCCTGAATCAGAAATAAAGTATTTTCAAACAAGTGGAATATGTATCAGGAAAACATTACTTCCTAAGGGTTGTGGGTTGTAGGTTGTTTTTGTTTGGGAGTTTGGGTATTTTTATTTTAAAAGATGTGAAGTATTGGGTTTTTTTATTTAAAAGAAATAAAAAGGAAGAGGGGGGAAGACTTCCCAAGACTTCTCTGGTGACTTTCTGTTTGCCTCAGGCCAGTGATTCCACTTGACCCTAGTTGTTTGAGGGTTGGGTTTTTGGTTTTTGTTTTTTTTTTATCCTGTGTCTTTCCACCTTAAACTTTTATTAAAATTTAATCATTACCTCAAGTGTAGTATTTGTTTTTTTGGTTTGGTTGAGTTTTTTGTGTTGTGTTTTGGGCTTGTTTTTTTGTTTTTAAGTCTCTCTATTCTCTATGTAATAACTTTTCTGCCCTTTTGCAAAGTTCAGCATCCCTTTAAGTCACTTTGAAGTGACACGCCACCTTTTTTCACCCCTCTTTTCCTAGAGGAGTCTTATGTAAGCCCCTTCTAGCAAACTTCTGCTGTTATGCAGGTGCTGTCTTAGGTCATCAGCACAGCTACTTCCAGTAGGTTTTTCAGTCCTTCCTGGTCACTAATGCTGTCCTGGTTTTACTGGGAATTTTAATTTATGGTCACTGGGTCTGCAGGAAAGCTTTTGAAGTATGTTCACCATAATGGCTAAATAAAGTTGAAAGGACAATAAACACAACTCCCATACTGTGAAATCAGGGAAAGTGAGATGCAGGCTGGTGTTGTCTTGCATTGACCAAGAAAAATCCCTTGCTAAAACGTACCTCTTACTGAAAATTTTATGGAGGACAATGCATAAGCTTCAGTGATGAGCTGCAGTAAGTGATCTGTACTCTCATTGCCAAGTACCTCTTCCTCTTTGTTCATTTATTAATTTAAAATAATGACAAAATTAAGGCTGCTCCAGCCTTGACTACGTAACTGAAGTTAAACGGGCAGATAAAAGCAAGGACTGTTCCATTGTTCGGTTAAAGAGGGAGAAGTCATGGAAATGTATAGCACAGGAGTGACTAAGCCATGGCCATTGTCAAAATGAGTCAAATCTTAACAACAAATATATAAAAGTATCTATCAGTTTGCATTCCTTGTGTCATGACCATGAGATGAAAATACTGTTCTATAAACTCATTTTTATTGACAAGCAAGATGATATCTTAATAAAACTGCCAACAGGAAGGGAAGTCTCTTGTTGATAACAGTAAAAAAGTCTTTTTTGTAATATGCTGTTCTTTCTGAGTTGTTTCCAGTCAGTTGTAAGCAGTAGAGGTCAGGAATGGAAATAGAAGAGTGGAGATGTGTGTGCCAGGTGCTGGGTGATGCTGTTCATAGTGGTGAGAGCATTGCTCTCGGGATGCAAAGGCCTGGTAAACACTGGACAACTGAACAATGTCTTGTGACTACTTGGTGTAGGAAAAGTGCAAGTGAATATAATCCTTTAGCATTAACATTTTTAGCTTAATCATGTAATTTTGCTTAATAAATTATCAAGTAAGTCTCTGATAAAGTGGGGGGAGGGTAAGCTTGATGCAAATACTGGGTTGTACTCCACTGTTAGAGGACTGGTGGCCAGTCCTTTAATGGCTCTTGACCATCGTGACTGAACATATAATATGCTGTAATCAGTTTTCAGTATCATACATTATTCAGTGTTTCTGGTCTGTTTTATCTTTGTTTCCTGTAACAACAGAACTTCTGCTCTTTACTACAGTAATGTAAAAATAATAATTAAAAAGACTAAATGACAAAGCAAAGTTGTTTTAGCTCTTCTACCTTGGAGAGTCTGACTACATGATTTAAATTTTCCTTTCATGGACAGATCTCTTAGAAAATTGTGATTCTGTTGATTGTTTGTCCTTAGGTATGTAAATCAGAAGCACCATAGCTTGAAAAGCACAGTTTTTTTTCTGGTAGAGGATGTATAATAACAATACTTGTATGCCAGCACAAAGACATTAACTACTAATGATTCTCTGCTATGACATAATAAAAGCATCAGTGTGGCTAGACAGTTACACTTAATGGAAGTTCGTCTTTGTAAAGGTGCTGAAATGTGTGTTTTGGATAATGTATTCTCTTCCTTTGGGGGATTTTTGGATTTTGTTTTGTTTTGTAACTCTTACACTGAGTGAGACAAACTGCAGTTAAAAAAAAAAAGAACCTAGACAAGAAGTAGAGACTCCCTCAGTAGTTAAATTATATTCTTTTGTATCTCCAGTATCAGTAAAATGGCTTGTCTGCATGTTGATCTCTCTCTGTGCTAATGTGACTCTTTAGTAGCAAACCCAGGTTTTACATAGCAGTATGATAGACCACCTATGGCATCAAACTGTAGTTCTTTTTAAGTTTAAAACCAGTGCTATTTAATGAGCATATTTCTTCACATTCTTACTGCCAAGATTATTCCTTAAAAACATATATTTAATGTGTTTAAAAATCAGTATTTTGGGCTGTGACCTCTACATCGTGGAGAGCCTGTTTAGGGTTAAAAGAAAAGCAAACCCAAAAACCCCACAATGCAGTTTCATTGCAAGAAGTCTTTGAAACTATAGATCCAAATAAAGTGCATTGTCTGTATAATGTTGGCAGCTCTTTAGTTTAATAAAGATCTGCCTGCCAACAAGATTTTAATCACGGTCTGATTTGGAGAGAAACTGGTTTGTTTTGAATTTGAGAAGAGTTTATACATACCTGTCTGTCTGCAGTTCAGTGTTATGGTCACTGAAGAGATAATTGTTTGAACCTTTGGTCATTTGTTTCTCTTTACTATCAGTCGGTGCACTGTCGTTTGGTTTGTCATCTCATTAGCTAGAAGAACATGAGGGAGCCATTCTCAATGTACCCTTGCCAGGCACTGTCTTTCCAAGAATCAGTCATCCTTAGGCTTTACCTGTTTTTCATCTGCAATCATTTATAATTTTCAGGGCCATCACCTTCCTCCCCCTGACTCCAAGCAGCATTAATCTCAAGATGAGATGAGCTACTGCATATTGGATTTTGTGCATATTTGGACAGTCACATTTTTCAGATGTGAAGTTACATTCCTTATCTTGCTCAAGAGTAATAAAAGCAGCATTCAGATTTGTTACTTTGCTATCAAGTGTTTACTTGGAGAGTTTGCATTTAGTTTACTGCCTGGGTTGTAGGTGCTTTCTGTGGGCTGTTTCATAGCATATAGAGCAGTCTGTGGAGAAGTGCAGTTTTACCCTCTAAATGAGGGTAAACGTTGCTACAGGGTGTATCTTCAACAGAGTATGTGAGAGGGAAACAAACCCATATTTAAATAGTAAGTTTAGTTAATTTTTCAGTTGCAAAATTTGGTGTATGGAGGTGCAGTAGTGTTTCTTCAAAATATTCAATGTGATTGCATGAGAGAAGTTCATAGATACAAATGCAGTGCTAAAGGTAACAACTGGAGTGGTAAAGTCTTTGAATAATATGGAAGAAGTGTTGGGTTTGGATCAGATTTCTTTTAAGTGTGTGAAAAAGTAGTTTTAAGTTTTTTGTGGGGTTTCTTTTTGTTGTTGTTTTTTTGGGTTTTTTGTTTGAGTCTAATTACAGAATTAACATAACTGAACTTAGATAGCTTTGAAATAAAGAGATTGGTGGTAAAACACCTTTCTAAAATCATGGTCTTCTAAGACTGTGAGAGAAAAATAAAATTTGTCTTTAAAATGTTATTGCTTTTCTGTTTTTTCTTTCAGAACCTTAATAAACAAGCATTTGATCTTGCAAAAGTCCTGTTGAAAAGGACCGTCCAGACCATTGAACCATGTATTGCCAATGTATGTAAATCAGTTAATCCATGTTAGCCACAAATAATAAGTGTCCTTCTTATTGTCTTGATTTATTGGAGATTTGTTTGATTGATTGGAAATGTTGTTTATAAAACCCACTTTTTTGTAATGTAGCTACGAGAGAACCATTTTCCAAATAGGATTATTAGCTTGGATTTTTGATCTTTCAACTAAGCAAAGAAGAAATAAATGCTTACTCATATTAGTCTAAAGTTAAGCTTAAATCTGGGCTATGAAAATAGATTATTACCAAAGAGATTCTATTCCAACAAAAGAAATTTGCACCAATAGTACTTTTATGTCCAGCAATCAGACAGTCCTGTTTCTTCCCAAGCTTTAGGATAAAGAATGTCAAACTACCTGCTCTTCACTAGTTTGTTTTTTTTTTTTCCCCATCCTGAACTTGTTTCAGTTTAGGACTGAAGATTTAAGTTAGACTAAAGATAAGATTTTTTGACAAAGCTTCCTTCTATTACAATTCCTTTTGTGGAATGTCAATGTTGTATGTTCTACTGCAGTTGGGTTGGGATGTAGTCTGGTCCATTCTGTGGCCTTTTCTTGGTCCCAAAGCAAACAGAATTCTTAAAAGCCAGTAATTTAAAAAAAGAAATTAGAAAGATTCTTAAAAGGTGAATCAGAAAGTTAAAAGCTGGAGTCTCACTAACAAGCAGCAGATCCCAATTCCCCTGTTTCTTTAACCTTTTCTAATTAGTTATAACTGGAAACAGGATAACAGATAAGAGTGACCTTTGAGTTGATTTAATACTACTCTTCTTGCTTTCTTATTCAAGTGCGTAATAGCTTTGTTGTATTTGTACTGCTCAAATAGTATTAATATTAACCCACAGTATCTAATGGGAAATATATCAAGTGTACCAAAATTTAACAAATCCAAAAGAAATCATTCAAAAATAGCAATCTAAGAGAAAAAAAGAAACCTAAGAGCTTTGATAAATTACCATTACTGCACAACATATCACAGAGTCATCTGATACTCTTTACAATGGATTTAAAGTATGGAGGCTTCTTTGAAGATTTGATGATCTTCAGTTTGGATTGGTTTTAAATGATAAAGGAAGATACCAGATGAACAAACAGCTTAATTTAACAGTTCTTTCATTACCTGTTCAGTTATTGATGTTTTAAATTATCATAGAATAGACTCATAAAATTGTTTTGGTTTTAAGATCATTGAGTCCAACCATTATCTAATTCTATCAAGTCTGATGCTAAACCATGTCAGTCAGCACTACATTTCTGTGTTTTTAAACACCTTCAGCAGTGGGAATTCAGCCATCTCTCTGGGGAGTCTGTTCCAGTCTTTGAGAACCCTTGCAATTGAGAATTTTTTTTCTTATGTCCAATTTAATCTTCCCCTAGTGCAACTTGAAGACATGTCCTTCTGTCCTAATCACTTGTTACTAGGTGGAACAGTCAGCCATCTCAATCCAACCTCCTTTCAAGTGGTCATAGAGAGCAAGGTCTCCCCTCAGCCTCTTGCTGAAGTGAAGGCCCCCAAAACTAAACCCAGTACCCCAGGTGTGGCCTCAGCAGTGCTAAGTCCAGGGGGACAATCCCTTCCCTGGTCCTGCTGGTCACACTATTTCTGATCCACATCAAGATGCTGTTGGCCTTCTTGGCCACCTGGGCATACACTGACTCATGTTCAGCCAGATGCTGATCAACACCCATGGGTCTTTCTCTGCTGGGCAGCTTCCAACCACTCTCCCCCAAGCATGAGGTGGTTGCGACCCAAGTGCAAGATGTTAAACTACCAAATTGCCATGAATTAATCAATCCTGATAAAACAGTTGGACATGATGAACTTAGAGGTCTTTGTCAATTAAAACAATTCTATGATTCTAAGTAGTAGAACTGAACGCTGAAGGACTTTTGTAATTTACTTGATCCAAAACTGTAAGGCTGAAATACTTTGGTGCAATGAAAAATATGTGTATTGAGTTCCTTTCATTATAATTAAAGTATTAATGGTGCTACCTTTATAATAATTTTTATAAATAATGTTTGCAGTATTGAAGGAAAATCTGCTAAATAACTTTTTTTTTTTTTTTTTAATTCTAGTTTTTTAACCAGGTTCTGGTACTGGGAAAGTCTTCAGTAAGTGACTTATCAGAACATGTATTTGACTTGATACAAGAACTTTTTGCCATAGATCCTCACTTACTGCTGTCTGTCATGCCACAACTTGAATTCAAGCTGAAGGTAGGTTACAAGTAATAAAACTCGTGTACATGGTAAGAGCACAGGAGCACAGAGCTGTAGATTTAATAAGTGTTCCACTGGAGGGATAAAAATGTGCTTATCAGCTTATTTTAAAGATAAATGTAATATTGCAGGAAAGGTATTGGAAAGATGTGTACAATTGTGCTTTCTGTGCTTGCAAATGTGTATTATGCACAGAAAATAATAATGATAAATTTATATAATCTAATACTTTGAGTTTCAACTGAGTTCAGAAAATAATTAGGCTGTGGCTGGTTCAGGTCATGATATGCAAGTATATGCAAGAAATATTGAAGTCAGCTTCAGTATTGCTTTGCAGAATTCTCTTTGATGAAATAATATTTGAATTATAGAGGAAATACTCCAAAATGTTTTCTGAGATTGGTCACAATCAGCTGATAAGTCAGCTGACTTCTCTTGAATCCTGGGAATACTTAATTTATCCTTATATGGGGGTTTGGGTTTTTTAAATTGAAAAGTTTTTCATCTTAAGATTGTAAGTGAACAGGATAAATACTTCAGGTATGTACATAATACAGGGTATGGTGGCAACAAAAGTAATCAAGAAATAGGTATTGGGTGAAATTACATTTTATTAATGTTATTAATGCACATCTAATTGTAACATCTTAATTGGTACCTTTTTGACACGCATAAAATACTCTTGAAAATGCTTTAAGGCAAAAATAAGATGATTCATTATTGAAATTCAGATATATCGTATTCAGACTATTGTGCATGGATTTCCATTCCTGAAAGAGGCAGAGTTTTCCAAACATATAGAATCATAGAATGGCTTAGGTTGGAAGGGACCTTAGAGATTGATCTACTCCACCCTCTCTGTCAATGGCAGGGACACCTCTCAGCTAGGCTTGACTGCTCAATGCCTCGTTCAGCCTGGCCTTGAACACCCCCAGGGAGGAGGCATCCACAGGCTCCCTGGGCAGCCTATTCCCGAGTTGCACCACCCATGTATTGAAGAACATCTTCCTAAGACTCAGTCTAAACCTAGTCTCCCTCAGCTTAAAAGCATTTCCCCTAGACACCCTTATGAAAAGTCCATCTCCAGCCTTCCTGTAGGATCCCTTCAGATAACAGAGTTAGAAGACAGCTATAAGGCTACCTCAGAGTCTTCTCTTCTCCAGGCTGAACAACCCCAGCTCGCTCAGCCTGTCCTCATAGCAGAGGTTGCCCAGCTCTTGGGTCACCTTTGTGGCCCTCCTCTGGACTTGCTGCAACAGCTGTGTCCTTTTTATGACAAAGACACCAGAACTGGACACAGTATTCGAGGTGGACTCAGTACAGATAATTAATGATGTTAATAGATATTTGTATATTTTTACTCATATTCGTCTAATGTAATTAGTGAGATTGAGGATTATAAGTGATTATTTCAAACTCACTTTTTAATGTTACTTGCAAAAGCAGAAGGAAGTGGAAGCCAGCAACTAGTACAGAGCTGCTACAGGTAATGATTTACAGTTGTGCTGTCATGTTTTGATATTTAGAGCAATGATGGAGAAGAACGTTTGGCTGTTGTTCGACTTCTGGCTAAGCTCTTTGGCTCCAAAGATTCTGATCTGGCCACACAGAATCGTCCTCTTTGGCAGTGCTTTCTTGGACGGTAAGAGAAACAGGGACAGAATTCTCTATTTCTATTCGTTTTGTTCAGAATTTTCAGATATTGCTGCATTTCTAAGTGTGTTTTTAGAGGATGCAATTGTATTTGAACAAAGTCTTTTAGACTCATAGAGTGATTTTGATTGGAAAAGACCTTTTTAAGATCAAGTCCAGCCGTTATTGAACTCCACCAAGTGTAGTGCTAGACCATGTATGTCCCTTAGCACCACTTCTCTGTGGCTTTTAAACGCTTTCAGGGATACAGATTCAACTACCTCCTTGAGGAGCCTGTTCCAGTCTTTGAGAACCTTTTTAGTCAAGAAGTTTCTTCTGATGCCCAGTCTAACCCTGTCCTGGACTTGAGACCATGTCCTCTTGTCCTATCTCTTGTTACTGGGGAGAAGAGACCAACACCCATCTTGCTTCAACTTCCTTTCAAGTGATTGTAGACATCAAGAAAATCTAACCTCAGTCTCCTTTTCTTCAGCCTCAACAACCCCAGTTCCTCCTTTTATTAAAGCTTCAAAGCAGGAACTGCATACTGTTACATTCTAGAATGATGAAGCCTGAAGGACTGCCGCTGCATTGCTGTCAGCAATAGAAATATGTTAGATCAATAGCACAACCCATACACAGCAGAAACCATATGGTATATATGCCAACATTGTCAAAGTTTCATACTATTCAGCTATGGCTGCTACTGCATCTTTAATTTGGTGTTCCACCTTTTTGAGTGAAAAGATATTTCCTTAAAGTACAGAAATGTATGACTCTCAGAGTGTTTTCAAATGGTCCATGTTGCATGGAGATTTCCATTTTAGTAATTTGATTTGTATTTATGTATGTATACACATATGCACATGATTGGCAGTGTATGGATAATTAATGTTCAAAAGTCCATGGATAAAATCCTTCGAGTAAACGTTTCATCAGCATATAGCCTGTTCATTCTTTAATTGTAGTCCTGACTTACATTTTTATGTTGTTTCTTGGGAAATTATCTGGGGTACATTCTAGAGACAAATAGAAACCCCATTTCTCTTGTATTCTTTTGCCAAGTGTGGAGTATTCTAATAGTTAATGGAACATACTATCAACACATGTTACTACATAGAGAATAATCTTGATTTGCAAGGCTAATTAAAAATTAACATTCGTCATCTTCTCTCCCTCTAGGTTCAATGATATCCATGTCCCTGTGAGATTAGAGAGCGTGAAATTCGCCAGTCATTGTTTAATGAACCATCCAGACTTAGCAAAAGACCTCACTGGTGAGATGCTTATACAGGGGTTTAGAATAATTTAAGAAATGAGCAAGGAAGAGTGCAATTATTTCTGTACCTAGCACTGTGGTTCTAAAATGTATCAAGTCCATTGCTTGATGCTTGATGGAAGAGCTAACTGCGGAGTAATTGCTTTCTGCTGAAGGCAAGCTCTGGTTATTAGAAAGAGAGCAATGTGAGACGTGGTGTGGACTTCATCAGAGGCAGTTTTTAAGGAGCTGCCTGCTGCAGAATGAGTTTTGAAGTCATTGCAGATTCTAATGAAAGTTTTGGCAAGTCAAAGCAAATACTGCCACGCCATCTTGATTTATGTTCAAAACCAGCATGTTGCCTACTACTCTCTTCCACTGAGTTTTAAAAAAATGCTATTGTGCTGATCTAAACTGTGAGGTCTCTTCCTTTCACTTCAGCATCATTCTAACTATGAGCAGATTTTCAGATTTAACTGAAAATGCTTCTTTTTTGATGCAAATTAACCTACAGCAGTAGTCAGTCTTTTTAGTTTATTTATCTTCTTAGCTCTTTGGGAATGAAAGTTGCTTTGCTTTTCTTCTTATTTTCAGTGTATTCTAATCAATTTTATTTCACTTCATTGCTTATTGCAAATGAGATTATTTGTAAAATCCATTCACTGTTATCTCCTGGTATTTATAGTTACAAAGTTGCTTGATATTTAAGGTAGAAAACGATGGAACAAATATCTCCTGTAGACAGTTACATGTTAAATGGATTATATGGTTGCGATATGTGACTGACGTTTAATTCTTCTATATATTATTAATAAATTGGAGTGTGCCGTTATCTACATTAATAAAAAACCATTTTTTTCATTATTTCTGATCATAACAGAGTATTTGAAGGTTAGATCCCACGACCCAGAAGAAGCCATTCGACATGATGTTATTGTTACAATTATTACTGCAGGCAAGAGAGATCTTTCTTTAGTCAATGACCAACTGCTTGGTTTTGTGAGGGAAAGAACACTAGACAAACGGGTAAGTGTTAATATTTTATTTTCAGGAATAACTGTTTTTAATATAATTTGCTAAAAAGAAAACACCACCAACAAAAAAAAACCCTCAAACCCAAAGCCACAAAACCAGAGACTCTTAGAGTTGACTATTAACCAAAAAGCTGTGGGAGGAAAAAAGCAGTTCGCTCCTACCAGAACATCATAATGTAATGTCTGTATTATGAAGGCACCAATCAAGTGTTGTTAAGCACATTAGGTCATTGATTTAAGGAGCATGTTCATTTTGTAAAAAAAGGATTGCCACATATTTAGGCTAAAGGTCCCTATAGCCCAGTATAATTCTCATGGTGTTCAGTTTTGATTTCCAGTGATTTGTGACTTAGAAGTTTCTTAAATCTGCTTTATCATGTTTGTCACAGCTTTCAATGGAACTGTATTCACAGAATCACAGAAACATCCAGGTTGGAAAAGACCTTCAGGATCACCAAATCCAACCTATAACTCTACAAGATTCACCTTAAACCATATCCCTCAACACCACATCCAAATGACCCTTAAATACATCCAGGGTCGGTGACTCCACCACAGCCCTGGGCGGCTCACCACTCTCTCCGTGAAAACCTTTTTCCTGATGTCCAATTTAAACCTCCCCAGTTTCAGCTTGAGGCCATTACCCCCTTGTTCTGTCTCCATTTAGCTGACCTCCCCAGTTTCAGCTTGAGGCCATTACCCCCTTGTTCTGTCTCCATTTACCTGACCTCCCCAGTTTCAGCTTGAGGCCATTCTCCCCTTGTTCTGTCTCCATTTACCTTTGAGAAGAGACCATGAACTTCTATTCCATGAACTTTTGGAATTACTTCTTGAATTTATTTAGACTTTAGAATTATCTACATCATCTGCATCATCAAATTGGAATTTAATGCATGTGTGGAAAAAATAACATTTCTTTTAAGCTTGTCTGAAAATTTTACTTATGTAAAGGAATAAATCTTCTTTGACCCACTTATGAGTCATAAATATGTATAATGTATCTTTCCCACTCCTCTGCTTTCCCAGCTAAAGAATCACCTAGTTAACTTCCACACAAATTGATTATTGCATGCTTCTGATCATTCTTGTCTGGTTATTCTCTATCCTATTGGACCCAGTGTGACCAGACTTGCCTGTGGCATTCAAGGTGTGCACTGTGTACATAATTTATGATAATATTTTCTTATTCTTTAACACTCTGTCTTTTATGCTCTTTCTGAGCGCTGAGGTGACAATTTTGGCAAGCACCCCTGTTGACTTTGGTATTTTTCCTGAATAATTTCCACTGGTACATTATCTAATATTATACATGCAGGTGGGAAAAGTTGGCCTTAATCTGAATTTCTTTCATTTCATATTGCAGGGATCAGTAGCGTGACATTTCTCCGCAGTTCTGTGTTACAGTATTAGATCTGAATACCTCAGTGAAATTTATACACACTGGTCCATTCATTTCCTAATAATGTTTCACATGTTAAGTGTCATGGATTCCCTTCTGACTCCCATCAATATCTTCCTTTTGGTTCTTTCACTGTGAAAACCACTTACCTATTTCCAGCCATTATCCCCTATGTTTTACTTAATAATTAATTCACAACAGGATTCTTAGTTTACAATCCTCTGGTGTGACACTTTGTTGGAAGTTTTTTTTGGATCTTAATGCATTTTGCTGTATTTATGTGTCTGCTAAAATACATTTTTTCGTAGACAGAACTTCCCATTGTGTGAAGTGTAATGACTCATTGTCATAACTTCATTTCCCAGCAGTGTCTGCTCTTTGTTGTTGTCACTGTTTTATTTCAGCCTGTTTGCCCATTCAAAATCAGATATTCTGGCGAGTGCCGCTCAGCCTCTTGGGGTCCTTTGGCTTTCACATGTGATGTTTTCAATCTGTCCATTGACAAATTGCAGTAACAGTAGTTAGTATGTAGTGTATAACTTCTACTAAATTCCTGTACAAGTCACAAATGGGATGTCACTTGGTCATAATGATTTTGTCGCTGCTAATTTTAAGTTGTTTTAAAAAGGGTTCTAATGGCACTTTAAGAAATCTCTTCAGACCTCTCTGTTGGGATAAATCTTGTTTGGTTTTCAGCCTTACAAAACTCTCTGAAAGGTTTCTTCTGGAGGATTTGGCGAAGGTGGTTAAATAGTACATTGTTAATAATTTGGTTCTGTAACTTGTGCCATGCTTCATCAAGATTTTACCTTCAGCTTGCCAGAGTTTATACTTTCTGCTGTATACACTCCATCAGATGGGGCTTGGTGCTCTTTGGAGGGTGGTGCTTTAATAGCAGGCTTCACTGTCCTATCTAACCATATTGAGTTTTGTTGTTCTTGTACCTTTATGCTGGAGGACATCTTTTCTGTAAACTGTATCATTCTAGCTACTTGCTTGAATTCTTCTTTAAAATGTTTATTTTTTATTTTCCCTTGTTAAACTGAGAATGTTATTCCAATGGAACTTGAGAAGATGACGTTGTAGTTGCATAAAGGGAAATCCCAATGTTTAGTATGTTCACTATTAAAAATGCAACCTCTCCGTTCCTTTTACATGCAGCTTAAATTTGCACATTTCTCAGGAGTAATTACCTTCCTCCTTTTTGTCAGCTATTAAACAAACATGTCCAAAAAGTCATTTATGAGATCCAAAAACCTTGGAGTGTAACCACCACTTCCCACTGGGGCTTGGCATCTGGTCAAAATGAGATGATTGTTGCTGTGCATTCTGCATAGTGTCTCCTTTATCATGCTGCCAGCAGTAAGAGGCAGTCAGTTATACAGCTGTAATACTCATTTCTAGGGAACTGGGGATTTTTCAATTCAGAGAGCCTTAACCCCGGTGTGGGACTTCTTAATGTTGCTAATGTGTTTGACTCAGTGATGTTTCACACCGGTCATAGGTTTGATGATGCATTTCAGAGTTAGGTGCTTTTTCTGGCAGTCATCAGTGAAGAGTAACTTCTCCTCTAGATGATCTTTCTCTTATAAAAATCTCTGGAGAGAGCTTTAATGAAAATACATCCTGAGGAGAAATGAGAATTTAGGATTGACTAGAAATGACTACAACAAACACATTTTGAAGGTAACAATATAGCATGCCTTTGTAAATATAACTAGTGTTATAAAGTGAATACCAAAGACTTCTAAGCATACATGATTTGACAAATTAATAATTGTTATTCAGTTTGAGAGAGGGATATTGATATGTCCATATTACTGTCTTCATATTTTCTGTGAAGGTTTTGGTTTTTGGTTCCAGACATAGTGCATTATACCCACATCAATTATTCCTTTGCTTTAAAGAACTCGATTATCTTCTGCTGACTGCATTTACCCCTTGTAGCCAGGTTTCTGTTGGACAAATTCACTACATGCAATCATTCATCAATTTGATTTCATCTAATTCCTTTTAGGCCTGCAATCATCTGTCAAATGAGTATAGATAGGACTGTAAAAAGAACATTTCTCCACAAGGATGAAGTAAAATGCTGATTGCTCAAACACACTGATCAGTCATTTCAGGTCTACCTTTTCTCTTCATAAAAAGTGTGAAAATTTAAATCATTCTAACTGCTACATTATTTATATGAGCTGTGTTTTTTTTCTCCCGACCATATTCTTATTGGCACAGTGGTAATAAAGATGCCTTAATGGATTTTTTTTTTTTTTTTTTAAGGGTAAAACTTTTTGGCTAAGAGACAGGAGCTATGGTTTTTAAATAACATCCTTAGCTAACTCAATCTGCATCTACATTTGCACAATCATTACAGCTATTAAAAAGATACCACAAGAATCCTTGAACAAACCCTGCCACCTATAATTTTCAAATCTGTTTCTGTTGGTCCAGTTGAAAAATAATTCTGGGAATAAATACATCCCAAAATCTGGAATCCAGTCCCTGATAAGAATTGTTCTGAGGAATTTTCCATTGGATCACTGTCTCTAGGGTCTGTCCAGTGCCTTTACTTTCCAAAATAATTACTTTCAGGAGACATTAAAAAAAAAAAACCAAAACCAAAACCCAACTTTTTAAAAACAACCATCGAAAAATGGTTCTGGAAGTTTTCCCTTAGACTGGAGTAACCTGAGAAACCTGAAGAGATAGAGGAGAATTTTGACAGCTGACTTCTGTTCCCATTTTTCTCAACAGCCTTTGTGATCCACAGACTTTGTCCCTTTATGAGAACAGACTTTCACATTGTCATCTTGAAGTCAAAAGTCAGAGAATGAGGAGCCATAGGAATAGACTCCTTTTTTATTTCTCTTTGTGCATTTTCTGTGGCTTTTTCCAGTTCAAGGAGAAAGATTTTAAGAGGTTAATATACTTAACTGTATGAAAAGATTAGTTAACTATTCCAACAGGTGAGGGATTGTCTTGAACTTCCAGTAATTTTTTTTTTATTTTTTTTTTAGCTTAGCTGAGCAGCCTTCAGTGAGAGGGTTTAATTCTGCTGGTTAACTAAGGAACACTGTGTCAACATTCTTTTGTTAATGAGATCAGTGTAGTGTTTCTGTTAGCTGTGTTTATTAATCTGCTCGTTTTGGTGATTACATTCTCCTTTATTTTCATTTGCATTCACTTTTTACCCTACTATGTGCTGTTTGAGGTTTACTCTCAGTAGCACCTTGCTCTTTTTATTTTCTCCCTGAATCTCCTGTTCAGTGACTTGCTTCCATGGAGTGTCAAACCATTCTGTAAGAGGTTCTGTCCAGTGCCTTCCATCTTCTGCTTGAAAACTGCCTTACAATATCACCTTATCACAAAGGTTGGAAGAGACCTCAAAGATCATCAGGTCCAACCCGTTACTGTATGCTCTGACTTGTACTCTCTACAACAGTTTCCATGATCAGAAATCTGTTGGCAATCCAAACCTTATAATTCCTCATAAGTACTCTGCTTTGATTTTAGGCTTAAGTTATGTAGAATCATGTCTTGCGATACTTTTCTTTCTTCTGACAATAGTTTTGCCATCATTCCCGTCTCTTTATAAGAGGTCTGAGGAAGCTGTCACTTGCATAGGAGGGGTTATGTCTGAATTAGGAGGAAGCTCTTTGTAAGGAGGGTAATGAAATATGGGAAACGGTTGCCCAGAGAGGTGGTGGAGGCCCCACCCCTGGAGACATTGAAGGTCAAACATGTTGGGACCCTGTGCAACCTGATCCAGTTAAAGATGTCCCTGTTCACTGCAGAGGGTTTGGATGAGATGACCTTCAAGGATGCCTTCCAACCTGATGTATTTTGTGATTCTATGACTCCAGGAAAACACTAATCCTTTTCTGAAAATATTTCTTTCAGACCTTTATTTTGTTTAAAATGTGCTGTATATCGCAAAGGATGTGAACAAATTCCTTCAGAGAAACTTAAGCAATGTCTATTTATATCTAATATTCTTCTCTCTTGTGAAAACAGTTATACTACATACAGAATCACTACTGTCTTGATCTTTACTTGTGGCTTTAATATTTAAGAAGTATGTACCACAGTACAATTTTATTTTTCCATCTTTTTAATAGAACTTATTTCAGCAACTAGTGGTGTCTAAGGGTCTTGTGCTGACATAAGCCGTATTATCTTCAAAATACTTCCCTTCTTTGCCCTTCAAGAAGAGGAAGTCACTGAGTAAAACTATTAAGAAGTTAAATGTGCATTATCTCACTTGGTGTTACTAAAACAAGCCCTCAGTTTAACAAGATTGAAGAAGTTATGCAGTGTGAATAATAGTATCTATATTTATGCTTGATAGATTGAAATGGTTTTAGCATTGTTAGTCCTTGGTGTTCAAGGCCAAAATTGGTATCTAGAGTGTTTGGAAAGAAATCCTCTCTTTTCAATCTCAATTTCATCCAAAGAGTGAGGAAAAACAAGTTTCTTTTGAGGTTTTTCTGTGTAAATCATTCAATGAGAGACACTATTCTCTCTGATTTAGTCCTCAGTCTGTTCTGGTACAATTCCTTCCACAAGTCAGCCTAGGAGAGCTTACAGATTGTGTCTACTGAAGTGTTTAATAATGGGATGTTTCCTGTAAAGTAATGACCACCAAAGGCAAGGATGAGAACCCAGGAACTCCACCTGTCAATGTTGCAGTTTGGCTTTTTCCTGGATCTGTGGAGTCTTACGGTGATTACTTCAAGGCTTCAGAAAAAGAGGCCTCTCCTACTGTCCTGTAAAAGTGATCTAAGAGTTCAAACCTTACAAGTTTAGCTGGGCCTAGATTCCAAATCTCCCATTATCTAGACAGGTGTGCTTTAGGACCGTGTAAGGCTCTGCAGAGAAAGAAGGTTGCTACCTCTGACGGGTGCCTGTCTGAGTAAGTAGCTCTTCCAAATCCTGGCTCAGGAAGCCCCTTACTCAGGCATACCTGTTAAACTGTATTTCATGTTTTCATACTGAGTGGCTCCCAGTTTTAATTGCTTAGCACAGAGGAGCACTGTTTTTTTCTGTACAGACAGCACTTAATCTCCTTAGTACAAGGAAGAGACTTTACAAATTCTCATGTAGAGGCCCTGAATTTTCAGCTTATGCAGTGTCTAAGTATAGGAAGTTCAGAATGTGGCTGTTCTGCTTTTCACACAGGTATGTCTTTACTGTATTTTGTCTGTGCTTGATGTTTATTTACCAAAACCACTTCCTAACTCTCATTTTTTCCCCCTCAAGTGGCGAGTAAGAAAGGAAGCCATGATGGGTCTTGCCCAGCTATACAAGAAGTATTGTCTTCACGCTGAGGCTGGAAAAGATGCTGCAGAGAAAGTGAGCTGGATAAAGGATAAACTTTTGCACATATATTATCAAAATAGCATTGATGACAAGTGAGTTAATCTAAGCCTTCCTAATTTTGATTGTATAGTGCTTATTCTGAGAAAAAGCTGTCATAGCACTTTGTAGTTTTAAGAATGATGTGTGTAATAATAATTAAGGTCTTCAGTGTGCTTGCATTATCTGTTTGTGTATTTCTTTGGTTTACTGATACAGCTGGATCTATGATGATAGTAGATGGTCATTAACTAACTACTGTATAGAGAATGGGGGTGGAAAGAAAAAAAAAGGTCAAATATTGCATTTCTTGTTTGCCTTACTGTTTTCTAGACACTGGTATGTTAAAAAGTGAGCGCTGTGCATTTATGCACAGACATCTCCTTTGGTATGCTGTGTAAAAATGGACCCCTTTTTTCTGCCCCTTTTTGGGCAGAACAGAAGATTAAGAAATACCAGGGGGGCTTCTGCTGTTGTCTAATCTTCCCTGTTTTGTCACTCAGTCCCTTTAATTTTTGAAATACCGTTTTGAGAGATAGCTTTCAACTCTTGCTGGTAATTCTTTGTCTTTCACTAGGAGAGCCAAACCATGAGATCACACAAAGATAGAATTTCAGCCTAGATTTGTAGTACAGCTGACTCAGAAATGTCTGTGTAGTGTTTTTTAGCATCTAACAGGCTGCTGCCTCAGTGTGTTTGTGATCTTGGTAACTGGTCTGTATGCACTAATGGCCTCCTTCAATTTTCAGTTAATGGTAGTGAGTTCTTACGGCTGCAGTCATGAAGGCTCACTTTTCTTATCTGGCTCTTCCTAGGAGGGCCAGAGTTAGATATTTAATCAGTTGATGACTTTTTAGTGGTTTGGGTTTGGGGTTTTTTTGGTAGTGTGTTTTGCTTGTTTGTTTTGAAGTAAGGCGGGAGATAGTACACACAGAAATTACTCTGAAAGTCTGCTGAAACAGAAGTACCAAATAGCGAAAAATAAGGAAATCTTCAACATTCAGGTTATTCAAAGTTGCTTTCTGCAGATATATATGCATCAACTAGGCTTTAATTGTATTGAGAGGTTAATTCTTGTTGTTGTTCTAGCACATTCATGTCTCACAGTCAATGCACAGGTTTGATAGTCAACAAAGAATGAATCAAAGTTCCACTGCAGCAGAGCAGATGTTTTCAGTGCTCCTGCTCACAGGAAATGCAGGACAGTGTCAGTGAAATGAGAGAGGGAGTTTTAAGGAAAGGCTATTATTGCAAAGCTGAGTTTCTTTCTCTGACTGGCTTGTTATGGAAGTCAGACTAAACCACTGAAACTGGTCTGCTCAGGAGTAGATGTGGATTAAATGCCGTTTGTTTTCTGTGAGTCTCTGCTGAAGCACTGCTGGCTTGATTTTCAGTGTTCCTTTAGTTCACTTTGCTACCTTGAATTTTAATGCATATTTTACTAGATTTTAAGGCTCATAATGAAATTCTTGCTCAGTCACACCATTGGATTGGTTTGGTTCCCCCAACTCAAGTGAAGTAGTAAATGGATTTCAGTGTTATCATTGTCAGAATTAGAAAGTTAGTACTTGCAGCACCTGAGGAGCTGTAGAAATGCGTTGAACTCTTAAGACAGAGTCCACCCAGTCCTTTAAACACAGAAGCATAGGTCAAAATTAGCCAACTCTGGACTGTTTTCCTTGCATAATGAGGGATGAGGTTAAAAAGCAAGAATGGAAAAAGTTAAGTAACAGCCTGAACCTTGGAGCATTTTGCAATGAGTAGGATAACAGTAGTTTTTCTTTCAGAAGATAATAGCAGAGTATCACAGTGGAATAGAATAATTTCTCTCCACATGTCCTTGACTCAATCACTTGGCAATGGTTTTTGATGTTACTGGATTGTTGATGTGCATGTCTATTCAAGATTGAGAACTTCCAACCATAAGAACTGCTTAGAGCTTGTGTGTTCTGAGCTGCTTTTATTTGTACAAGTGCATAGCAAATGGAGTTCAATAACCACATCTTAAAAACAGTGACCTGTTCTGGCTCTTGGTATGCTAGCCAATGGCATTCCTCACAGGGGAAGAGTGTTCCACCAGAGATATTATCCCTGTTGGTATATCTTTATCCTAAGTGGTCCTGTCTAGGGAAGGCATGATAGAGTCTCACCATTTGGATTGACAGCCATTCTAGAAAATAGATCTGTAGACACATGAGCTAGAGCAGTGCTCCTAAATTAGTAAGATGACTGATGTCTCCAGTTTCCTACTACTTGTTAAACAGAGGTCTGAAGATGCTATTCTGCAAGCAATGTAGTTCATGGAGTCATCAGTAGTAAAATGTACGTTTAGAAGAAGACAGACATGTTCTTGGGTTGTTTTTTTTCAATACTAACAGTGCTTTGGGATAGTTGTATTCATCTTCATCTTTTTATTCCTCTGCCTTGCCATCTGGTCTCTTGGAATTTCCTTTTGAGCAGAAGTATGATGCTTGCCCTGTGCTGCTTCTGTGGTCTTTTACAAGACATTCCAGGAGTGCTTACTAGGAGTCATAGTGAAAAAGCTTGCACACATGAAACACACTAAATATTTATCCATAAATATCAAATTGTGCACAGCTCTGAGTGCTGTAGATTAAATTAATGTGTGAATGCTTTTTCATTAGAGAGGGCATTATAACTAGATGAACTGTAGAGTTGTATTTTGTAGTTTCAAGTTTTCCCTTTTACATAAAACTTTATATTTAAAAAAAAAGATAATTGGAGACTGTTTTTTGTTGGGTTGGTTTGCTCTCACTTTTTTTCCTTCTGGTTCTTTTGTTGTCTGTGTTTTGTTGTTCCCTTATCTCCACCTTTTTAATGGTAATTTTTAACTTCTGTATTAGAATAATGAGTAGTTTTGCTGTTTTCTCAAAGACACTAATGTTTTATATTAACCTTTCCCTCAAGGATACTTCAGGCTTTTATTTTCCTCAAGTTATATTCATGTATTCTTTCTCCTTTATATTTACTGTCTGTATCTCATTTTCTTATGTACAAGGGTGAACAAAGGCAGATTATCAGAGCCTAACCTAAAAAAAAAGGAGAATTTGGGTGGTGACAAATAAAGCAATTGCTCCCTTATAAAGGCAAAAATGAAAGAACATGTAAGAGTTCTCATGACGCAGTTCTTACTATTTTTTTTGTCAGCAGTGAAAGAGATCTTTACAGATGACAATAAACAAAACTACTTTTTGGATGTGTTAGTTTTGTTTTTCTTCTCTGTTTAAAAGTCTGGATTTAATGTTTTGGATTTTTTTAATATATATTTCTTTTCCTTTATCTGAAGGGTATCCACCACTTCTGGAAATGCACAGTTTTAATCTTCCTCTTTTCCTTCAGGTTACTGGTAGAGAAAATCTTTGCTCAGTATCTCGTTCCACACAATTTGGAAACGGAAGAGCGGATGAAGTGTTTGTATTACTTGTATGCTAGCTTGGATCCAAATGCTGTCAAGTGAGTATAGGGCAAATGGTTTCTCAGACTTTGCCATCACATTTTTATTTAAATTCTGATAATACAAGTAAAGTTACATAGATAAGTAACCTTATTAGTATTACTTGCAAACAGTACTGAAAACCATTTCCTTTTCATATGCAAGCTCTTCATGTCAGTTAGACACAGACAAATTGATATTTGAGGAGAATAGTTTTATCCATTTGTTTTCATCCAGTGAGAACAACACAGAGCTAAAAATACAGAAGTAATGTCTTCTAGGTTTGGTCTATGTTAAGAGTCCATGTTGAAGATGGCTATAATGCAATTCTATTTGAGTGTGACCTGGTTTTTTTTATGTTGAAAGTCAGAGAATCATAGATTAAAACTAGGGTACAAAATAAATTTCAATATAGTAAGGCCAAACTAACAGTATTTCATAGACTCATAGAATGGTTTGGGCTGGAAGGGACCATCCAGATGATTTAGTTCCAAGCCCCCTGCCATGGGCAGGAACAGCTCCTACTCGACCAGCTTGCTCAAGGCCCCATCCAACCTGGCTTTCAACTCTTCCAGCTTTGGAGCCTCCATAATATCTCTGGGCAACTTGTTCGGTGCCTCACCACCCTCATGAGGAAGAATTTACTGCTAATGTATATTTTAATGTTATTTTCTAACTTTTGTATTCTAACATATATGTTCAAGACAATTTGGGTGGGAAAACATTGTAACAGCCAGCCCAGAGAGGTTGTGGAGTCTTCTCTGGAGCCGTTCAAAACCCGCCTGGATGTGTTCCAGTGTGACCTGCTCTAGATGATCCTGCCCTGTTAGGGAGGTTGGGCTAGATCATCTTTTGAAGTCCCTTCCAATCCCCAGTATTCTGTGATTCTGTGATACTGTGACTGTCCTGCTTATGTGAAATTGTTCCAAGCAGAATAACAAGGAGGTGATGCTACAGTCTGTAACAAGACCACATCAGTTCCACCTTGTTCGAATGATTATTTTTAATACATGGTAGGCTTTGATTGTACCTAGCAGATGTTGCACCTGTAAGATAAATAATTAATCTTGTTTACTAATACATCCAGCATGTTCTTGTCACTGGTAAAATGTGCTTTTCTGGTTTTGTACTTTTGCAGAGCACTGAATGAGATGTGGAAGTGCCAGAACATGCTAAGGAGTCACGTACGAGAATTACTAGACTTGCATAAGCAGCCCACTGTACGGTTTTGGAAATACTAATATTTTATCCAGTGGACCTGTTAGACTGATTTACTGTTTGGTTTTGGTTTATTTTGGTTATTTAATACAATGTTATTTACTCAGTGTTAATTTATTCTATTTTTTTTCCATATGTAGACAATGTCCCATTCTCATTTAATAAAGCTATTTTCAGTAATGCTTAAAGGCCTCCCTATGTTTACCATTATTTTATATTGCTGGTCAATAATGTTGGAAAAAGGTTCACAATGCCAAGGTTTTTGTTTGCTTTTGACAATTTTTTAATTTTTTTTTTTTTTACCAAACCCACCATTTTTTCTCTTTCTCCTTTTATAATGTATTTTGAGAATGGAATGTGTTGTAACTTAGAGCAAATATTTATTTGAGAACAGATTTTTAAGCATTAATCCTGGAATTTTACTTAGAAACTAGCAGAAATTTTACATAGAAGGGGCATTGCTTTGGGGGGTTTGGCTTGGGAGAGTCGTTTGTTTGGCATTATTTGTTTTTTTGAGGTCTTTTTCCAACAACTTTTTTTGATGTTATGTGAATTAGTTAGCACTGCAGTTCTTTGTTACTCCTAGAAGACTTTTTTTCCCCTCCATTTTTTCCTGTATGTAGCAACTGCTAATCATACTGTTCATAACATTGTAGTCTTTAGAGTCCAGAATAGAAGGTAGTGCTGCAGAAGAATTAACAGATAGGTTTAAAAAATAATTTTTTTTTGCAGAATAATTAACAGATCAGTTTAAAAGTTATATTTTTTAACAGGAATTATCACTGATTTTGTTTGTTTCTTTTGCTGTTGTTCTCAGTCAGAAGCAAACAGTGCTGCCATGTTTGGAAAACTGATGACCATAGCAAGTAAGTGTTAATAAGTTCCATAAAATGTTATTACAGCATTCCTGGAAAAATTTATTTCAGGAATTTTGGCATGCTGAAGTTGGCAGATTTATCTTATGTTAAATTTTGTTTGATCATACAGAAAACCTTCCAGATCCTGGAAAAGCACAAGATTTTGTGAAGAAATTTAATCAGGTTCTAGGCGATGATGAGAAGCTTCGGTCCCAGCTTGAACTGTTAATTAGCCCCACATGCTCTTGTAAACAGGCAGATGTCTGTGTGGTAAGGAAATGGAAAAGCAAACTTTTATACCTTAAATATTTGTGCTCAAAACAGTTATTCAGAGTTAACAGCCTCTTGGTACCTTTAATATGATCTTTATACATTTATGATTTTCATAAAATTCCTTTTTGGATAACTGTAGAGCTTATGGAAAACACCGTTTATGATCATCTTGCTTCCTAAGAAAACATTAGCTTTACTATTTCTTGGGATTGTGACCATCAAGCATGAAGTCTGAAAGACTAATATAATTTTAAAACACATTTCAAGTTGCTCTTTTATGGCGTGGTTCCTAAACTGACACACTAATGAAACTTCTTCTGAGTACTAGCAAGCCAAATATTATGCCACCTGCATATTATTGGTGTATTTTTCCTCCTTGAACCTTATTTTTGAGATCAGTCTTCTCTCTTTCCTCCTCATCTATTTAACCTCTTTAAAAACCACACCCTAATATTAAATCAGACTTCACAGACATTTACAGATTATGTCCTAAATCACAGATTGTTTGTTTGTTTGTTTCTTACATGATGATTCCAAAATAAACAATTTCATTACCAGAAATCACAACAGAGATGATCAGCACACAGGCTTCTTGGATTTTGTCTAATGGTCTTGAGATTGCACAGTGAAGGGGAACAGAATTAATTCCAGAATTATGTCCTGACTGGTTGTTGTGGAGAGTATGTCTCCTCCTAAACTAGGAAATTTTGTGCTTTGAGAATGTAGTGGAAGGTTTCTTCCCTCTTTTTGAAGCTAATTTAGCATGACAAAATATTTTCCAGTATGAGTCTGCAGCATCCAGCACTATAGGAGAAGTAAGTTCAAGAAGTCATTTCTTTTCAGATTTAAGTTCAAAACAAAAAAGACTTTCTTATCCACCTCCTGCTGGATTTGCAGCTGAACTTAGTGCTCCTGTCATTTGGGGTATTCAGAGGCGAAAACCAGATTGTTGGATCCACAGTGTTTGTAGCTAGGCCCTGAACATCTGTTGTAGCCCAAGTAGTGCAGTGCTTCTGCACATCTGCAGCAGTGTAACTGTCTGAGGAGTTTTTTCATTGTTGCTTATGGAATCTCACATATACAACAGAGTTACCTACAGATTTATGAGTTACTTTTGTCAGCATAGGTATTTAAATTCTATCTACGTAACTGTGTCTTGATATTTGTCTTCAGTCTGGCCTGCAATTCCTTAAACTCGGAAGAACTTTCACTGAAAACCTATGTTTAAATATTTTATTAAAGCATGCCTGCTTTCAACATATGTGGTATAGAAAGAGATGGATGTAAAAACAGCCTGCCTTAAAATATCTTTCACTGATTATGTAGACAATTTTTGCAATTAAAAGCAGTGGCTCTGTTTAGCTCTTCAGCATGCTTAAGAAGTATGGAAAATGAGTACCATTCTTCTTTGTATCTAACATTCTTGTAGAGAGAGATAGCCCGGAAACTTGCAAATCCTAAGCAGCCAACAAATCCTTTTCTGGAAATGGTCAAATTTCTTCTGGAAAGAATTGCCCCTGTACATATTGACTCAGAAGCTATTAGGTAAGTTTGAAAGCTCATACAAACTCACAAATGATTCTAAAGATGATTTAAATGGCAAAAACAACTGCCCGGAATATGTCGGGTTTTAGATTGCTCAGTCTAGTTGCAAATATGCTCTGAAAAAATAAATAAATTATGTAGTTGTTATAATTTCTAGCAGCGTAGAGAATGCCATTTTATATTTTACATTTATTTGTTTTTATGCTTGGTGCAGTGCTCTCTGCAGATGATACCAAAAAAATACTGTAGCTGTTCTTAGTGAAACTGCTCATTGTGGGGCTTAAGGTGAAAATGATGATCATAATTTTTACATAGTTAACTGCAACACAGTCTTCTGTATAGCAGTTGAATTAATTAGCTTTTGTGGGGTTGTGTAAGAGAACATTTGGATTTCTTTTGAGACTCGACTGGCAACCTAATTATATTCTGAAATTCGTGCAACTATGTGTTGGTCTGAATACTGCCAGCATGGGGTGTGTGTGTGTGGCAGGGGGGGAGGGTTGTTTGGGTTTTTTCCTAAAGAATTAATTTTGCAGAAAACTAAGTCAGAAGGGAAAGGAATAATGGAATAGCTTGATGGAGGGGGGGAAAAAAAAAACCAACCAACCAAAAAAAATCCCCCCCCAAAAAAACAACCCAAACCAACTCAAAAAACCCAAACAAAAGCTACTGGAAAATACCAAACCTGAAACCAAGCAAAAAGACAACCCCCACACACAACCAAAACCTACAACCAAAAAGCAGAACACCACAACACCTCCTTCCCCTCAATGAAGTATTGCCTTTTCTTTATTTAGTCTTAAAGCCAATTAGTCTTGTTGATACCTCGTACTTTTTTAGCATTGTGTGTTGTCACATTCATGTGATAATTTCTTCTTTTTGTATCTTATTTTAGTGCACTAGTTAAACTAATGAATAAATCCATAGAGGGGACAGCTGATGATGAAGAGGAGGGTGTAAGTCCTGATACTGCTATTCGTGCAGGACTTGAACTTCTCAAGGTAACCTACAGCAATGCAACTGGAGTTTGTAATGGAAGGGACAAAAGTGGTGTGACTGAATTCATGTTAGTGGGGTTCTAACGTTATTTGGGTAGTTCACTTTTAGTGTATGAAAGTGCTCAATTATTAATACCTGAGAAAGGAATAAGAAGAGATTTTTTTTTGGAAGAAGTACCTTTTGAAAAGGGTACCAAGAGTTGAAATGTGGGCATGATAGCAGAAGTAGGTTTCTGCTAGAGGAGTAATGGAGAAGAAGGTGCAGAGGTAAAGTGAGAGGATCCAAAATGGGGGAATTGGGTCAGGCATGTTCCTTAGGGTCTGTGTGACAGTTGAAAGGAGAGCAAGCAAGAAACGTGAAAACCAACTTATGGGGAGGAAAAAAAAAGATGGGGTAACTTGTGTTCTTAATGGTGATGAGAAGTGACTGTTGGATTTTTGAAGTATCTGGAAAACATCTGTGATGGATTTGGCAGTTCACTAATGAGGCTTTATTTTCAATATATTACAAAGGGCAGTATATAATATTGGAGAGAATGAAGGAGAGTCACATAATTAAAGTGAGACTTTTCAGAAGTGGAGATGACTGAGACAGGGTTTATGGGGACATAGTACACCAAATTTAGTACTGGCAACCACAGTGGAAATAGTTCTGGAAACACAAGTATGCAAGGAAGTAATGTCTGTTCACTAGTGTAGCTCAAAAAAAGGAGTCTGCCAAGGGTGAAGACATTGCTGCTGTGACGCATCTTTGAGAATGTTATTTCACACAAGTAGAATTCTCTGATCAGGGAAACTAAGACAGGATAAATCCAATGAATACACAAAATACATGCACCTTTTCATTGTTCTTTCTGCTTTATCTGAACTTCACTATTCTTAATTAAAATATAAATGCATTGTGTTAAATAGAAGAAGCATCAAATAAATAACTAAGCATGCAGAGATTTAAGGCAGGTCAAGGGAGAACTAAAGACTACCCAAAGCAAAACTACATTATCTTTAGGTTAACAGGGACAGTAATCTATGTTTTGTTTGTAGAAATCTTGACCTGCATTTCTTCTCTGCTCAGGTACTATAGATTCTGGAGAAATGAAGGTTTTAGTTCAGTTAAATTAAGTGGAAATAAATCATTCTTAAGTAGACTGGTATATGAATGAATACTCTCAAATATATTTAAATAATATATTTACATATTCCAATAATGCAGCATCTTGTAAAATACTTGGAAGACCTGAAGAACAAAGAGTAGGTTAATTTATTTGAACATAATCTGAATCATTCACAGATGCACTTACTGAATCGAATAATCTCATATCAGGGTGTAATGGCTATTTATGTTGGTGGTAATGCTCATAAACAGCCATAACTTTGGTTTCCTGATGATTCATTTACTGTGAATAAATACACCTTTGTTTTCATCTCTTATCTGCAGGTTCTGTCCTTTACACATCCTACCTCGTTCCACTCAGCAGAGACCTATGAGTCTCTGCTGCAGTGCCTCAGGATGGAAGATGATAAGGTAGCTGAGGCAGCCATACAGATTTTCAGAAACACGGGTCACAAAATAGAAACAGACTTGCCACAGATAAGATCGTGAGTGTGCACTTCTTTACATGCTGCTTTTCATACCTGCAATTCTGCCTCTTGATATTTATTCAGTATGTTGCCCCTGAAATGACAGTCTGTTGAATATAAACACCTTCCCTTTCATTATATCCCTTCACTGCCTTTCTGGTTTTGCTTCTTTGTTTTCTCCACCTTGAATACTGCATCGAGTTCTGGTGTTCCCAGAATAAGGACACAGAGCTATTGGAGTGAGTCCAGAGGAGGGCCACAAAAATGATCCAAGAGCTGGGCAACCTCTGCTATGAGGACAGGCTGAGGGAGCTGGGATTGTTCAACTTGGAGAAGAGAAGACTCTGGGGTGGCCTTATAGCTGTCCTCCAATATCTGAAGGGATCCTGCAAGAAGGCTGTAGAGGGACATTTCATAAGGGTGTCTAGCAATAGGACAAGGGCGAGTGGTTTTAAGCTGAGGGTGAGCCGGTTTAGAATGGGTCTTGGGAGGCGTTCTGCAGTACAAGGGTGGTGGGACACTGGAACAGGCTGCCCAGGGAGGCTGTGGATGCCTCTTCTCTGGGGGTGTTTAAGTCTGGGTTGGATGAGGCCTTGAGCAGTTGAAAGGCACCCCTGCCCATGGCAGGGAATTTGGATTAGGTGATCTCTCAGGTCACTTCCAACCTGATCCATTCCATAACTCTTAGATGCATTGTTCTCATGATTTTTGTGTATTTATTGAAGATGTTAGTTACTTCCTAAAAATCTGCTTGTAACAGACACATTAAAACTAGCACATAGAGTGTTTCCCAGGTTACAAAATAAACAACAGCAGTAAAAATACAGTGAAGATGTAATTCCTTGGCATCGTTCCTGCTTGTAGCTGTCCTTCACATAATTTTGCTATCTTTGTAAGGAACAAAAATACAATCTCTGATGGTTACCAACTCTGTTGTGAAACAAGTTGGGAAGCGAGATCCAAAAGCAGGCATGAGTTTCTAACAAAGAGTAATTGGCTGTCTATAAGTCATCATTATGCAATTCATGCTTTAACTACTGATTAAAGCTCAGTATACTATGAGGTATTCACAGACCTTGTGGGTAACATCTAAAGCCTGTTAGTAACTAATCTAGATTATAAAGCATGGATTTCAAGTTCTCATGTATTGAAATACATCTCAGCCACTGTGCTAAAGGCATGGCAGTGTACTCCTTAGTTCTCAGTGAACTGAAGATGTAACATGTTTCTTTTGAATCACTGATGTTACAAACTCGCATGTAAGACACTTCTAAGACATTTGTAAGGGTGAAGAAAAGGGACTGCCCAGTAATCTCCCATGTCAGTATAGTTCCAGTTGTCTGTAGTCCCCTACTAGACTTTAGTCCAGACTGTGCAATGCTGAGCTGTGTAATTTCCTGTCAAAGAAGGTGGTCTTGCTGGCATTTCTTCTGGCTTCGTGCTTTAGCCACATCCTGCTGGGCAGTCCTTAAGTAAACTAAAAGTAAAGCTATCAAAATGGATGTCTAGCCTTTGGCATGGTTTGCAAGCAAGTCAGGTTAATGTTTTGAAAGCCAAAACCAGGTCAGTGTTTACACTGCTGCAAAGAAAAAGAAGTCTGAGAACAAGTAGATGTTCCAGATCTCATATATTCATAAATCTTTATCATAATTACCAAGATAATTTGTTTCAAGTAATCTGTGAGTAGGCTGCTTGCTGTTCTTTGAAGCAGTGTTCACCAACAACCCAAGTTGTTCTTCATATGCAAAATGAGTAGGTTCTAGCACCAGTTCATAGCCTGTTGATGGAAGGGTTGGCCATGCTCAAAGAGAGCCCATGGATGGTGTGTAGACATGTGAAAGAGCACGTAAACATGCCAGGTTTCACCTTTTGCAGATGTGTCAGCTGGAGTGTGACTGAGGTGTGGTCTGTAACCAGTGCTTAGATGCTTGGCATGTACTTGTGCATATACTTAACACTAGGGAACTGTAGGTTGGGCCGAAGCCTACCAGCTGTAGGTTTTGCTGAATTCTTTGCTGTTCTTCATACTTAATCTAAGTTGTAGAATCTTAGCTGGTTTGAGAAGATACTGTATTTTAGGATGCTTGTGACATCATTTTAGGTGTCTTTAGTTTTGAGGTTTGGTGGTTTGTTTTTGGGGTTGTTTTTTTTTTTTTTGAGGAATATGTTTTGAGACTTCATTCTTTGTACTCTGCAAGCTCTTCTTTCACCTCTTGTTGCCAGTTTTGATGATGTAGAGCGTGTCAGTGAAGGCTGGGTGCTAAATAATCTATGTGCCAAACGCTGCGTTGTTACTGAGCCTTTCAAGAAAGCAAGCAATTTTTTATAGGTCTTTCTGTGTCAGACACTTTCTAGGCAATTTTGTTCTCTTGTGTCAGTTGCTGGGTGAGCTGCATGCTAAATCTCATGAGTTAGTGTGCCAGATCATGACCTCTCAGGGGACAGGCCTGCCTTCTAACTCTCTCTCGGGAATACACCTCAAATGTCTGACCAACCTCTACCTGATCTCTGGAGTGGCTTCTGCCCTGGTGTTTCCTTCAAGGTCTTGTGTTCAGGGGATCCAAATGCAGAAGCTCAAACAGAAACAGCTGTTGACCTGAGTATGCATTGCGATTAAAGACCAAAGATGAAACAGTGAAGGCCTGTAAACACACTGATGTTTAATGGTTATTTTAGCTTTCACAGATGTTCTTCAGCCCTGTCATTTCCAAGCTTGGTTGACAAGCCCAGGGCTTTACCCTAGCTGAACCTGTCAGGTTCCCCCCACCTTAAGGCTGTTTAGGAAGCCAAGTATGTTTCAATTTGTTGTTTTCTTTTATGTTTGAATTTTCCCTGTGGGTTTTTATTCTGTTTAAATGTGTACAGTCAGATGTTCAACAAGTACTACTAAATACAATTCCATCCTGCTTTTCACCTTATGATTATGATCTTTTCCTGAACAAACTTCAAAGGAATACTTGATTTATAAGACCTTGAGGTAGATATGTGTAGGTAAAGAGCTTTATTTTTGGTAGATTGCAAATTGCTGGGATTTAAAGCATTTTCTTTAATGTTCACAGAACACTAATTCCAATTTTGCATCAGAAAGCAAAAAGAGGCACTCCTCATCAGGCAAAGCAAGCTGTTCACTGTATACATGCCATATTTTCAAATAAAGAAGTGCAACTTGCACAGATCTTTGAGGTATGTCATGCTTTTTCGTTTCTAAGATTCGTTTCTGTGTTTCTTCATTGGTAATAGTAATTAACATTCATTTAATTGATGCTGTTTATTAGGAGAGAAACATTTATAGGTCAGGAAACCTACAGGTGGATGGTGGTCAAGATAAGTCATTAATTTTACAGTAGTGAATCATTGATGTTTGCATCTTAATCACAGCTTAGTAATATTCTGATGTCTGGTAGATAAGAGATTCGTTTTTGTCAACATAGGAGAAGTTAGGGGAAAATAAGCTAAATAGACTGGAATGATGCACAGCAAATCCCATGAGGACACATTTAGCAGAAACTGAAGGAGATATAATATCCTCTACCTTGAAACTTTATTCAGTTACCATGCTTTAAGATCTTTGCACAAACAGCACTTCTCTGACTGAGGAAATTAGTGCAAAATAACTACCTGATTCTAAGCTGAGATATTAGCTTTACTGCTAACTTACTGGTTGCTTGGATGAGTTGTAAAGCAAAGAAGTCACTTCATGCGGAGCAGAGAGGTTATTACTTTTCACTGCAATTACTTAAATAATAACATTATTAATCTGCACTTGTTAAATATCTTAGGTTCTTAATCTTGGCTGTCTTTGAACCTATGCATAATTCAGAAGTGTGAAAAGCTTTGAATTAAGCTTCAGAGTTTGATCTTTGCTTAGACTTTTGTGGGAGTGTGTGTTCCCTCCCTTAATGCCAGAATAAGACATGAGGGTGCTGGGTGATACAGCAGCACAGTGGTGACTGTTCTCTGGAAGGGAGATGCTGATTGCTAACAGAAATACCCTTGGTGGTTTCCAAGCACTTTCTACCTGCTGCTGTTTTCTGCCATTTGGAGTTTCCATTTGGAGTTTAAATTTGGATTTTCACAACTCCTGAATAGAACTGAGTCAGTTTTTTACATGCATCCCGAGTTTGAATGTGTTTCACTGTTAAAAGAGGCAGAGAATAGAGAATGTTTTGCCCTTATCTCATTTGAGGTTTTGGATTACTCTTAATTAGAAAGTCGCATTCTTTCTTCGTTTCAATTTGCTAACCTTATTAATTTTAATGGAAAAACTGTGAAACTCATCAGCGATCCAGCAGTAAAATAAACGACTTTTAGGCATGCTGGCTTACTTTACTTAGCTAGAGTTAAGTTTTTAATTTTTAATAGTGTTTTTGTTGTTTGTTTTTTTTTAAATCTTCTTCCTCAGCCTCTTAGTAGAAGTTTGAACGCTGATGTACCAGAACAACTTATAACTCCATTAGTCTCATTGGGTCATATTTCTATGCTGGCTCCAGACCAGTTTGCTTCTCCAATGAAATCTGTTGTTGCAAATTTCATTGTGAAAGATCTCCTAATGAATGACAGGGTAAGATTTTCTTTCTTTTTTTTTTTTTTTTTTTTTTTT
>VWZE01018311.1:52916-65254 GCA_013396675.1 Eubucco bourcierii
TTTTTTTTACTGAGTCCTTGCTATTCTGTTTGCCTGTTGTTAGCATGGTGGGAAGTAAAACTTTGTTAAATGGGTCAATAAAGATAGATTGTGTAAATGGCTGGGACAGTGATAATTGCATTATAAAGATCTTTGTGTAAAAGAGACCTTAGTCCATAGCTTTACTTCTGCATTTTCTGTATGGCCTGAACCAGTTCTTAAACTTACATGAATGTCTGTAGTCAACAGGTGAGAAAAATGGAAAATTGTGGTCTCCAGATGAAGAAGTTTCTCCAGAAGTACTAGCAAAGGTGAATGATCTGCTGTCAGTAATAGTGTGCATATTTGACTTTTATAATTTGCTTTTTTCCAAATTGTGAAATGGAAAATATTAGAATAAATTAGTTCTTTTTCATGCTTTTCATATAAGTATCCTCAGAATATGTAGCATTCTGGAGCTGTTGTGGGTTAGCCACACTGTACTGAACTGGTAGATGCTGTTCAAGAGAGTATCTTCACTTACCAAGAGGGTATCTTCACTTACCAATATTAATTATTCTGAATAGTGAGAAAATACAGACATTCAAAGGTTTTAGTTTTCCTTACAAGAAAAGGTAATTTGAATTTCCTGACTGTAAACAGATTTGAAATAAACGAAGACCCTGAAGAATTTGATTCATTCATCTTTATAGGCTACTTGCTATGAATCTGACCATGGCCATTTCTAGAAATGTTTTATCTAGTTGCTCTTATTTTTAATCATGTAACAAGTATCCTGCATCCTCTAGATACACTTGTGAGAAGACACTGAACTGTAGTTGAAATGTCCTGATGCCACAAAGACTGCTCCTTGCTTCCTGGCTCTGTAAAAATTTATATCTACCTTCTGTTCCTTTCCAAATGCATCCACTCTAATATAAAGAGGAGGCTGTGGAAATTTCAGTTTGACAGCAGTAGTGTTTTAATGCTGTAGCAGCTTTTAGGAACTAAGTTCACTGTGGATTTGTTGATGTTTGGTAGGTACAAGCCATTAAACTTTTGGTGCGTTGGCTGTTGGGTATGAAGAACAACCAGTCAAAATCCGCCAACTCCACACTCCGGTTGTTGTCAGCTATGCTGGTCAGTGAAGGAGACTTGACAGAACAGAAGCGAATCAGGTTAGGTTTTGTTCCTTCCAGGCTTCCACCAGTTTTGTTGTACAATTGCAAGGAATATTTATTAATTCAAGGAATTTTTATTAATTATTGTAGTGCTTTTTAAGAATTTTAAGGTAAGTGCAGAGTTGGTTAATGAGATGGTGAATGGGACCCTTGCTACAAGAAGGACATTGAGGTGCTGGAGTGGGTCCAGAGTAGGGTAACAAAGCTGGTAAAGGGTCTGGAGAACAGGTCTGGTGATGAGCAGCTGAGGAAACTGGGGTTGTTTGGTCTGGAAAAGAGGAGGCTGAGATGAGAGCTGCTCACTCTTTAAGTACCTGAAAGGTGGTTGGAGTCAGGCGGGGGTCGATCTCTTATCCCTGGTAACAAGTGATAAAAGGAGGGGAAATTGCCTTAGGTTGCACCAGGGGAAGTTTAGATTGGACACAGAGAACATTTCCAGTCAAGAAGTCTTTTTTTTAAAGACTGGAACAGGCTCCTCAGGGAGGAGGTTGAATCCCCATCTCTGTATGTGTTTAAAAGGTGCAGAGATGGGCTCAGTTTAGTAGCATACTTGGTAGAGCTAGATAAATGGTAACACTCTCTGATCTTAAAGCTCTTTTCCAACCAAAACAATTCTACGGTCCTGCTGAAAAAGATCTGACTAGAGTGTTAATGTTAGAAGTGGAATGGCAGTATAAAAATATGCTTGATATTCCCTCTTCCTTGTAGTTTTCTGATAATCTATCTTAGAACTCTGTAGGTGTCTTGATAAGTAAAAGACATTCTAGAAAGTGGAAGACCTGCAGGAGTGATTTTGAAAACAATTAAGTGGTAAGAATTAAGCAACGAAATCTGCGTGATTGTTGGTGGAGCTTCTTCATCCAGTGAGGTAACTTTGCTCCTCATCTTTATTCTGAGGATGAAGGAAAGGAAGAGAAAATGTGTCAGAAGAGTTGCTTTCATTCAGAGAGTAATGTGAAAACAAGAAACTTTTACTGTTCACTGTTTTACTGGCATGAAGCGTTTTGTGGGAAGCAATGCACTTAATTTTCACAGATTTGGTTGGTATAGTTTAGCTTGATCTGAAGCTATCGAGCTGTGATCTGACCTGAGACAGCAAAACTGTAATTACTCATTGACCCTGTGAAAATAAGAAATTGTGACATGTAAATAATTTAAGGATGCTTGTGCTGAGTTGTTTTGTTGGGTGTTTTTCTCTCGTGTTTACACAGTAAATCGGATATGTCTCGACTGCGGTTAGCTGCTGGTAGTGCAATAATGAAGCTTGCACAGGAACCCTGTTACCATGAAATAATTACCCCAGAACAGTTCCAGCTCTGTGCACTTGTCATTAATGTAAGTAACTGCATTTGAATTGAAGAGACTCTTAATTAACTGAGTTCAGAGTCCTTGCATCTGAGCTTTTATTGCTGCTACACTGAGTATTTTCTCTTCCTCGGAAGCCTTCAAAAGAGTTCTTGACATTTCAAACATGTATTGTGCTGCACCTGTAGATATGTTTAAAGTGCCTCCTCATGAGTCCACTTTGGGTTGGTTTTTTGGTTTGGTGTGGGGTTGTTTGTTTTTGTTGTGTTTCTTCATTTGTGGGTTTGGCTTTGGTGGTGTTTTGGTTGTGTGTTTTTGTTTTGGGAGGCAGTGAGGTTTATCATTTGCTTGCTTGGGATTTTTTTAAGACTAAATTGCACTCTTTATCTTCCTTTTTTTTTTGTTGCTCTAGGATGAGTGCTACCAAGTGAGGCAGATATTTGCCCAGAAACTGCATAAGGCACTTGTGAAATTACTGCTCCCTTTGGAATATATGGCAATCTTTGCTTTGTGTGCCAAAGACCCTGTGAAAGAAAGAAGAGCACATGCCAGACAGTGCTTGCTCAAAAACATCAGTATACGAAGAGAATATATTAAGCAGAATCCCATGGCTAATGGTTAGTATTGCACTAAAGAACACAACAGTCAAATACTAAACTGAAGAGTAATCATTAAAAGGTAAACAAACTGCTTTTGTAAAGAAGCCCTGGATATCTTTGTTCCCTCAACTTCATAAGATGAACATCTAACATAACATAAACATCTACATATCACAGAATTGTCAGGGTTGGAAGGGACCCAAAGGACCATCTAGTTCCAACCTCCTTGCCATGGACAGGGACACCTTCTACTAGACCAGGTTACCCAGAACCACATCCAGCCTTGCCTTGAAAACCTTCAGGGATGAGGCTTCCATCTCCTCCCTGGGCAACCTGTTCCAGTGTCTCACCACCTTTATACTATGAAGAACATCTTCCTAATGTCTGATCTAAATCTACTCTCTTTCAGCTTGGATCCATTCCCTCTAGTCCTATCACTACTCAACACCCTAAAAAGTCCTTCACCAACTGTCTTGTAGGCCCATTTCAGATACTAGAAGGCCACAATAAGTTCTCTCTTCTCCAAACTGAACAACCCCAACTCTCAGCCTGTCCTCTGAGGACAGGTGCTCCAGCCCTCTGATCGTCCTTGTGGCCCTTCTCTGAACACATGCAAATCTAAATTTTTTACATAAACCATAAAATACTTCTCTGTACATAGATGTAAAATCCAGTGCTGGTAGTTGTTTACTCAAAAAAAAAAAAATTTGTTTTCTGACATTTTAGATTTTATGACTTTCTGAAGTAAGACCAAGTAGTTCTCATAGTACTTAAACTGTTCATTTGGTTTCAATGATTCATTAGAGATAAAATATGTAGGAAGAAAATGCAAGTTGAAATTTTTCCATTTCATATTTGCAAAGGGAATACTTGGAAAAAACTTAGAAAAAATGCTTGGGAAAAAAAAATGTTTTGCTGCATGGGTATGTGTAATATGGAGATTATTTCTGATTTTTTTTTTGGTTACTCTAGAAAAATTGCTCTCCTTGCTACCTGAATATGTGGTACCATATATGATTCATCTACTGGCACATGATCCAGATTTCACAAAACCTCAGGATGTTGATCAGCTTCGTGATGTCAAAGAGTAAGTGTTAACTGATTCTAGACTTATTCTGTGCTTGGGGAAAAATAATCAGGAAGAGGAACTCTTTGTCAGTCAACAGTATTTTGCAAAACTTGGAAGTGTGTTAATATTTTAAACCAAAGGAAGAAAGGCATCAGCAACTGCTGAGCAGTCAATTCTGAAAGCTCAAAGGGTGGACCACACCATAGTATACCAGATTAGTGAGTTGTTTACTTCCTTTATAAAGAAACCTAATGATTTTAGGTTCTTATATTTGTGCCTAGGGTTATCTGTAGAATTTCCCTACACACATAAGAGATGCCAAGCAATGTCAGTTCAAATATCATTGAACTTGCACAATAAAGGGCTTCTCCAAGGCTTAAAATAATCACAGTGCCACTGATGCTGTGTCAAAGTCCAGTTCCATTGGAAACTTTTGCTTTGTCCTATGCAAACCTACTAGAACTCATTCTACATTTGCTGCTGACTTCTCATTTGCACTACACAGCTGCAGTGCAGGCTTAGTGCTTCTTCAGGTATTCAGCAGACTGTTGTCCACACACCTGGGATACAGAAGCATGGTCTGTACTGTTTCCACTTTGAGACCTTCTTGTATCCCTCCATCTTTTATATCCTAAGTATGACCTTCATATTTCTTTGTGTCTTGTAATGCTTTTTTTTTTTTAAATAAATCAATTTTAACACTTCTAAAAATTGCTGAAGTGCTTTCCCCATGCTTTGATTTCATTGTTTTTGGGTTTGGAGTTGCGAGCTCTGTTAAGGGCTACAATATACATAATCAGAAAAGCAGTTTGTTCTTGGCACTAACAGACCAGTTCACATCTGAATTCTTTTTGTACCTTCACCTGTGAGAGTTCAAGTCTGATTCTTTCTTTAAATGAAAAAAATTATTTGTTCTGATTTCTGGATTAGTTGACTTGAACCTGGTCAGAGCCCGAAGTCAGTGAAAATTTCTTGCCTAATCATCAAGTCAATGTTTTATCCCAGGACTCCCTGTTCCTGGCAACATCTGAAAGCATCCTCCAGCATGTACTTCATCCAAAAACACATGGAACAAGTTCCAGTCCACGGTCCTTGTGTTAATACTTTCTCTGAGAAGTGCTTTCTAAGTGCATAGAGCTTTTTTGGACACCCCTTGTAGAGCTTTCCTTTGTTGTCAAATTTCCTCTCTCATGTTTGTCACAGGCTGGCCAAACTAGCCAGAGAGAACTGCTCCAAACAAAGAAATGCTCTGTACAGGAATTTTGGCAGGAATACATCTCTGAAGAGTCTCCTGAGATAAATGCAAGCCATTTTTTCCCATATAATGTAATGCAGTGTTCCTTTCAAGAGCTCTGAGAGTGGTGGTGTTTGCTCTAAAATGCTAACATAGATGATTGCAAACTTGGAAAAGCAGCCCAGCACTGTGCTTTGTAGTTGTCTCTCTAGCTGATACTGGTTTTACATGGCCTGAATACAATCATGTAAAGCAAATACATGCTTAGGAAGTTCCTTAACCACAATCTGTGATATTTATTCTTACAAAGTTTTAAATGCCTGTCCTACAGAGGTATGTTTGCATTTGATGTATGTCTTAAGACATTCTCAACATATTTAAATACATATACAGAAGGAACTTTATGTGACTGAATCCCTCTGAGTGCAGAATTCTCCTACGTAACCACCCCACCCCCTTTTTCTAGAAAGGTCTTGCTCATAATTGGTAATGTTTCATTTAATTTCTTGACTTAGTGAGGAAATCAAGCTATTGAAGTTGACATTAACTTCAATTATCAGACTGAAGCTTGTCCTCAGTAGTAATCTTTGACTGACACAGGGTTTGAGAGAAGCTGGATCAGTGTGGTGTGTTACTGGTCCTGTATTCATCTCATGTAAGTTTTTGAGAACACTGAATAGATGGATGCAAAGATACCAAATAGTCTCATTTACTATAGCCTTTGTGGCTTTTGGATGTAAGTCAGAATGTTGGTATTTTATTTGACTATCTGATAACTATTTGTTTTGATGGAGCACAGTCCTTTTTTTTTTTGTTTTGGAGAGAATTGTTCCTTCATCTCTTGTGTTACAATCTTTAATTTGTATCAGTTAGGAAGATTGAGGCTTTTGTGGACAGGAAATTCTAACATTCAGTCATCCTGTTTTTCTAGGGATTTTTTTTTTATTAGCCTCTTTCTACAAGGTAATCTCTCTTACAGAGCCCTAGAATTAAATTATCTACTGGCAAAGTCTGCATTTCTCAGACTCACCCATTTGTCTTTCCCAATTAAATATTATTTTGCTGTATTATGACTGTCGTTGACCCTCTAGCCACACGCACCTGTGAAGCTTGACAGCAAATGATGGCATAGATGGACCAGTTGTGCTTTGTATCACAAGTGGGAAATTCTTAAACCAAACTTATAGTCAAAATATAATGGAATCTCCCTGTAAATAAATTAGATTGAAGGGAGAAACCTGGGAAAGCTGTTTCCGTGATGTCTGTCTGCAAGGATTTCTTTTTCTCCTTTATGGAGCATTAGGAAGAATCTGACCTGCTCAGTTTTGGGTCTCCTCTCCTGTTGAATTCCAGTATTAAATCATGTAGTGTAGGTAACTGTCTAGCAGCAGTGTGATTTGTTTAAGCCTGTTTTGAGTGTGCCAGTGGTGCATTGTTGATAGGAACATAGGTATATAGCCCAGGGTAGTAAGTACAGAATTTCATCTAGATAATGGTAGCACCAGAATTCTTGCTTCTGTTCATATTTGGAAGAGAAAAAGCTTTGGGCAGTGTTTGCAGATGTAGTAATAACAGCACACTAATTTGGCAGGTTATTCCAGAGAGTACAGTAAAGTCTGTGCTAGACGTCTAGATGCTGTTTACACCTTTGGATGCTGTTACCTGTTTATGAGATCCTCAAATTGATTGTGGTTTCTTAAGAAAAAGCTAGTAGAGCTGATACAAAATTTTAAGACATTGCTGTGTGTGGGAGCTGCAGTATAAAAGCTGGAATGTAATTGCTTGTGGTTTTATGGCTGTTTTAGGTGCCTGTGGTTCATGCTTGAAGTTTTAATGACAAAGAATGAGAACAATAGCCATGCCTTCATGAAAAAGATGGCAGAAAACATCAAGCTCACCCGAGATGCTCAGTCTCCTGATGAGCCAAAGGCCAATGAAGTAAGAAATGCAATTCACCTAAGTGTTAAGTGATGGGCTGAGGGTTTCACAAGCAGCTGATGAACAGGATTTGCAGGAAATCTGAAAGGGTCAGACATTTTCTTATGGTCTTTCAGAGGGAGTGTTAGTTGTGAACATTGCCTGTGTGTTGCCAGTCTCATTCTTCCAGAACTTTGCTGACCTTTTCCAGCATACAATGCCTAATGAAGTTAATAGAGAGAATTTATTAAATATTCCTGTTCCTGCCTGCCTGCTTCATTTTAATTCCTGCTACCTGGTTTCCCAAAGTAAATATCTTCTGCTATTGGGGGAGGAAATACTATGTTACATGGCTGCTCTGAAGCCCATTACTTTCTAGCAGAGTGATTTATGCTAGTTTGATTGAGCAAGAGCTTCTGTTGTGCAGCATAGACATGTAAAGTATTACTAGTTTTTATTAAACAGCATCATATGATAAATAGAGACTTCTGTATGTGTTCAAAGAGCCAGCAGTATGGTTAGTGATGTAATTACAAGCCATGTCCTTGGTGGTGGTGAACACATGGATTAAACTTTGAAGACTGCGTTCTCTGTACGTTGTAAAACTACACTTCTCTCTTTTTTTTTTTTTTTTTTCATTCAGAAACTTTATACAGTGTGTGATGTAGCACTGTGTGTCATCAACAGCAAAAGTGCTTTGTGCAATGCAGATTCACCCAAGGACCCTGTATTGCCAACCAAGTTTTTTACACAGCCTGAAAAGGTAAATTTGTTCATTTAATTTCCAAAGTAGTAAGGGGAAATACTTGGACTTTGATGATTGAGAGCTTGTTTACCTCCATAACATCATACCAGGGATGGGAAAAAAACATACATTTTATTCTCAGCAAACAATTATTTTATAACATAAGCTGCATGCTGTGTTATCTGTGTGTTATGAATGTGTGCCAGAAATGTTTGTAACCAGGGGAGAGCTATTAAGAATAAATCTTGAAATATTAACACACATTACTGCATCATTTCATTAGTGTGTGTTGCAAGTGCATCTGAATATATGGAATACGTGTGTGTTCTGACTATATCTGAATTAGAATACCAAGCAGACAAAAAAAGGGAGTGTTTTTATGATACCCATTGTATGTTTGTATCTGTCATAAGGCATTTGGGTGTTTTGCTTGCTGTGAAAGTTGTTCCTCTTATTGCTCAGTGATAGTCTTGATGAGCACAGCTCTACCGTCAGCGATAGCACTGCTGCTCTTTAAGAGACGTACTCCTCAGAAGTGGAACCAAAGTAATTCTCTGCACTAGACCTCATGTTCTGGTTGTACTAAGTAATACATTTTTCAGTGTCAGAGGTTGTTAATTAACAGCCTTTCCAGAGCCTGTTTAAACATAGTGTAGTTTGGGTTTTTTTAATTGTGAAATGGCAGGTGGCACGGTGACAGAGACTTGGTGTCTGTGATAGCTGCTTGCATCCAGAGTTAGTGTTTTGGTCTCTGTAAACCATACTCAGGATGACAAATGGACCAACTGTCAAACTATTAGAGAAAACAGCACCTCTTCTCCTCTCTTTGGACTTCCCTTGAAAAAGATAAAGTGAAGGAATAGGGAGGGCAGTTTGGCTTCATTTGAAATGATTCATGTCATTCAAGAAGAAAAAAATACTAATCCCAATTTCAGGTGTGACTCAGTGTGAATTACTTCAGTAATGCTCTCTGCAAACTCTCTTACAAGATACTGATCTTTATTAGAGTGATTCATTTGTCAGTAGGCTGTATGGTACAAAATATCTTCATAGTAGTGTCTAGTATGAGAAGTCAGTCTTGTATATGTGAAATACAACAGCAAGATTAAGAGATCAACCACAAACTGGTTTTTGTTTTATTTTTTTATGCAGGATTTCTGCAATGACAGGAATTACATTTCAGAAGAGACAAGGGTTATTCTTTTGACAGGAAAGGTATTTTGATAACTTACAATTCTTCAAATATTACTTTTTTTTTTTTTAACATATCCTGAACTACTGTAGTTTAAAAAAATGTATTGAGAGTCTGTGTACAATTATTTATGACTCTTTTCATGCCACATGTTTCAAGGGGGACACACAAGAAAAATGGATCATTTAAAAAAAAAAAAAAGATAAATAGTTTTCACCATCAACTACCCTTTCTTGGGATTCTAAAACTGTCTTTTCCAGGTTCTGGTTAAATGATATTGGAATGCTGTTTACCTCAGAGAAAATGACTTTTCTTTCTTGAGCTTAATGAAAGAACACTGACCTGTACAATATAAAAATCCCGAGAACAGTGTAAACCATGGTGCTTAATATAAATTTCATTCAAGTGTATTAATTTTCATGTTCTGTGTTCCATGAACTGTTAACTGCCTTAGTTTCTAAAGTCTTCAGTTGGAGCAGGACTTTGTGATAACTGTTCATTGAAGGAGTTAGAGACAAATGATCACTCTGTAAATAGCCCTATCAATTAAAGTTGTTTTTTTTTTCATTTGTACAAAAAAAGTTTCCACTGTCAGAGCACTTTGTGTGGCTGAGGTTTGCCCAGCTGGCAGAATCTTGCCTCTCCTTGCTTGGTGTTCACCTTGTAACACCAGCCTGGATGCTAGTGGCTGAGCTGGGTTGGAGTTATGTTAGGAAGGGAGGAGGCAGACAGAAGACCACCTTCTTTAGCAGCAACCAGTACCAGATTGGTGCTTTAAATATGCGCAGAAGAAAGTATCTGTCTCCTGCTGTTAATTATTTCACCTCTGACAACACCAAAGTGCCATGCATGAAGCACTTGAAGCAAGTTGTGTTGGCTGTGTAAGCTTAACCACTTTATTCTTTTGTAAGGCATTCAGCAATGCAGACTAAAGCTGTGTCTTAACTAAAAGAATCCTAGTGGCCTAAGACAGGCTTCTCTCCTGCATTCTATTAAAACAGAGGTTTGGAGAGGGGAGGGATGTCCTATAGCAAGCCAGTATTATTTCAGGTGATTTTCAGTGCTCTGGGAAAACAAACCTTTCTCTCCTGCTGTAACACATGCTGCTTTTCCTGTCTGCTTCCATTCTGGAAAACACAGATGTATAAGGATACCCCACTGCCTCACTTCCTTTTTGTCTCTTTTGCCAGAGGAACCAATACAACTAGCTGTGCAGAAACACTTTCTTTTCTCTCTTAAACGTTTTTCTCTCTCCTGTTAGCTGTGCCAAATGCATCCTGCTTTTTATAAAATACTCTGTAAATTGAGCAAGTAAAACATTACAAGAAAAATATGTTCAAGTAAATGTTGTGCAGTGTTAGCACTAGGATGCTGCAGCTACTGAAAATGTGCTCAGTAACAGGCCATTCCTACAGAGATTGCTGCTTTTTTTGCTAACCAAATGTTTTCCAGCATCTGTGCTATATCTCTCTTGCCTACTTCCTCCAAATTTACACACACAGGAATTAGGGTTTTTTTTCTTATTGGAATGTCTTAATAAATTAACTTGGTCTCTGAGGAAATGCATGCCACATTCTCCATGTAATTTTACCAGTTAGGCTTCTTTGACTCCTCTCCAGAGACAAAAAAACCACCTTCCTACTGCCTACTCAGTCTGTCCAAGCTGGTCAACAGACACCAGCAAGATCTAAAACACCAGCCCTGCATCAGAGAACCCCAGGCAGTGTTGAACACTTTTGCCACCTGCTTTCTGTACAGTAAAAGTGTGCACAGTTCCTACTCTTGTATGTCAGCATTACATTTTGGGAAGCCTTTCCCTGAGTTGCTTTGCCAAATATAAGAAGTTAGAATCATGGAACATCTCAAGTCAGAAGAGACTCGTAAGAGTCATTGTGAGTCCAACTCGCTGCTCCTCACAGGACTACCTAAAGCTAAACCATATGGCAAAGCATGTTATCCAGATACTCCTAGGACTTTTGACAAGCCACTTCCCTGGGGGGCCCATTCCATCCCTTTCAGATGAAGAACCCTTTCCTCATGTCCAGTCTGAACTTCCCCTGATGCAGCTTCATACCATTTTGTGTTGCTAGCCTGGCAAGTTAAAATCACTCATAAGGACAATTGGGCTAGAGATCTCTCTCGGTTCTTTGTAGAATGATTCTGGCAGGCTGGTCAGTAGTAGACTCCCACAACAGCATCCACTTGGCTTTCTCCTTACCTTGAGGGTCTCAACTGTATTGAATCATAGAATCATTCATGTTGGAAAACACCCTCTGGATCATTAGCTCCAACTGATAACCCTACTCTACAAAGTCCACCCTAAGCCCCACATCTAAATGACCTTTAAACACATCCATACTTGTCCTTTCAGTCCTCTAGCATCACCTAACATTCTGACTTTTGTTGAGACTTCTCCAGCTGCCATCCCTTCAGAGCATGAGAGAGAGTAAAGCAATTGATAATGTGCTGGTAAATTAGGAGAAATAAAAGTGGGATAGCTCATGGGTTTTAAGTAAAGATGTAGCTATAAGCTGACAGCATCACAGTTGAGGCTGTTAACCCAGAAAAACATATTTTTCAAACCCTCAAGAAATCATTTTAACTATTAAATGTGTATCTGAAGTTTCTACTGTTGATTAAGATTCAAACATTTTCTTGTAGCCCAAACCAACTGGTGTATTAGGTACAGTAAACAAACCGTTGTCTGCAACTGGAAGGAGACCATATATTAGAACAACAGGATCAGAGACTGGAAGCAATATCAGTGTCAACTCTGAGCTGAGCTCTTCTGCAGGAAACAGATCAAGGTACAGGAATTTGACATTTCATTCATCAGCTATTCACATTCTTCCAGTGTGCTTAAATGTTTTAGGACAGGAGATGTGTGCTGTGTGTCTGTGTCTTTGGAGGATGTCTTTATCTTGTCCAGTTTAAAAAAAAAAAAAAAAAGAAGTAGTAGTTCTCTACAGGCAAAATTTCCATCTCTGCTTTTTGTTTTGAGGTTTTGTTAGTAGACAAAAATTCAGTTTAGGCATGGCCTGCCTGTAATTCCATACAAAACAACAGCAGAGGCACTGCACTGTCTGAAATGTTGGTGATTAACATTAAAAAAAAAAAAAAAAAAAAAAAAAAAAATAT
>VWZE01018311.1:74643-104879 GCA_013396675.1 Eubucco bourcierii
TTTTTTGTTTTTGTTTTTAAATGTTTATTTTAGAAGATTGTTGGCATCAATATTCTGTTTCCTGGCATTGTTCAGCATAGATAACGGTGTACACTTTTCCGTACACGTGATCATATTTAAGTTTGTTGCATAAAATAAACGCTTCTCTAGGTGTCATGTGGCAGTCTTTTTTTTTTTTTTTCCCTTTTTTTTTTTTTTTATTTTTTTTTAGTTAGTTTTTTTTTTTTTTTTTTCCTTTTTTTTTTTTTTTTAATTATTTTGAGTTAGATTTTTTTTTTGTTGTTGTGGTTGTTTTGGTTTTTGTTCAGTTTTTAATTTCAGTTCACAGACAACACGACTCGCTCTCACCTGTGCCTGCTCTTGCCTGTTGGGATTGAGCCAAGAAGTTGTAATGCAGAGAGGTGGTTTAAAAAGGTAAGGTTGGAGGTTAGGAGCAAAGTTGTGAGGTTTGTTGTTTTGTTTTTTAAACCATGAGGGTAGTGGAATGCTGGAATAGGTTGGCCAGGGAAGTGGTTGAAGCACCATTCCTTGAGGTATTCAAGGTGAGGCTTTGACAACAGGGTTTTGGGCAACCTGATCTAGTTGAGGGTGCCCCTGCTGACTGCAGAGGGGGGTTGGACTAGGTGACCTTTTGGAGGTCACTTCCAACCCAGACATTCTATGATTCTGTAGCAAAAAGCTGTTTCAGTAGTCAGACGAATGCTGCCCTATAGGAGCTGTTGGTATCTTCTAGCATGTGGGCGTGCAGCCACACAGGAAAAAAGCCTTTTGGAGGTCCTTTCCAACCCTGACCATTCAATGGCTTTGAGATGAAGTTACAGGAAGAAGAGGGTTGTGTGCAGAGAAGCACTGAACAGGTCACTTTGTTTTCCCTGTGCCTCAGTTCCCCCTTTCTCTTTTGCAAGTGATCTTAAAAGCCCTCAATTCATTGTAGAAGAGATGGATGCTGCAGGCATTAGTCAAGGATTACTCATTGTGTGCTGCTAAACAGTGAGCAAGTTTCTCTTAGCCAGTGTTTCACTGGTGTGCTACAGTTACTTTTTGTTCTGTAATACAGAGAGCAAAATCAGGCTCTCCTCACAAAGCAGCACATCCACCATGCCTGGACACGAAGGGTTTGAAATGCATTTGACAGGGGGAGACTGGGAGAGTTGTAAAAGCATGTAATTACACAGCCATCAGGGAGCTGCCTTCTCAAACTGAAATGATTTCCCAAGATGGATTTACTGGTCATGAGGTAGTTTCTTTTTAGTGCTCTGGTCAAATGCTTCCCTCATGCAGAAGTTGTCTCTTGGTTTTGTATGTCTTCTGGTTTAAAGTGATTTTTAAAATGTTCTTGTTTAGAAGCTTTTAGATGCTACCTATAAAAGAAATTCTTGTAGAAAGGAGCTCTGGTGCCCAGTGTGAGCCTCTGACAATGGTTTGGAATCTGGACTGGAAAAAATGTTAGCAAACTATTCCCAAAAGCTTTGGTTTTGGTTTTTGGATTTGTTTTGTTTTTTAATGTAGTGGATAATTATTGAGAGTTGGTTGGTTTGGTTTTACTTGTTTTACTTTTAGTCCTTTTTTAATCAGTTAAAAAGTCAAATTACTCAAGGAATCACCACAGAATAAATAAGGTTAGAAGGAGTTTCTGGATGTTCAGTGTCATGCTCAGGGCAGGGGTTTCAGTAGTCTTTCTACTAACAATTACTGGGGTTTTTAAAGGGAATATTTGAGTTGCTTTTGTGTGCTGATTGATTAGGACAGTCCCAGACAATCAGTACATTTGTGCTGGGCATCACTGGCTGTGCAGACATGGCAGCCACACAAACTATAGCAAGAGTCTACTGATGACCCATTAAGTTCTTTCCAGAACTTGCCCCAGACAAGGCTACACAGAAAATTTCTCTGCTTGCCCTCTGCTCCTTGCTTGCCAGAGTCCAGACAGCAGCTGTGGTAGGGTTCAGAGCTGCTTCAGGGATAGGCATCTTTCTGAGGACAGTGTCCTCAAAGGCCAGGGGGCGTAGCAAGGAGCAGGAACCATCAACCTTTATCACAGATGCAGGGAAGCAGAGGCTCAATTTTTAAACATACATAATTTGCACATTGCAAGTACTATTTCTGATGCTTTAAAACCTCTCCAAGAGTAATTAGTATCAAACTGTAGAATGGAAGGCAAACCATTCCAAAGAAAGAGGGGTGGGGGTTTTGCACTTGGCCATATATGAGATTTTGAACATTCTACATAAGAATGGTGATTCTCTCCTTGTGAAAAGAAAACTGATGCTCAGAGGTTTTCACTTGTTAATAAAGGATAAAAGGAAGCCACATAAACTCCATTCTTTATGGCTTTTAGCCAGTGTAGGGTTTGAAGGTGGTGAGGTTTCACCTTCAGTTACATAGCTGCAGTGAAGTTCTCATCATCTCTAAGTTTCTCTTTTCATACAAGTGTGGCTTTGCTTCTTAGCAGACATACATTTCTTACTGTTTCTGGGTGTCCTCTGGTGCCTGGACTGCAGGGCTTTCAGAGCAGTGAGACAGGAAGCCTTCCTAGCATAGTAAACTAAACCTCAACCACTCTGCAGAACTAAATCTGAATAGTCCCTTTAGACAAGAATATTTTCTAGAGCAATCTTAAAGGGGAAGAGTAATGGGGCATTACAGATCTGGACATGCTGAGAAGCATGTAAGCTTTAGCACTGGTAGATAACAAACCCTTATCTAAAATGTACTTTCAGCCACGTTGTTGGACGAGGTTCAACATCAGACTGCCTCCTGAGTTTCAAGTTAACTGGTGGGGCTGTCACAGCTAAACCATCATCTCCTGTAAAGATTTGGGATGACCAAACATTTGCACTGCACAGGAGATGTGCTCCTTTAAGTGTGGCTCCATGCTCACCTGCTCTTGTGCTCTGCTGTTGTATTGATCAGCAACAGTAGGTTAGGTTTGTGCATGGAAATCTGTCCCAAATCAGTGCCCAAGGAAATAGTCCAAACTAAGGAAGCTGGACTGTGAAGTCCACTGGGCCAGCCTGGCTGTGGGGGTGTGTGCCTGATAGCTGAGCATTAGTCACAGCATGGCCAGTCTCGGCCTGTGCAGTTGTACCTTGGTGCAGGAACAGGTTTGCCCAGGCACTAGCAAGGTGTTAAACAGCAATTAACAAAGCCCTTCTGTACAGCAGCAGTTGGTACGTCCCTTGGAGCCCTCCCCTCCTTAAATTCCTGATGAGGAAGGAATCATCCTGCCAGTGAGTACCCCAGTCCCCAACAGGGAGGTGAAGTACTGCGATACATCAAAGGCCAACAGCAGCTTCCATTCCCTGGATCCCTTTTCCTTGGTTGCTAGAAGGCAGCAAACAAGACCAGACTTCCTCAGGAGCAGAATTTTGAAGTCCTGGTGCAGAAGCATGGGCAGAGGCTGACAGTCTCTCTCCCTTGTGTGTTCAGGAGAATGGATCCAAATGGTTTTACCACATGAGAGACCAAAGGAGATGAGCAACTCAGTTTCTTCCTTAGAACCCACACTCTTCTGTTCCTAACTAGAGGTCTGGACTGGCCTCTAGTTGGGAGGCTCCCGTCAGAGATTCCTCAGCACCAAGTGTGGGGGCCCACAGGATGACTACTTTCACAGGTCTGACTCAGTAGAATAATTTAAAGAGCAGGAATTTCTCTCATTCCAGGCAACTTCCCAGCTTTCTTTTCTGCAGTCTGGAAGGAAATGAGCCACTCGGGGGGCATTTGCAGCTGCTTGTAAAGAGCTGAGTGGGACCACAGCAGAAGGTCAGGTCAGCCTTGTTCTGTTCAGATGAATCTCCTCTCTTAGGCCTCAGAAGCCCAGGGACCAGCTGTGCTTGCTCCAGGAGCTGGCAAAACCAACACTACACTTGAAGTCAGCTGGCATCATGTGTGCCTGAAGACAATGTGAGTGTAGATGTAGTCATCTGTAGCTTTCCACAGACATCTTCTTGGTAAGATCATCCCTCAGAGCTGATCACTGTGTGTAACAAACACCCACATGGCAGAGCATCAACAGAGCCAGGCTCTTTTCAAGGAGCTCTCAAAGTTGTGCTTGGAGGTGCAACCTCCAAGGATGTTGTGTCTGAACACCAGCCCCCTTTGTTTCCCATGTAACCATCAGGTATTAGATACCATTTGGGCATTTTGAGGGGCACCTGTGTCCCCCCAGCCCTGGCACCTCCACTCCCCACAGGAGTAGTGGTCTTCCTATTGACTTTGGTGAGCCAAACTTGCCCTCTTGTTCAGATCTCAAGAGGTAAAGTGGTGAGAGGCCACAAGACTTACAGCTTACAGCTGGAATTTCTGATGTGGTTCAGACTACTGAATGACTTGAGTGTGGAAGGCTGTACAGTGAGGTGTGTGCATGCCGAGCGCAAGAGAGTCCCCCTTGCCGCACCAGCATAATACAGCTTCTCTCTTTTCCCCCAAGCACCACCAGCCCCATTTGTTCCTCTCCTTCCCAGCCCATCACCCCTTTGGTTTACACCAGGCTGTCACAAACCCACCCAAAGACTTCACATAGTTCAACACAAAGGAGCCAGCAAGTGGAGCAAGGTAATTAATTTGACACACCAGACACAGGTGCTCCTGACCCAGACCTGACTTTAAAAGAATTGAACATCCTGGCTTTGCTGTCTGGGTAGTAACAGAGTTACCTGCCCAAGAGCTGAGCCTGGCACTGCAGCTACTGAAGAGGAAATTAACTACAGGAATTGCTGAGCTCATGAGCACCCAGAGTCCCTTTCAGCTGGGAACCTGCTCCCAGTTCTGGGGTGCTGGAAGAAACTACAAGACTGCTGGACCATTTTGCAAGCCTTTCAGTATAGAGCAGCTCCTAGTTCCTTGTCACAGAACAAGGGAATATTGAATTTGGGGGTTTAATATTTCTCAATTCATGAGCAGGCAAGGAGCAGAGGTCTGTGCCTGCAGCAGAGGGGCTGCAGTGCTCCTTTTCCCTCTCCATGACCCAGGTACCACAGCACAGCTCTGACTGATAGCAAATTTAAACAATGCCCCTTATGACCACTGGAGATCAAATCCAAGCTCTCTGCTAAAGCAGGATCACCTAGGGCAGACTGCATGGAAACACAACCAGATGTGGCTTGCAAGACTCTGAAGACTCCACCACCTCTCTGGGCAGCTCTGGCACTCTTAAACCAGTTTTTAATACTAGAACTGACCTGTGCAGCACCACTGCAGCTGGTAGAGCTTGTTTGGAAACCTGCAAGTCCTGCCCAGGGACCAGCAGGGACCTGCAGATGGGAGCCGTTGCTGAACCAAGATCACAACTTCACAGCAAACTCACTTCCCACAGCTTCAGTGGGACAGAATTACAGGATTAACCAGGTTGGAAATGACCTTCAAGATCATCAAGTCCAATCTATCACCTAATCAACTAAACCATGGCATCAAGTGCCACATCCAGTCTCTTTTTAAGCACTTCCAAGGACAGCAACTCCACCACCTGCCTGGGCAGCCTATTCCAATGCCAGTCTTCTGTGAAAGGAACTAACATCCACCCTAAACCTGCCCTGGAGCAGCTTGAGACTCTCCTCCTTGTTCTGTCACTGGTTGCCTGGGAGAATAGACCAACCCTCACCTGGCTACAATCTCCTTTCAGGTAGTTATAGACAGCAGTAAAGTGCCCTCTGAGCCTCTACTTTTCCAGGCTACAGGACAGACTCTTCCAAACTGCTTCACTCCACTGAACAGCAGTTAAAATGCCAGAGAAATGAAGAGCAAGTCCTGGTGCCAAACAAACAACTCAACCTCTGTCATCTCTACTAGGTTGTTCTACAGCTGAGAAGCAGGGCAGCATTAGCATCCAACGGGCTGCCACCCCTCTGCCCCAAGGTAAAAGCTGTTGTTCCAACATTATTTCTTCAGCCACAGCCCTTGAAAGGAGCCACAAGACTCTGTGCATGCAGACTGTGTTCTCAGGCTACCAGAGGAGGCAGCTCTAGCTGAACTCACCCACACTTCCATTACACAGCTTAAATTTACACCGTTTCCTCCTTCACAAACTCCTGATGTGCAGCCAGAGCACTCCTCTCCCTCTCTGTCATCACTGATGCAGAGGCAGTACATCCTCTAACCTCAGCACAACTCCCAAGTACCAGAAATAAAATGAAAAGCTGTGTTCAGGGAAACATGCATTTATTTCTTAAGCATTCCCAGTGAAAATCAACATCTTTTTAAATGTGTTTATTTAAAAAAAATCATTTGTGTACAAAAGTGTTCATGGAGGTTTGGTTTTTTTTTTCAAGACACCACCCCACCCCACCCCCAAAAAAAAAGAAAAAAAAAAATGGGGGAAAAAAAAAAAATCAAAACAAAACCCACCCCCACCCCTTGCTGCTGCATTTCCAGCCCACCCGTGCCTCCTGCACACGAAGTTTGATGCTCAGGAACCAACCTCATGCACTATTTTTTATTGGTAAATATATATATTTAAGTAGAAAAGTCAGGGTTTAGGATGGAAAAGGTAAGTGAAGGGCAGGGTTCACCAGCAGTTGACACCAGCAGGATGGCAGCAGCCTCCTTCAGCCACCACAACAGAGCACCAGCAGTTGCTGCAATGGGTTGAACTGGACCAGTACAGCGTTTTCACAGTATGTTTCCTCATGGCTTGAGTCATGGATCTGAACTTTACATCAGTGACAAATGGCTCAGCACCAGAAGCCACCAGCTAGCTATTGAGATGCCTACAAAGCAGGTAACAGCAGAGAAGGAACATCACATCACGTCACAGTACAGTGCAAATGGCTTGCAAGAGTTTGCTTTGTGCAGCAAGAACAAATCTGGAGTGGCTGCCTGCAGAGCACTGCAGCTGGAGCAGCTGAGCAAGGAGCAAAAGGTGTTAGCCACGGTTGGTCTTGTGAGTCTCCTGATGGGTTGGCTGCTGGCACCAACCACAGATGGGAAGAGCAAGCGCCACGAGTTACTGATGGGCTGGCAGGAGAGCTGAACGCTATCAGGAAAGCAGTGACTGCCCCTTTGCCTGGCCCCAGCAGAAAGCAAAGAGAGGACAGCCACAGTGGCATCACAGAACCATTTTGGTTGGAAAAGATCTGAGTCCAATCAGTATCTTAACTCTGCCAAGTGTGGAGCTAACCCATGTCCCTTGGCATCACATCTCCCTGGCTTTCCAATACCTCCAGGGATGGAGACGTTGAAAAAAAAGACCCTCTACAAGGTATTTTCAGAACACTTCAGGCAACCAAGGAGCATCTTCCATGCCTTAGTTCTGTGGTGCAACACAGTACAGTGAGAAGTGCATCTGCTATCTACTCTTGAGCCTACTGCCATGGTCAGCGAGATGCTCCTCACCAACTCTACCAACAGAACCTAGCAGGGGAGGATACCTCATCAGCATTGCTCATCAGTTGACACTGTCCAACAGGCTTTTGCTGCTAAATTATTCCAAGTGCCCCACTGGGCACACCTGCAAGTCTAAGGCTGGTGTTCAGGAGGGCACAGGCATGCAGTTAGGTTTCCCCCTGAGTTGGGAATGGAACACTTTCACCTTCACAGTGTGTGACCAATGTAATGTAGTAAACAAGAAGTCCTGCTTGAAACTGTGTTTTGATTGCACTCCCCCCTCCCCAGTCCAGTAAGCCACCCACATGCTCTGAAGTGCTGCTCTGATTGATTCACAGCTCCTCAGCTTCCATTTGCATAGTTTCAGAGTTTCTGGTACCCACACCACGTAATGCAGGTTTGGCCCTACAAGGTAAGCTTCTTCGTGGCTACTTAATTCCTCCTTTCAGACAACCACAGAAAGAAGAAGAAAAAAAAAAATTTAAAAAAAGTCCTGCATTCCTTATGTCAGTGTTACAATACTAATTTACTTGGAAAATAGTTAAATACAATGATAATTAACAAAGAAACCAAGACATTCCTACAGCGTTAGTACCGAATTGCTCGGATAAATACTGCTGAACCAATTATAGTCAAGGCCCCGTGGACTCTGTACAAAAAAAACATGAGTTTGGAAACTAAAGAGTGACCAACACCAAGTGCCCCATCCCTCCAGAAGGATATGTCCCCAAGTTCTGTCTCCCGAATATTCCTGCAACCCGAGGAAGCTGTGAGTTTGGAGAGGGGGGTGGGCTGCAGTCAGGGCTTTTGGCACTCAGGGGGAGGCTTTTGGCAACAGGAAAGGGCATTTCTCTAGCTTTGAACAAAGCTACTTTGCTCTTTGAGGAGCTGGAGTGCAGGCATTCTGTTCCCCACCAAGAAGCAAAGAAGGGAGGCAGAGCTTTGCTGGGTGCACACTGAACATTCAGGAGGGAGATGGGATTGCTGCTCTGGCAATCAGCACCCATCATCCCCAACAGCTCGCTCAGAAAAATGGGGCCATTTAGACTTCAAAAATCACCCTTTCAGGCTGTTGTCTTAAGTGACAGAGGAAGAGAATGTAAGATTCATTTGTACTTAGCACATGGGTGCAGCTGCTTTTGATGTTCTTGTCAGGCAGCTGGAGCGGGCTGCGTGGCAGGTGTGAGAGTGCACAGGGCCCTGAATATAGTGAGGGTCAGTCACACAGAAACAGAACTTCATTTGGTACCTACAAACTCACACTGATTACACCAACAGCAAGTCCCCAGGGCTCAGCCCCAGCTGCAGTTAAACTAACCTCATACGACATCGTCCCGATAATCGCCTCTGATCATTAACCAAGAATACAAAAACATTCCTTATAAAGGACTCACACCTCAAAATCCAGAGGGACTTCAGACCACAGATGTTTACTTCATGCTGGGTTGTGTTTCCTTCCCAGCTCATTACTTGAGAAGCTTCCCTCTTGCCAGCACCTGAGCTGGCACCAAGCTATCTTTGCTACCAAGCACATGGATAGAGGGCAAACCCCAGTATTCAACATCTATGCACAAGGGGAAAGGGGAAGACGAGTGTTTTGCAGTAGAGAAGAAAATGAGGTAACTCCACGAGAAGTAGAACCTAACAGGGCATTGTTTCAGAGGTGACCAGGCTCACCCTTTCCTCTCTTCTCCCCCTGCCCCCTTCGCTGGCTTCCTTTGTCCCTTTACACACCGTTGGAAGAAACCTGATGTTCTTGGAGAAGTTTTACGTCCCCAACAGTGACTTCTAGGTTCATTCTTCCTTTGATTAAATAGCAGCGAAGAACAAGGGAAAGTAGTCAGCAAGTTCTAGTTACCACCAGGGTAAAAAAATTAAACAAAACAAAACAAAAAGCAGGTGTGATGTAATCAAGAAGTCCTTAGCCTGTAGAACAGAGAAGACAGCAACTTGAGATTAACACCAAGTGGCATTTCACCAGTTTCCTACCGTCCCTGGTTGTCACCTGGCAAACCAGCTGAACAGTAGCAGCTTCTGGTTACAGAAATAAATAAATATAAAGGAGAGACAAAATAACTCATTTCCTTTGGCATCACTGCAAATGATTTACACCAACTCAAGAAAGCTGATAGCTGCCTACACCTTTGAAAGCACTAAGTTTTAAAAGACTAAGCATTTAGTATTGCACTGATACGAGTTCAAAGTGTTTACTGTCCAGGCCGTGAACTAGATTTAAGCTTGGACAAATCAGACAGAGCAATACAGGGAACATCCCTGAAGTAGCAAGGTCTCCACAGCTCTGTTTTCTGGTTCTGTTCCCTTACCGCTGTGTTCCAGATAATGAACTGATAAAACAATGTTCCTGATTTCCTTGAGTAGGATTTATAAACAGACTTGTCTACAAAGTGTGAAACTATTTCAACTTCATAGAACAAAGAAGAAAAACGCCAACCAAACAACAAGCAAGTAGACAAGAGACATGGATTCACCCACCCCATTAACCAAGAGTTTAGGAGAGGAAAAACAAAAAAAAAAAAAGTCATGGAAAAGATGACTTCTACAGTACTCTGTTATCCACAGTCCCCACGCTCTAGTCACAGGGACTCCTCTGAACTTGTCAGATGTATTCTCAAAAAGGTTAGCATCATATTCACAGAGACAACTCCAGCTCTCTTTAAATAGATGTACTAGTGGTGGAAGTTGCAAAACTAATAATTTTCAAGCTTTTGCACTCAAGGATGAAATGTCATTTTAATACGAATAAAAAGACTGACTGTATGTACAAGCCAAGGTACGAGTTCAGTTCTTGTTTATCAGAAACACCAAGCCAAAAAGAAAGCTAAACTGAGAACACGCTTCTACTTCTATGTGCACCTGAAGTATGTACAGGAGATGATTTAAAAACAAAAAAACAACAACAAAAAAAAAACCACCACCACCACCAACACAGCCTCCATGTGTCAAGTAGAGAAAAACAAGAGCAAGGATGACTTTTAAAGTACCTGGTAAGCAATCTTTAAACTGAAGCCCCTAAATAAAGCTAGAAAACTGCTGCCAAAAACAGCTGATTGCATCATATCAAGTACTCAAAGAAAAACTGGGTTTAATTCTCAGTACACTAGAGAATCAGGGTTTGGGTTGTTAATTTTTTTTTTGTCCTTCAAACCCAGTGAAATCATATCATCCAGAATGTACTGAAGAATATTTTGTCTATGTAAGACCACACCCCCCCACCCCAAAAAATGAAAAAGAGAAAGAAAGAGAATGAAAAAGAGAAAAAAAGGAAAAAAAAAAGAAAAAGAAAAAAGAGAAAGAAAAAGAAGAGAAATAAAAAAAGAAAAAGAAAAACAGAAGAGAAAGAAAAAGAAAAAAGAGAAATAGGAAAAAAAAAAAGAGAAAGAAAAAGAAAGAAAAAAAGAAAAAAGAAAGAAAAAGAGAAAATAAAAAAGAGAAATAAAAGAGAAAGAAAAAGAAAAAAGAGAAAAATAGAAAGAAAAAGAGAAAGAAAAAGAAAAAAGAGAAAAATAGAAAGAAAAAGAGAAAGAAAAAGAAAAAAGAGAAAAATAGAAAGAAAAAGAAAAAGAAAGAAAAAGAAAGAAAGAAAACCAGCTCCATCTTAGTGTGCTGCATGGAGGCAAACTCCTTAGGAGATTGTGTAGAAAACAATAATGCATGAAAATCATTATTGAGAATTCCAAAAATACTTTTTTTTTTCCTCTTTTTTTTTCCTCCTTTTTTTTTTTTTTTTTTAAAATAGGGGAAACTAAACTACTTGCAAATGTAAATGGCACATGTAATATCCACAGAGGATGAAACAGAATTCAGTGAGAGTTTTCAGCTGTATGATGTAAAGGAGAGGAGAATCAGGTTTCCCCCAATTAATAAGCCAGAAAGAAACCAGTTTTGAGCAGGTCACCATTTGGAACTTTGGGTTTTGTAAGTCTTGAGAAAGTCTTTTTGGGAGAAAAGGTACAAGAACACTCAAGTATTTCAACGGTGCTCTCTTCAGCGACCCTACCCTAATATGTCTATTAAGTACAAGCATGCAAATATAGGGCAATCCACAGGCACATAGGATCCAGGTTAAAAACAGTAAGATAGCTGTGATGAGTGGCACCAACAACTTTTTTTGATGACTTAACACTCAAAAATGTTTGCTTTCTGAATGACCTAATCAAAATCCTGAAGCAAGTTCCTGCTAGTCTTCGTCACACTGCTAAACACTAAAGTAGGCATGTTTGTTTTTGTTTTTTTTTTTCCCCCACAGGCCCCCCCCATTATTTTAGCTGAGATAAAAAAAAAAAAAAAAAAGAATTTTTTTTTTTTTTACAATATTTAGTAAGAAAAAAAAATAAACTTAAAGTATTTCCCCTTTTTAAATTTACACAGACGTTTAATTAGCTTTATTTACAGAGCGTGTTGGGGGTTTTTTTGTTGGTTTGTTTCGGTTTTGTTTTTGTTTCTTTCAGTCTCCAATAGTGCCTAGATAGCATCATCAGGCGAGAGTGCCAGTTTTAAAAGAGAATCTATAGAGAATCCTAGAAATAACAGATGGTGATGCTCCTCCAGAAGGGACAAGCTGGACTACTGAAGCAGCTCTCTACATGGCTCAGTTACTCAGGAGTAATTCTGTTGCAGTCTCTACATCCCAAGATTTTGAAGACAAGGCCACTATTACTGCATTCTGCAACGAGAGAAAACAAAGGCAAGGGCATTTTTAGTGGGTGAAGCTGCAGCTCTGAGAAGTGGAGTTCACAGGTTAATCACAACACATTAGCTCAACTGTTTATTAAATCCCAACTAATCACTGACAGAAAATTCTTCACAGTGAGGGTGGTAAAATACTGGAACAGGTTACCCCAGGGATTTGAGGCCACATCCCTGAAGACGAGATCAGACTTGATGTGACCCTAGGTAGCTTGATCTAGTTGGAGGTGTCCATGCTTATTGCAGGAGGGTTGGACAAGATGACCTTTGAGGGTCCCTTCCAACATGATGCAATCTGCGAAAAATTGTTTCCAAAAAGGCAGGGGTAGCTCACAAGACACTTTAAAACACCAACTTTTAAAAATAATAAGCAAACAAAAATGATTGGACTTACAAAAGCTCATAAGGAAGTAGTGAGTCTACTTCAGTATACCGACGGCTCCCTACATTTACACATAGGAATGTGGCCCTGCTGTAGAACAGACTGAAGTTATGAATACTTACCCTATCAAAGCCCATAGCACAAAGGTTTTCTATTTTTTTGGTGTATTCTGGACTAGAAACTGGTGCTCCAGCATACACATGTGCCCAAAGCCGAGCTGTCTGTTTAAACATTTCTGGATTTTGTTTGTACTACACAAAAGAGAGGGGGGAGAGGGAGAAGGGGAAAGTTAAATCAGCTCAGAAATCCAACCACAAAGCAAGATGATACGACAGCTTCCAAGTCTTCATTCTTTCTACAGTATCTTAATACTGACCCTACTGCTGGTTTGGGAAGTGCAATTTGGAGGTGAGGATCACAGAGAGAGTGAACTTGAACAAGCACCTGGTTTGGTGCATTTGGCTTTAGGCTGAATCACGCCTTTTAGGTACTTTGTGCATACCGTCAGGTGCTGCTCCCCACTGCACTGATAAGAGTAAAGATATATTTAGCACAGCTACTGAACATTTTATATTCAGTGTGTCGGAGCACAGATGATCCCCATGTTAACATCTCCTTAGTGTACATACTGAATCTTACTCTAATCTAGTGCTCTAATCACTTTAAAATATGCCTGGTTTTATACACTGCAAGTTTTTCAGTCAGGGCTGACATTTCACTAGCAGGCTTCCTCCTGAGAATAAGGATATTGACAGCATATGTGACAAAAGAGGGGCTGAAAAAAACAGGTGAGCATGTGCCAAACCCAAGAAGCTTCACATCTTTTCATGCATGCTATTAGCCAACAGAAGAAAAAAAACAACCACCACAAATACTATTTTGCCCCAATCCCTTCGCTAACTAGTTCTCTGCTGAAGAGAATGGGCCTTATCACAGAGAGTTCTCAGCTTGCACCAAGAACTCCAAAGCTAGGAAAGTGGGTCAGCTGTCAGACACTGTACTCAGAAAAGCAAGATGAGTTTCCTGTAATACCAAGTTTAAGGTTTCTGTATTTAAAAAAAAACCCAAACCATCAGACTTTCCCTTAACCATTACACTTTTAAGAGAGACAATAAAATTCGGCACAAAATAATACGACAGAATATGGGGAAATGCATTCATCATTTAGATGCATTCTAAGGACAGAGAGATGCCTGATTCTCATTATAAGCATTTTGTTCATCCCTGAAAGCAATCATTAAGCCTATAAAGCACTGTCAGAGAGAATACAATACCCTTCACTGCTGTACATTTCATTTTAGCTCTCCTACAGCAACACACACCCACTGCACTGCATTGTGTGCTTTCTGCAACTCCCACTCACTCTGCTCCACGTGAAGCAATCTGTGTATCTACTAGCTGATTATTAAGGGCATTAAAACAAATCTGGGAAACAATCTATCACTAGAAATAACTCACTGTTATAAATACAGTGGTCTGTAATAAATTTCTTGTGTTGTAATGACTAGAAAACAGGAAGGATTAAGTCAAGCATCCGCAGCATCTTGAATTAGTGTTCTGCTCCTAAGAGATCTTTCCCTTCATTATTTTTTTCCTCTTTTTTAAACTATTTTGGAGTAATCCAAGCCTAGAAAGCAACTAGCTCAAGTGTGAAGGACTAGTCCGAAGTGCATTTTACTCAGAACTAGTTCTCAGTGTTCTATAAATAAAATTTCTTTACTTAGATCACTGTAACTAATCTAGCTCCTCACTGAATTGAGCAAAGCCTGAAGGCACCTTTTGCTGATGCCTCTGTATCAGAAACTTCAGGCAGTTAATGTCGATGTACTTAAAAAAAAACCAACCAGCAACTAGCTGAAACAGTTCTGACACCAGACAGCTGGTGCCTGGAAACACTGCCAAATATATTGTCCTCCCTGTGATTCAGCCCAGGAGCTTGCAGGACACTGCAGTTCACCTGGACAGCTCAGCAGTTTATCACATAGTTTAAGAAATTAACACATGTGAAGGGTAACCAATTCCTTCTGAATTTGTGTGTTGGAAAAAATCCTACTCAACCTAAGAAAAGCACCACCCCACCACTCCCCCCTAACACCAAATACACTACTTGAAGGAACTGAGTGTTTGCTACCATCTCTCTCAAAGAGATTATAAACACTTTGTCCTTCCATACACATATCTTGTAAGCCAAGGCCAAACCCTGGTGTAATTTTCATGCAGGTATTTGCAGGGAACAGAAGAAAATTAATCTTCCTTGCCACAGTCCCATAAGCACCTGGAAGGTAGCTTGAAATTTTGCTCTTCAGAATCTAGGAAGTTTCATGAAGCATTTTTGCACGAGAGAAAAAAACCCAACACAACACCCCCAACTCATTCCAGCACGAGTGCAACTGTGAGGCTGCTATGATTCCCACATGAAATTCCACCACTGAGGTTAGAAAGGGAAACACCATCCTTGTTCTTTGTAAAAAGGAAGAAGTAGTATTGCTTATTAAAGAGAAAGTGTGACAGCAAGGGTATGCACTCAGCAAGAAAAGCCAGCACAGGGACATGCCTGGTGGCCTTGCTGGCTTTTGCAATTCTCCCTGCATGAAGCAATCCAGTCTGACAGAACTGTTGAGGAACATTTGCTCAGAGCAGCCTTACAGCACTGCAGAACCCCACAAGCAAGCCTTCTGCACTTAGAGCAGCAGCAAACAGCTCTCCCCCACCCAACAGTGCAAGGGGCTATTTCTGATCTCCGTGCTTCCCTCCAAATCCTGACAGATTAGATAGACTCCTAATCTATCACCCTGAACAGATCTTCAGAGGGAAGGAGGGCACACTGCCCCTATCCTGGAGGGTCCTGACTGACAGAAGATAGATGAGATTGACGATGGAGGAACTTTCTATATGCTTTGTTCTTTTGTGTTGAAATAGACTCTTACTGCCAGTCACTGAGGAAGCCAGGCCATGTCTGTCTGTCTGTCTGTCTCTCTCCCTCTCCCCAGAGCAAAAAGGAAAGCAACACAAAGATACTACTAAGTTACAGAATGACTGTTCCTATTGTTCCTCAACACTCTGAACAGAGACATGTCAGCCCTGGTATGGCCTAAGATTCAACTGACATTTTACTGTTACTGCTTTTTACAAGCTATTGCTGCTGTGTGAAAAGGAACAAACAAACCCTGTTGATTACAGAATTGCAGTGATAGAAATTTAACTGATGACTGAAAGAGTTATCCCCAGTACCTGCAAAGGGAAAACACATAGGGTGCTTCATCCAGAGAAACTGCTCCTCAAGATTAAATGCAACAGGAATTAATCTATTCATAAAATGCTGACATCAAAGAAAACAACAACATTCATATTAATCTAGAAGAGGAGGCAGGTACCAAGGCAAATCCCATGAACAACATCAAGTTAAAATTCATTTTAAACATTGCTTTCCTTAGAATTTAAAAGGCAAGTTATACTGGAATTCATTTAACTACGTTGTTACCTCCTGATATTTCTGACAAGCTAAATAAGGAACAAAACTAACAAAATAAACCTCCTGATGCTGCAAAATTATTGCTGCTTACTCTGGAACTCAAAGAGTAAAGAGCACAAAACACTGAAGCATCTCACACTTATTGGCAGTTTTCCAATAAATTCTTTATCTCCTCCAAAGTCTGGGACCTAACCTGAGTTAGCAAAGGGTAGAATACTGTCACAAAATCGGTCAACTGAGTATCTTACCTGGTTTGCCACTACTGCATCCTGTGGATCATCTGGTTCTGCAGCTGCCAACAACGCTTGCAGCGATAACAACACTGTTCTTAGAGTCATTGCTGCTGCCCTAAAAGCAAAAATTGGAAAGTGACTTCTCCAGATCCCATGCCTGTACTCACCTTGATGCTGCACTAGTGTCAGAGAAGGTGTAAGAGTACAGACACAGATCCTATGCAAAAAACCTGTGATTTTCAACTGCTGCAGCTCTGAGAAGACCATTCTATACATGCATTTAAGTAGGGCTTTAAATGTGGCTTTTCTTACTGACAATGCTTCCTTAAGTTTCTGGAGAATAGAGTCCTTGACCTACACGTTTGACCACGCCTATTTAAAGGAACTGATGGAGGAAAAAGTCTCTTTGAAGTTTGTCTTGTCCTTCCTCCCAGCAACAGCACCCCGCCTAAGGGTACTGACTGGCAGCCCCTGTGTGCTCCCTCTGCTGGCACTCTGCAGAGCCAAGGAGCACACACAGAACAGTGACCTGGATTTGAAATACTTCCAACAGGTAAGGAATCCCGTGCAGGGCACTGCATCAGCTTTAATATGGCATTTTTCAATCCAATTTATCAATTTACACAGTGAATTACTGCTGTAATCATAAAGTTTGTCTGTTACAAAATGGGAAAAGAGGGGAGAAGGCTCTGGGGAGACTACATTTCAATATCTGACAGGGAGGCTGGGGAAGGACTGTTCAGAAGGGCTGTTACAGGACGAGGGGCAGTGGTTTGAAACTGGAGCAGGGTAGATGTAGGTTGAACATCAGGAGGAAGCTCTTCACAGGAAGAGTGGTAAAATAATGGAACGCATTTCCCAGGGACGTGTTTGAGGCCCCATCCCTGGAGACATTCAAGATCAGACTTGATGTGGCCCTGGGCAGTCTGACCTAGGTGGAGGTGTCTCTGCCAACTGCAGGGAGGTTGGACAAGATGACCTCTGATGGTCACTTCCAACCCAATGCAATCTGTGCATCTGTGTGTCAATCTCAGCTTCCTCTCATTTCAACCTGCCAACTGCTGGAAGCAGGAAAACTTTATAGAGTCAGGATGTGCTGTGAAGTTACTCTTTTGCCCCTGTTCAATCAACCCTGGTGAAGGCAGCATAGGTCTAAGAGTCAGAACTTCTAAGTTTTCAGCTTTTATTTTGATCTCAAAGTATATTTAGAAGAAGCAACTTCAATAATTTAGTAAGGGGGAAAACAAGTCTGTTCAGAAATGTCAATAAACAAAAGTAGAAGGAAAAAAAAAAAACGTTGAGGGTGCCCCTGCTTAGTGCAGAAAGGGGTTGGACTAGATGACCTTTGGAGGTCCCTTCCAACCCAGACCATTCTGTGAGCCTCTGAAATTGTTACACCTTTAAATCTGGCACATTTAAAACACAGTTTAATTAGATTTTGATCATGATCATCATCTCTACTCTACCATTATCAGCTCTCACACACCAGAAAACAAGTAAGTACCCCACAAAACCTGTTTAAGTTCAGTATTTCAGCAGATTTGAAGAGTTTCAGCAGAGTCTTAATGCTGTGGTAAAGCCAATACACAAATCTGCTTACTCTCCTTAAGTAGGAATGTAAGTAGGGAAAATGCAACATCTTAGGTTTGATCAAAATGGTCATGGCACATAAAATGCCAGAGGAAAGTTGTTAAACACAGGCATCTGATGCCTTACAGCAAACTGCTCAGTTTTCCATCAGCAGGAAAAATAAAGTCTTTTCAGAAGGCTGAACGTCAATGCAGAGAGTCTGTTAGGGTGGGTGGGAAGAGTTTTGACCTGATGGTCCAGATACAAAGGAGAGTTAAAATCTATTTCCAGTCTCAGATTCCAGACATTTCTTACTTCTGAGGCACTGCCTTGAGGTATCCTAGCAGAGTATACCCTGAACACAGAACTGGTGCTGACAGAACACTGGGGGTACATCTGTGACACCAAATACTACGTTCCACTGAGAGCTGACATTTCCTGCTCTGTCACTAGCCATTCAAATATGGCATTCCTCTTCCCTAGCTCTTCCTACTTTTCAATGATTTTTCCTAGAAAATTCTTTTTTTTTTTTCCCCCCAGCTTGATAATCAGGACTGAGCTTTCACAGTGCTGTGTTCTACATGAAAACTCAAGTGAGAAGCATCTCAAGTGACAGCGATTTTAATTAGCACATATTGTCTCATTCCAACTGCCACATCAGCTTCAAATCCCTCAAGCTGAACTTAGCAGATTTAAATCTTAAAAAGAACCTCATGCTTTGCTTTTACAGCTGAATTCCCACAAATCACAAAACCTTCACTCCACGTAATTCTCCTTTTCCAAACCTACTCCTTTGTAACTTTCCCCCCCAGAATTTCAGATTCTCTTCCAGTTTTAAAGTATTTTGGGCTCCCAGCTGAATGCTTCTTCCAAGCCAGAGGATATTGCTTTAAATTGCAAGGAAACCTGAGGATTAACTAGTAAGATTATATTTAATCAGATGCTAGTTACTGAAACACATTCAGTTGTGTGATGAGAGCCTACTTAACATAGTAAACTCAAGAGCATAAGGCACCTTGTTTCTCCACACCTAAATCACATGTAAAAAACCTCAGTGAGAAGAAAAAGCTCAGTGAAAGAACAGAGAAATAGTTTTGCTATTTTATTCTTCCTGTTTGTTGTGCACTCTACTGGTTTATACTGTGTTGAAAGACATCTAATGTACATGATGATGAGGCAATTCATAGATTGGCTTAGGCTGGAGGAGACCTCACAGATCATCTACTCCAACCTCCCTGCTATGGGCAAGGATGCCTCTCAACTATTCGGCTGCTCAAGGCCTCATTTACCCTGACTTGAACACCCCCAGGGAAGTATCCATGACCTCCCTGGGCAGCCTATTCCAGAGTCTCACCACCCTTGTACTGAAGAACTAAGATCCAATCTAAACCTACTCTCCCTCAGCTTAAAATCATTCCCCCTTGTCCTGTCACTAGACACCCTTATACAAGAAGTTCCTCTGCAGCCTCCCTGTAGGCTCCCCCTTCAGGTACTAGATGGCAGCTCTAAGGTCCCCCTGGAGTTCTGCCTTTTCCACTCCAGCTCCTTGTAGGCTCCCCCTTCAGGTACTAGACGGCAGCTCTAAGGTCCCCCTGGAGTTCTGCCTTTTCCACTCCAGCTCCTTCAGCCTATCCTCATTGCCGAGGTGCTCCAGCCCTTGGATCATCTTTGTGGCCCTATTCACTGTGATGTCTGCTTGAATTAAATTGAGGGTCACTCTGTGCTGGGTTAAGAACTGGTTGGAGGGCTGGGCCCAGAGAGTGGTGCTGAATGGTGCCACATGCAGCTGGTGATCAGTCACTTGTGGTGTGTGCTCTAGGGATCAGTGCTGGGCCCAGTCCTGTTTAGTATCTTCACTGATGATCTAGATGAGGGGATTGAGTCCACCATCAGTAAGGTTGCAGATGACACCAAGTTAGGAGCATATGTCAATCTGCTGGAGGGTAGAAGGACTCCCCAGAGGGACGTGGACAGGCTGGATAGATAGGCACAGCTCTCTGCCCTCAGTTTTAACAAATCCAAGTGCCAGGTTCTGCACTTTGGCCACAAAGAACCCATGCAGCAGTACTGGCTGGAGAGCAGCCAGGCAGAGAGGGACCTGGAGGTACTGGTCAACAGCTGACTGAACATGAGCCAGCAATGTGCCCAGGTGCCAAGAAGGCCAATGGCATTCTGGCCTGTATCAGGATATAGGGTGCCCAGCAGGACCAGGGAAGTCTTTCTGCCCCTGGACTCAGCAGTGGTTAAGCTACACCTCGAGTACTGTGTCCAGTTCTAGGCCCCTCAATTTCAGAAAGATGTTGAGGTGCTTGACCATGTCCAGAGAAGAGCACCAAGGCTGGGGAGGGGCCTGCAGCACAGCCCTGTGAGGAGAGACTGAGGGAGCTTGGGGTGTGCAGCCTGCAGAAGAGGAGGCTCAAGGCAGAGCTCATTGTTCTCTACAGCTCCCTGAAGGGAGGTTGTAGCCAGGTGGGGTTGGGCTCTTCTGCCAAGCACCCAGGGACAGAACAAGAGGACACAGCCTCAAGCTGCACCAGGGCAGGTTCAGGCTGGATGTTAGGAAGAAGTTCCTCACAGAAAGGGTGACTGCCATTGGAATGGGCTGCTTGGGGAGGTGGTGGAGTCACTCTCCCTGGGCCTGTTTAAAAGGAGACTGGATGAGGCACTTGGCTGGACTTGATGATCCTGAAGGTCTTTTCCAACCTGATTAATTCTGTGATTCTGTGAACACATTTACTATTCTAGTGTCACAGAACATCCAGTGTTCTAGGCCTTACCATGTTTGTATGGAACTAACCAGTTTGAGCTTCATGCAGTGAATTTCAGGAACTGCCACAGCCATCAGACATGCTCTAAAGCCTAACATTTATTTCTCCAGTGCAGTTATTGTATAATGCCACTTAGTGTCCTTCTAAAGACAGCCTCAACATGAAGTATCTATCAGCTGTAACTGACACAGTAGTTATTTCACTGAATAAAAGCTGTTCTGCACTTTACAGAAATCTTTCTACTTCAGAGCCATCTGAAAGCACTGCCATTATTTAGAGGAGAGAAGATGACATGAAAGGGGTCACTGCTACTTCTGCCACTTCTATATGCAATTTGCTTCCATTTACACTGTACCTTTCAGGAGTGGAACATAACATTGGGGAGCAGGAGGCATTACCAAGGACCAGAGGTGCAGTGGACTCCCAGAACACATATTCTGTGCTGGCTCCAGCTGCCTCTGCCTTTCAAGACTGCCAGGCCCTTTCTGCCTCTGCTCATCTATTACATTTGTAGATTTTTATGTAAAGCATATTGGGCCTTGGACTTCTGTTCTGATATTCCCATTTCAGAATGGGTAATAAGAATAAACAGCTCATGTATCTGGATATACAGATGGCTGTATGCTCAGAGAACTCAAACTCTAAAATACTAAGCTTATAGACAAGACTGGTTTGGCTACATATGTAAAAGGGTTTAAAAATACAGTTTACAACTTATTCTTCAGTCTCGTGACTTGAAATGGCTTTGAGACCACACCTCAAGTACTGTGTTCAGTTTTGGGCACCTCAATACAAGAGGGATGTGAAGGTGCTGGAGCAAGTGCAGAGGAGGGCAACAAAACTGGGGAAGGGCTTGGAAAATAAATCTAAAAAAAAGAGCAACTGAAGGAGCTGGGGCTGATTAGTTTGAAAAAGAGAAGGGTGAGAGGAGATCTCATCACTGTCTACAGCTACCTCAAAGGAGGTTGTAGAGAGGTTAGTGCTGGTCTCTTCTCACAGGTAATCAGTGATAGAACAAGAGGGAACGGCCTCAAGCTGTGACTGGGTAGGTTTAGACTAGATATGAGGAAAAAAAAAAACTTTTCCCAGCAAGAGTGGTCAGGCATTGGAATGGGCTGCCCAGGGAGGTGGTGGAGTCACCAACCCTGGATGTGTTTAAAAGTCATTTGGATGTGGTGCTTGGGGATATGGTTTATAGAGTGCACCTTGTGGATTATTGGCTGAACTTGGTGATCCTGAGGGTCTTTTCCAACCAGACTGTTTCTGTGATTCATGCCTCATATGGCAAAGTCTTCACTGGATGCAAATGTTTAAAGAAGTAGTATCTTTAAATCACAGAAGAAAACCTTTAGAAATTCAGCTGCTGTTTGGATTTTAAAAAGGGGAATTGAAGCTTGTGATGAAAGGTAAAGAAAATCTGGTGCATTTCATGTAACTATTATATACCCATGTAACATTTTCTACCTTTAGGACACCAATTAGCTTTCCTGATCAAAGAAATTGGAAGTGTCTCTTTATTTTCTACATAGCTTCATCTTAAACTTTTCAGACATAAATTAAGATTCCCAGAAGAAATTGTAAGGACAGCTAAAAATAGCTTTTCATTTCCCAAGTACCCTAAAAAGCTCTTCTTCCTTCCCATTACCTTCTCTTGGGGAGATTAAAGCAAATGAAGATGACTGCTGAGAACTACATTTGCAGACACCATTAAGGTAGGACCTGCTCCTCATCAGCAAAGAGAAAAACAATTCTCATCATCAGCTCTGGAGGCAGATCTCACTGCTAATAGCACAATACTGTAAAACCCAAAGCAATGCACAACACCACCACCCCAGAACAGCTCTACAAGCTAGAGACCATGCTGCAAAAAAAAAGTTTTATTTCCCTTAAAACATCTGCATTTTCCAGTGCCCCTCAAGGATTTTTCCCCCCCAAAATAGGATCCTGGGAAAAAAAAAATTACTTCCAACTCTCCTTATGTTTTAAGTTTATTTCCAGGTGTGGAATTATGCACAACATGTCACAGAGTTCAGGCAATTCACTTTAGTGACTAGCTGCATGCTTGGGGGTTAGTTTTTTCTCTCCTCCTTGCCAAAGGCAAGGTTTTGTATTGCTCCTGACAGACTTCTGTCCTATCTGACCTTATCTGGAGCCTCACAAGTCTCTTGGAAAAATCTGTATTTCAATGCTTCACCCATGCCCGATACTCTGCAGGCTAAAATGGCTTTTCCAGTCTTTCATCGCAGGTTGCATTTACTCAGATTATCATGTTTGTTACTTTGGATGTTTCCAATCCACCTTCCTTGGAATACAATACTCCAAGTGGGTACACTACTCTCCCAGAAGCCTCATCGCTCCTAAATAAAAGCCAGACAGAAGTAAAACCTCCTACCATGCCAGTATTGCATCCACCCAGCACATGACATCACGTTGCCTTTCACCCATGACATTACAGGCCGTTTCCTCCCACCTTTACAAGAACCCTTGACTCCTATCCCCGTCCTAAAATGCTTCCACAGCCTTGCAAGTTTGGCATCTACAAAAGGAGAGGAAAGGCCAATAACATTCGCCAGTGAGCTGCAGAGAGCTCCTTACAGGGAAGCATTGTCCCTCTGAGAACTTCCAACTGAAAGCAGCCACTCCACACACCAGAACCAAAACCCAGACTTTCTACTGGCAGTGCAGATGTTCAACAGCAAGGGAAAGCAGGGATGCATCAGAACAAAGACAGCTGGTATTTCACTCATACTGTTTTTAGAGGTTGTATCTTTGGGCATTTCCATTTAAAAAAAGCATCCCCCAGTTTGGGTGAATGCTGTGGTGAGACCAAAAAGCAGGGCAAGCCAGCTGTGCCCAGCATGCCTGAGGGAAGAAATCTCTTACCTTTCTATCACCTGAAACAGTCCTAAGAGGATTATGAAACACTGCCAGATTTTCTTCTACTTCTTCATTTTTTTAAAGGCTAAGTAATTTTCCATTTAGGAAGTTTTTATTTATGTTCTGTACATTCCTCTCTGGAAACAGTCTCTAGTTACTCTGAGATGTAACCCAGCAGAACAACAGCAACAGCTGCAGCCAGCAGATTGCTGCTCCACTCTGTCAGCCAAACATGGCTACTGGAAACAACTTTTTTTAAAGTTTGTTTTTTTGGTTTTTTTTTTTTTTAAAGTAATCTGCAATATTAATTCCATTTGTGAAGTAATTAAGCTTGTTAATCAAGGAGAAAAAAAAGCTCTGGGAACTTATATCAAGGGTTTGTGGAATCCGTAAGGAGGGGGAAAATGAATAAGGCCTTTGAGTGGAAGCTTGTTGGGCAGTCACTATTTACAGCAGAAATACAAGACTGGGCACCCATTAGGGAAAGGAAAAAAAAAAAAGAAAAAAAAAGAAAAAAAAAGAAAAAAAAAGAAAAAGAGAGAGAAGAAAATAGTTTTGACATAGTGCAGGGGACAGGAGAGGGAATACAGCCTGCTCGCTGAAGAGTTCCCTCTGACGATGCTCCTACTCTCTGCATTTTTCTCAAGACTTTAGAGACGCTCAGTGCTCCTCAGAACACTCTGAATAAACCCCAGCACTTTTAGATGATTACTACAAGCTGGCTGTTGATTATCTATTAAAATTATATTATCTCTTATAATAATGATTTCTGCATCTCAACTAAAACTCAAGTGTGAATCCCTCCAGTACAGTCACTTCGAGAAAAAAAAGTTTTAAAAAAAAATATTCAATTTTCTTTTGGCTGCTAAAACCACAACAGCCAAGAGGGTTTTTGTAGCCATACACAGCCACAACACATTCTCTTGATAATCACTGCTCAGGGCATTTATGAACAGTTTTCAAGTAATTTATTTCTCAGGTTTCAATGAACAGTATTAGATATATCATATATTTAAGAATAAAATTTTGAGACAGAATACTAGAGCCTGAAAGATAAATATAGGCTCCAATAAGTGAACCCACATAACAGAAGTCAGATCAGATGAGTATAACAGTACTCCTTCTCCAAAATCATATCCTTATTTTAATTCTACCAGCAAACAGTTGCTGTTTTGCAAACAAACTGGCATAACAGGTATTTACAAATCAAACATGATGAAAATCCACAGCTGCAAACAATTTCAGCATTGAGCATATACTGTGGAGAAAGAATTTCATTAAACTCATTAAAAAATCATTTCAAGACATTGCATTGCAAACTGATTAAACCTCCTGCCAATATGCACAACAGTATCTCAACTATGCTCATTAGAATAGAAAATCATTATCATGGGATGGGTGAGTAGGGAAGAGAATTTTTTTAACTACGCAAACACATTAAAATCTTTGTATTTGTATTCATATGTAAGTATTTTGCCTGTTTATTAACACTTTAAGAAAGCCTATTAAGTCCCACAGGCCCAAATTCTGCCTTTCAAGTCCCACTGACCTCACTGAAAAAACAGAGATAGGCACTGGAACTTGAAACTTAACATTCAAACACAGCAACAAGAGCAGCATTATTCAGCTAAGAGCATTGCAAGTCAACAAAGTGGCACTTCAGTAACAGAGCTTGTTACTAAATTACGTGAGAAGAGAGACTGTGGAACTGAATGTATTTTCTAGAATATAGCAAATAGAGTATTTCAGAACCAAATTTGTTCCATTTACCTTTGGATACCTTTGGGTAATTGGTGAAATCGATTAAATATTAAACTATCAAGGTTGGGGGCTGTTGCTTGGGGTTTTTTTGTTCCTTTCTAATGAGGCCATCATTTTATGGAAAGCATTTTTCAAACCATAGATGCTGAAAAAAATAAACATGGTCATGTGGGCATTTCTCAGTTTAAACAGGTGTAACAGTACTTACTGAAGGGCAGTAAATAACTTACTGAAACAATATTAACCATTCATATGGGTTAGCAAATTTTAAGAATTTACTCAGGAAAAAGAGGCTTTTCTATCAGAACACTGAAATCCCTCAAATAAGAAAGGCTGGAGGTAGCCACAAGTTTCTTCTTCTCCAAAGGACAAGAAGCTTTGACAAGCACTTTAACAATGCTCAAGTAATATTCATATAACATTATATGATGAAAAACCCAAAACTGATGAAAAGCTATTTTTGCTCAATCAGCCACTGAAAAGGCCATAAACATTAAAGCCATTAACTGCTTCACTCTTAGAGCAGCAGTTTTAGGGTAAAAGACTAAATTTTGTGAGACTGTATTAAGTGACAGTGTTTGACAATGCTGAGAGACAAGAGGAGATCTGTTCCAGGGCTAGAAATCAAAATGTCATCTCCTGAACCCCAGTCTATTGCTAATGAAGCAAGATCATTCATCCTTCTCCACAGAAAACACTAATTAGAGAATATAGTAAAGTAATAAGAAGATAAAAATAAATTGTTTTTTAAAAAGCTGTTACATTACTTTGCTTTTTAATTCAGAATGTGATAAATAAGCAGAACTTCAGCTAGGGACTCTTTCCTCAAAATCTCCAGGGGCTTCAGTGTGGAAAGAGCAACACTGAAGATACTTGTTACAAGCCACAGTCCACTATGAGTAAAGCAACCAGACAATGCATAAAGGAGTAGCAAAAGGTGAGAGGGAAAAAAAAACCCCAAACCTTGAGCTTAAATTTCAGATAAATTCTTCCTATGAGAGTATTAATGATGCTGGGATGCTTCAAGCATCTCTGCTGCTAGACAAAGAATTGTTGACTTCCTGTATCCTATTTAAACCTTTTTTTCAGTGAAATAAGCCTAGCTGGGAGAGAAAAGCTTTATGTACTCTGAAGCTGAAGCTCATTTAAATGTACTGACGCTCATTATTATGTACTGAACGAATAACGAAATAAATAATAAAAAATAAATAATAATAATAAAATATGAAGCTGAAGCTCATTAAAATGTACTGAAGCTCATCAAAAACATCCTCCAAAACCTGTTTTGAAAAAAAACAACCAAACAAAAAAAACGAAACACCAAAAACCAAACCAAACCAAAAAAAACACTCCACCAAGCAAAGTCAAGATGATGGTAATAAGAAATAATAATCCCAGAACAAACCAGCCAACCCCATTACCATTGACTTATCTGGTTTAATCTCTCAGGGAAGTATACTTGCACAGTGAGAGCAATTATTCCAAAGTATTTGTAGAGTGGTGTGAATATCTAGGTGTAGGTACAAAAGGGCACAGACTTGACTGATAGAAAAGTTGTACTATGCACCACAGCATGTATGTTGAAAGATTCTACCACCTGGAAGAATATCAAGTGCTCCATAACTTGTAAGGAAAAAGATGTAGGTTCAGAAATTGTTACTATGATTTCATTTTAGTAATTTACACTCCTGTGCCACAGGATTTGCATCACCATCTCACTCTGCAGAAGATGAACACACAATAGGCACACTGCCTGCAAGACCTCAAATCCACGCACTGTGATCTAGGGTTTCTCTTTCAAACCCAACTGACATCTGCTTGGTCAATAGCAGTCCTGAATTTAGAAGAATCTGAAGTTTGTATGGATCAGATATTAATATTGCCTTAAGGAATTAAGGTGGTGTTCTTTTGGGGCAGGCACAGGGAAAAGTAACAAAGATTCATCCCATTCATGTTAGATATCCCACAACTGGTGCATGCCAGCATCAAACCACATCAAACGTACTGCTTGGAAAACCAAATGAACAATGTGGGTTTGGCTGCTATAGTTTGGAACCTTAAAGGTCTATTCAAAGATTTTGGCTGTTAAAACTTATTCAGTAAGGTTAAGCAATCAAAAGGCAGCAACTAAACAGCAGTTTTACAGAGGTGCAAATCATAGATATTATCAATGACAACTGAGACAGAATCAGCAGAGTCAGTCTCCTAATTCTCCCTTTCCCGTTGCTGACTCATTACATTTCACAAGCCCAGGTGAACTGAGTTCATACTTCGTTTTAGCTCTATCTGAACTCATTTTTCTTTGGAAATCAAGATTCAGAGTGAAGATAAGCACTTTTTTTTTCTGCTCACACCTCAGGAGGCTGAAAGGACAAAATTCGTGAGGCAACAGGTAGCATTTCTTAAAAGAACTAACAAAGCAAAACATTAACTCCTACAAAATCATCAACAACAATGAAATGTTTGCCCTAACCCTAGTCTAGAAATTTTTGGAAGTTGTTCTATCTATCTGCTTAGTGTTTTCTAAAATTAGCACCCAATCATTTCATTTGCATCTTTTCAACTCAAAAATACCACACTAAAATATCGTATGCTTTAAGGACAACTTGGAAATACTGTATGCTTTAAGGACACCTTGGATTACAAATTGAAAGTGAAAAGCAATGTGAGCTGCTGTCTCCCATCCAGGACACTGATATATTTCACTCTATACATTTAAATCCACATGGAATCTTACCATTGATCCTTCAGAATATCCAAACAAATGGCCCCAGTCACTGAGCTAATATTAGGATGCCATATTTTGGTGATAAACCGCACCTAGAAGACAAGACAACGTTTAAAAGCAAGAAAGGGTTCTCAAATGCAGTACATTAAAGACTTTAAATGCAACACATCAAGTAGTATTATAAAGAAATACTAATTTAGGAAATATCCAGTTAAAAAAATAGAACTAAGACATGTGACACCACTTATTTCAGGAGGTTTCAAGGCCTTCAGGAGGTTTCCAAGGGCATTTGTTAAACAGAGCCTTGTTTCACTCCAAAGTAGATTACCATCCATTTTAAGGACCCTCAAACTGATCCCTAACTGCGTTCCCACACACTGTCAGGTATGTACATCCCTGCATCACAACAAGCCCTCTAGAAACATCCTTTGGCAGTACAATGTAAGCTGATGCTCAAACACAGACTTCCAACACTGTAAATGCTAGAAAGTCCACTTTTACTGAGGGGAAAAAAATCCTTTAACCCTTACCACAGACATTAATTCTCACTGTTTAGCTGAATTGTTGGTAGCTACTGGAGCATTATAAGCATTTCCTTGGTGAATGCTACTACTTCTGCACCACCCAGTCTCATTATCTACATGCAGAAAGCTCTTCAACAAACAAAAACCTAACTAGATTACAATTTTCCTTTGCTGTTGAAAAGATGTCATCCCAGCACTCATTCATTTGTTGATCATGTCCAGATTTGTACACTGAAGTTTATTCCTGTTTTGAGAGCATGAAAACAATCAGTTCGGTTTTGGAGGGCTTTATGTTTAGTTGTTGGGGTCTGTTTTGTGTTTTATTAATTTTAATTTGTATTTAAAGACACTGAGGAAGTTAAAAGAAGTATATTCTTTAAGAGGTCTCAACATCCAAAGCTGTCTTCTGAAAGGAATACATACACACCTTTAGAAATTTCTCCATTGTTTTTTTTTTTTTTTTTTTTAAATACTTTCAGTGACTTTGCTCTGTCCCTCTGTTTTCTCACCACCTCCTTTCTCACCCCAAAATCCTGAGAAATTTTATATACAGCATGGATCTTTCAATTTGTGTCTCTGATCTGCAAATCAGTGCAGAGAGTGCATCATCTGTCAGGCACTACAGCAAAAGGCTGTACACAAAGGGACATAATAAAATCAGTGCAATCATGCTGTACAAATAGACAAGACCATAACAGTTCTGCTTTCCAGGACACAAAACAAGAGATCACGTCAGCTGAGCCACTTATTAAACTAGCTCAATTCTCTCAATCACTTTGAAAATGTAAAAAGCCATGTAAATACTAGGTAATTTCTCACAGTGAGTGATGGTTAACAATGGCTGTCAAAGCACATACTGAACAAGATAAAGCAATCTTCCAGCTGAAAGGCAGGGCTACGCACAAATAAAAAGGCCTCCAATTCAAGATCACAGACTCCAGAATAAGCAGCACTATGCTAGAGTGCAGCAAGCTTCTATCAGCTGCTGTAAGCTTTGGAAATGGAGACCATCAAGCCCTAAAGCAGCAATTAAACCACGGTCCGCAGACCCCTCTTTCAGTCTCTATGACCTGTTTCAGCTCTCCTTATTTTGAATCCTGAAACCAAGAGATGTTTCAGATTGGTGTCTTTCAGTTCAGCCTTAAGGAAGTCAAATAGCAAGAACCATGGAGCTATGAGATCCTGACATTTCTCCCTTTTTCCTAGTTCCTTCCCAGTATCACACACCACTGTGAAAATAATCAGGATCTAGGACATGTTCTTAGTTCAAAGGCATCTTTTAGACAAAGAGAAAACCAATCAAGAAGCTGAGTCAGACAACTCAGAAGTCTGCTGATTCATCAGAAGCCACTGAAGAAGGGATTAAATCAGGGCACAGGAATGCACAGTTGCAGCTGCACGTGGCTGGGGAGAGCACTATTCAGACTGATTCATTTAGGAGGGAAGTGGAATCACAAATTTAAAGTGCTAGAAAAATACAGTAAAGCTGATAGGGTGGCAAGTTTTGAGAACTGTTTGAGTGGACTCATGTAGCCAAAGAAATTGAGGAATTTTACTTTTTTAATGATACTAAGGAGGGAAGAGAGTCATACTCTCTACATCAAGTAAGAGTATTTGAAAATTGTATTAACTTTAAAAAAAAAAAAAAATCACATGAAAGTCAATAAAGCACAAGCTCCTCCCCAGAATTTGCCAGTCTATACTTTAATGAATAATCTACTCCTGATGGCATACATCTTGCATTATTTCCAAAGATGACAGCTCAAATGCTTGTCTAGAAGATAATAAATTAATAAAAAAGGAAGATGGGAACTGCAAGAGACTACATCCACAAGCAAACAGCTAAGAATACTCAAAGCCAACTTGTTACCAAATTATTTTATTGGGGGGGGGGG
>VWZE01018311.1:104912-358788 GCA_013396675.1 Eubucco bourcierii
GGGGGGGAAGTGTTTACAGTACCTTAGGAGGGTTGAATGGATATGTTTCTGGAATTTTTATCTCTAGTTGATACCTTCCACCTTCAAAAGACAAGAATAAGTCACAAATCAGAACAAGAGAATGTTACTCAAGATTAGTCTTCCATGACAGTAAAGGTTACATTTCTAGATGGACAGGTTTTTAAGTCATTCAAGTCAACTTAAAAGTATTAGCTAGAAGATACTTCTAAATCCATGTATTTTATAAATAGATCTAATAGTCATAGTTGCTTATGCAAATCAGAATCTGTATTTCTTAAGTATATTTAAGGTGTACATTCTCCTACAGTTTCTCATTTCCGATGTTGTTAATTTCCATGTTTCATTTTACTAAACAGACCAAAATAGACCAAAGAGGTGAAACAATATACCACAGGAATGCTCAGGATGAATGATATTATGTTATTTTTGACTCTTCTGATCTCTCATGCCTGTAAGTTTTCTTCAAATTAACTTCAAAACAATTTTTAACTTTCTGGAACTGAAGAACCAAACTACTTTCAGAAAAGCTCTCGCATGTTGGGAAATAACATAACTGTCCCAGGTTGGGAACTATAAGGTTGAAAAGAGTCCTCTGAGGACTGGAAGATTGTTATTCAATCCCATAATTCTGCTATCTCTTCATAAGCTCACAGCAAGGTCAGTTCATTCTCCTTTCCTCCCCCTCCAGCCTTGTGTCAGGTAGCAGCTGCATTATCCGGGCAAACATGTAAGGATAGGCCTGGTTTGGGGCCTCCAGAGGCTGTACTTAGGCCTCTTGGATGGCAGAGGCATGGGGGCAGGGGAGTGTCCCAGGTTGGGAACTATAAGGTTGAAAAGAGTCCTCTGAGGACTGGAAGATTGTTATTCAATCCCATAATTCTGCTATCTCTTCATAAGCTCACAGCAAGGTCAGTTCATTCTCCTTTCCTCCCCTTCCAGCCTTGCACCAGGCAGGAGCTCCCTTATCAGGATAAACATGTAAGGATAGGCCTTGTTTGGGGCCTCCAGAGGCTATGCTTAGGCCTCTGGAGGATGGTAGTGGCGTGGGGGGGGGAGGACTGGAGCACTGGGGATTGTAGATTTAGTTGGGGGAAAATTCAGGGGGTTCGCTAATGGCTTATGTATCTGCTTTGTAATTTCTGTCTGTAACACTCCAAATAGAATTCTGTTTTTTCTCCAATTCGTTTGAGAGCTTTACTCTGTCGGCTCTTTAAACCCACAACAGGGAGGATTGGAGCACTGGGGATGACAGACTTAGTTTTGGGTTGGGAGAAAATTCAGGGGGTTCGCTTATGGATTCTGTATCTGCTCTGTAATCTCTATCTGTAACACTCACTCCAAATAGAATTCTGATTTTTATTCCAATTCATTTGAGAGTTTCATTCTGTCAGCTCTTTAAACCCATGACATTAATAAAGAAAACTCCATTGTTACTTCCATTATGTTGTGCATTACTGTCTGAATTATTTACTTCTACTGTAATTCTGCACTTTGACAAATTTGGTGGCTTTCTATGATGCAGTCACAGCATCAGTGGATGAGGGAAGAGCAAGTGACACCATCATCCTCCTGAACTTGTGCAAAGTGTTCAACATGGTGCCAAGTAACATCCTGGTCTCCAAGTCGGAAAGAGACAGCTTTGACAATGGACCACCTGGTGGATAAGGAATTGGGTAGATGGCCACTCTCCAAGAGTTGTGATTGATCAACGGCTCAATGTCTAAATGGAGACCTGTGATCCCTCAGGGATCAGCACTGGCACCACTATTTAACATATTTGCTGGTGACATGTACAAAGGGATCAAGGCACTCTCACTGAGTTTGTGGGTGACACCAAGCTGCGTGGTCTGGCTGACACACTGGAGAGAAGTGATCCAGAGGCACTTGGACAAGCTTGAGGGGTGAGCCCAAGCCAACCCCATGAAGTTCAACAAGATCCAGTGTAAGGTCCTACACCTGGGTCAGGGGAATCCCAAGCATAAATATAGGGTGGGCAAGGAGTGGATTGAGAGCGGATCTGCAGAGGAGGACTTGAGGGTGCTGTTTGATGAGGCACTTGACATGAGTTGGCACCATGCACTGGCAGCCCCAAAAGCCCCATATCTTGGGCTGCATCAAAAGATGTATGGCCAGCAGGTCAGCGGAGGTGACTCTGCCTGTGCTGGTTTGAGGCTAATTGGAATATTTTAATGAGAACAATTAGATAATTTGCTATGAAAAGAAAACTAATAGTGATGTCTGTATCACTCATCATTTCTGCTGAGAGATACAAAACCAAGAAACATAAACAAAGTCAGTTGGTGTTGCATTAACTATCTCTGCCTGAACCTCTGTAATGCAAACTAATCACTCTTCTCCTATCACACCCCTGCACATAAACCTTCTGACATAAGGGAAGAGGTAGAAAACGCAGGAATTTCTGTATTACTTTTAACTTGTATATAATTGTAAATATCTGTATATATATATACACACATTGTGTGTGTATATATATATATATATGCTTGCTTGTAAGCTTGTGCTATGCTATAAATATAGCTTCATTCCTTCATTTCCAGCTGGCTGAGTTAGTCTGGTAATTGGGAGGAGGGAAACTCCCAAACTACCACAGTGCTCCTCTACTACTGTGAGACCCCCACCTGGAGTACTGCATCCAGCTCTGGTGTCCTCAACACAAAAGAAGGACATGGATATGTTGGAGAGGTTCAGAGGAGGGTCAAAAGTGTTGGAGCACCTCTCCTATAAGAACAGGCTGCAAGAGTTGGGTCTGTTCAGGTTGGAGAACAGGAGACCTTATGGCAGCTTTCCAGTACCTGAAGGGGCTACAGGAGAGCTGGAGAGTCTTTTTATAAGAGCCCACGGTGACAGGACAATGGTTTTAAACCAGAGCAGGGTAAATTTAATTTGATATTTGGAAGAAGTTCTTTACAATGAGGATGGTGAGACACTGAACAGGTTGCCTAGAAAAGCTGTGGATGCCTCATCCCTGGAAGTGCTTAAGACTGGGCTGGATAAGGCCTTGAGCAGCCTGGTCTAGTGGGAGGTGTCCCTGCTATGGCAAGGGCTTGGAACTGGATGATCTTTAAGGTCCCTTCCAACTCAAGCCATTCTGTGATGCTTCTATAAATATAGTTTGCAGGATTACAGGAGGCAGGACAGTATGAGCTTGGTGGACAGAACCACCTTCTACTGCCCTTTTATAAACAATTCTCATTTTTCTCTCCGTGTTACAGCATCGCTACCTATGTCTATTTCAGTTACAGTCTTGTTAACATCCGAATTTACTGTCAGTACTTGTCTTCTGGAGCAATCTGAAACCATCTCTGCTTGCCCACAGAAGATCATTTGCCAGGCAGCAGTTTAATGACAAAAAGAACAGAGTGCAGCAAATCACACACACACCAATTTAGATATTTCGGTTTTATAGAAACTGAAAGCATTTCTTTTCACTTGAAGATTTTTTTCCTCATCCTACTGCTGTTCTTTCAGAAATAAGGCTCTTTCCTCCCTCACTATGCTTTGTTACAGTACAGAAATTTCCTTGAATTAAAACTGAAGTATCTGCAATCCAGCTCCTTTGGGAATTCAGGAGTGATTTTCTCTGTTGCAAAATCATTCCGCACAAAACCAATTCTCAAGTAGTCTCAATACAGGTAGCAAGATTCACAGGAAGAAAACCTCAAAGGAATTCTCTCAGCAGTTATACAGTCTATGGCACCTTTTTATCTGTACAAAAAAATGCATGTTAGCAGCTACTAACACCTCTCACTTCTTAAATGTCATTCACTCTAATGCATTACACCTGAAACTGATTAGTATCAATTTGTATTTTATACTACATTCTACAGCTGTTTTTTTCTCAAAATTACCGTAAATTGAGAAGATTTAACAGCAAATACAATGGAAGAAAGCTCAATAAATTTAAAATTATAATAGGTAATGTCTGAGTTGATCACTTGTCTGTTCACAGGACAGTACAGGCAGAGTATTTTTGAAGACACATACATCAAAATTTTACCATTAAGTTTGCTTTTGAAACCACAGACTCATTTTGGTTGGAAAAGAACTTTAAGATCATTGAGTCCAACCATTATTTAACACTATCACGTCTGCTGCTAAACCACGTCCCACAGCACCACATCTCTGTGGCTTTTAAGCACCTCCAGTGATAAGGATTCAACCACCTCCCTGGAAGTCCTATTTCAGTGTCTGAGAATCCTTTCAGCCAAGAATTTTCTTTTACTATCCAAACTAAACCTCTTCTGGTGCAACTTTTGCTTTTGTCTGAGTTGAAGTATAATTCAGCAGCAGGTTTTCCTAAGAAACAAAACAATCATGATGTTCCTGGACTGCAAAATTTCATGAGTCTCTGTACGATTTTACTGCCACTCTATTTTATAAGGTAGTATAAAACTTTCCTTAGGTATTACCATTTCTTCTGCTTGCCCTTAAAAGGCAGGTTGTTAGAGCCTTCTGCATAACAGGCTATTCAAACACCAATTTTTCCACCTGGAATGTGCAAGTCCAAAAGATCTTAAAACTGCAGGCAGCAATGAGTTGTTACTCATTATTTATACAGCCTTGTTGTCACACATGAAAGATTATGGTGTAAAATATAGGTTTGAACCCCTAAAACTGAACAAATATGGGTATTAATTTCTGGAACACTGCAATTACAATGCAAGTGATTCATACTAACTTTAGCATGACAGTATTTCTGTGGAATGTTTTTCAAAAGGAGTATGCATATGTAAGGCTTTTTCATAGCTGTTCAACGCTTGAGATTGCATTAAGTAAGTAATGGCAGAGTATCCCTTCTCTACTACTTCAGTATATGTCTCAAAACAGAGTCAGAGCAAGTTCTACTACCTTCCTTGAAGAAATGGACTTAAATTATGCCAGGAGAGGTTTAGGTTGGATATTAGATAAAAACTTCTTTTCCTGAAAGAGCAGTCAGGCACTGGAACGGGTTGCCCAGGGAGGTGCTGGAGTGCCCCTGGAGGTGTTCCAAGAAACATGTGGACATGGCACTTCGGGACATGGTTTCATAGCCATGGTGGTGTTAGGCTGAAGGTTGAATCTAATGATCTTAAAGGTCTCTTCCTACCAAATTAATTCTATGATTCTATGAAACAGCCTATTATAAATTTGCAGTTACTATGGTTCTTGTGTGAACTTTGCTTGAAATTAATACCACGGCTAAACAGGGTTTAAAGCAAAACAGCCAAAATCAATCCACTAATCTATCTGTTGAAAAACTCTTAAGTAAAAGTCAGCAACCATTAATATAGACAAAGTTCCTCTCTCCAGAGATTTTTTCAACATGGGATGCAAACATGTTTCAGTTGGGAGTTGTGCCCTACAATATTCTGATAACCGATCAATGTGTGCTGACACTGAAACCAAATAAAAGCTGTAAATTTTGTCAACAACAAATGGCATCCTTCCTCTCAGTCATACTTAAACCAGTGTCTTGACATCACCTTTAAAAGAATTCTGCAGTACCATTTTTTTTCAGATGCCTCACCAACCATAGTCAACATTATCACTGTTCTTTCACTTCACCATGGTCCTAGAATTCCCTCCTGTATCATGGAATTGTCTGGCCTGAACTATTGCATTAATTTCCTTTTCCTCATAGACCATTTCTTGCGGTGATATTGTTCAGACTTTAGATGACAGAGATCAGTCAGTAGCTCTGCAGCATGCATTACTGCCTTAGTCATAAAAGCATGCTACACACACTGGCATGCCCTTCATCACTGCACAAGGGAATAAATGCATAAAGCAATGTTACAGGAATATTGAATTACTCAAGTGCCAGGAAATGCCAAAAATTGGGCTGCCAGTAAATATTTTTTTTTTTTTTTGCTCACTGACCATATGCCTTCTAGGTTAAAGTAATCAATCACACTACTTACTAGAGCCTCATCATTAAATGTACTCATACATAGGTAAGTATGCATGCATTTCACATCAACAAGTTCAGCACTGAACAAACACTGCTCATTTTCATTAGCTGGAAATGCTGAGTATGTGAATGCACAGCGCTCAGGTTTTGAAGTTTGGGTCTAGCTGAATTAAATATTCAACATCACGCAGAAGCCAGTTCTGCAGGCAGGCATTCAATTTATTTATTCTTCTACCCTCTTCATGAACTGCTATGCAGTTTTTAACTTTTATGCATGAGTACGTCTTTCGTTTCAAGTAACTCTCAATATATTCTCCATAAATGGTCAGATTTATAAGCAGAGATAATGCTGACCTGGAGGGGCAGAAAAAAAAAGGCAATTTACCAGAGGAGGATTAATTCTGTTTGAACAGAAAAAAATCCTAAACACCAACATCAACACTCTCCCCACCATTCAGATGTTTCCCAGTATCCAACTATTTAATTTTGCAACATGTGAAAGCCTTCTTCTATGCAGATGTCAAAATGACCAAATACATTTGCTGAAGAACAAAACAGAATTACCCACTCCCAAAGAGGTCACCAGCATGATCACGTATTTAGGTCCACAGCATGCTCTCCTTCATACCAAAGGCATCAGGGAGGGAGAGAGAGGGAGAGAGAGAGAGGGAACTACCGTTGTTTTCTAGGCAGCAAAGGAACCCCAGAGCTCAAATTCCAGAGGGGAGGCATCTTTACCCATTACAGATTTTTCTACCTTCCTGCTCTATCATTTCATTTCCAGACTCATTTCCTTTCTCCTCAGTTTCTGACATCTTTCTAGCCCTGCTCAATATTCTCCGGTGTTAGCCTGTGTCAGGTTTTTTCCTCATCCATTATCTGCCCTGGATAGTCAGAATTATAGGAACTGCACTGCACAGCTTACACCTGTAAACGAACTGTTGACATGGGACAGTCTATACCGCCACGGCAGATCTGTCTTCCGGCAACACAGAAGTTCATCTGAATATTTTATGAGCTTAGAGAATTTGTATTTTCTTTTAAAAATCAGACTACTTAAAAATAGCTCCAGGTTTTCATGCTGTACGTTAATCTGACAAAGCAAGCATCACAAGACACGTGATTAGAAGTGTACAAAGATTGTATCCGCAAAAACATTACTTGCCTTCATACGGTGTGTCCGGAGGTCCTGCAATTTCTCCTCTTAATTCTGTAAAATTCTCATCTACAAGATCTACTTTTATTTGATTTTTGCTCGTCTTAAAAATAAACAGAGAAACAAAGAATCATAAGTAAGCGTTTTACATACAGATTCACCACAAAATATGGCATTTTAATGAGAATAGTAATTTTTACAACTCTTATTAAAACATGAAAACAAGAGTGACCTAAACTGGTCAGCAACCTTCCAGCTGGAAATATACTTCACTGAAAGCAGATTATTTGTAAAGCTTCAGAAAATTTAATAATGTGATTTATACTATCATTAAAATAAGCAAAGCAACCCAATGATAAAATTTCTTAAAAGTTGGGGGTTCTTTTTATTACATTTTCAAAGTTCTTTTGATTCATTCATTCTTACACATCTTAGGCTACAAAAATACATTGACCTAGGAGTTATTCCCCCCCTAGCCTTGTTTAGAGTAATTTAACTAATAATAGGTGATCGGCTCGGTGTCTCCATCCTAAGGACACAGAACTGTTGCAGCAAGTCCAGAAGATGGCAACAAAAATGATCCAAGGGCTGGAATGCCTCTGCTGTGAGGATAGGCTCAGAGAACTGCGGAGAGAAGACTCCAGGAGGACCTTAGAGATGCCTTCCAATACCTGAAGGGAGTCTACAGGAAGGCTGGAGAGGGACTTTTCATAATGGTGTCTCAGAACAAGGGTGAAATGGTTTGTTTTAAGCTGAGGGAGACTGGTTTAAACTGGATCTTAGGAAGACATTTTTCAGAAAGGGTGAGGAGATGCTGGAACAGGTTGCCCAGAGAGGTTGTAGATGTCCCCTCCCTGGAGTTGTTCAAGGCCAGGGTGGATGAGGCCTAGAGCAACCAAGTCTAGCTCACAGGATGATCTCTAAGATCTCTGCCAACCTAAGCCATTTTATTATTGTGCCTTTCACCAGAATACAGGAGGACTCCCCCAAACGTAGTGCTCACTATTTTAAAACAATATGATCTAAACACAACACAGTAGCCTTTCTTAAGATCATGTTTATCTTTAGAATTCAGGCTCAAGGTACAATTTATTTATAGGTTTGAATTTCATTGTCACCTCCTCAACATTTTCACACCCCATATCAACTTGTCTACAAAATAAAAACACTGATACTTAAAAAGAAAACAGTCATTTTCCAGAAACTGATTCTCAGAAGGGTTTCACCAGAGCTACTCATTCCACTGAATTAGTTTTCCAAGTCCAGTGTTAGTGAAATTCATACAAATATTCCAGTCAGTGACTTTCTTTGGGGATACAAAGCAGATTTTTCTTAGCTCTGAAAACTTCATGGTGTATCTTCCTAAGTCATTACAGGTAGGTCTGTGCATTCTACTTCTGTATACCATGCTCACTGACTGCAGTATAGATTTCTTGAATCCTATGTTATTTTTCCCCAAAGATGCCCTGATTTGAGCTATAACAGAACCAATTCCACTCAATGATTTTACTTTCCAGGTCAATCTCTCCTCAGTAACCGCACTTCTCTGATGTTAACAACATATTTTTGCAGATGGTATCTGCTTCTAGCAGTGATAACAACCCACGTTTACACTCACTGCTGAGGACTGGTATGCAGAAAGTTTCTGGCTTGTACTTGCTCCTATGGCGACCAAGGTCACTACTAAATTGTGTGTACCATGCTGAGGGTGCTGCAAGCAGGACATCACATCTGCAGGGCAGGCAGCCAGGCAAGACAGGTGACCCTTAACTAACAAGGGCTCCCATTCCACAGCCTTTGTATTCAGATTAAAGCTGAGGCTTAAGCTCTCTTCTTCTAAGGCCAACATCCAAGGAAGACTATCCATTCTGCCTTCAATCCCAGTACATGCATTCCTGACCCCCATCCCAGAATCCAGCTCCTGAATCTGGCTCCCATCTGCTGTAGAGTCCAGACTGGGACTTCCCCAATGCCTGCCTACAGCATCAGTGGTGATGTTCACATACCTGTTATCAGGGGAGCTGGGTTCCATATTGGGTTTGTATGTATTGAATATCACTGTTACTATTTTCATTAAAGGAGTTCAAGTTTTCTTTTCCAATTCCTAAGTCTCCCTTATTCCCTTTTATCTCCCCCTTTGGGAATAGAAAGAGGTTGACAGAAAGCATCTGTCACTCATCTGGTGGCTGGTCCAGTCCTAACCCTTGACACAAGGACTTGCATCATCTCCTCAGGTCCTTTAAAATTGTTCCAACTAGTTCCACACCAAAACGACCTATGCAGATGCACTCCTTTTCTTCCCCAAGGTAAACCTGGTTGCTGACAGCTAAGAGAGAAGACTTAGGTCAGATAAAACTGATTGTTACTGTCAACCAGTTCTTGTATCTACCAAAGACATGAGCTGTTAAAGATGCAGAATTCACAGAACCACAGCTGGGACATTGCTCCCTTCCTTAAAAATGTTCTATAGATCCATCTCCCCTCAAAAAAGAGGGTGCTCTTCTGACCAGAGATGCTCACAAATTAAGAAAAATCAAAGTTTAAAGTTAAAGTTTCACCATATGAAAGACCCTAATTAGAAGTTTCACTACATTAATTTACACTTGCCTTTAAAGGTTGGGTAGAAACCCTTTGTCCCCCCCACAAGTGAGGCAGCACCTGCATCTGCACAGAGGCAGAGTGCTACACTACAAAAAAAAAAAGCAAAGATTCAACCATGCTACAAATTCAGAACAGTTCATGCATGTCCAAAAAATCAAAATCCAGTTAAATATTAAATGTCACGGTTCTGGTTTACTAATTCAAAATGTATAAACTAGCTTTTTGTTTTCAGCTTAGCATCAGGTCTTGCATTGTAAGGTATAGGAGACAAAGTCATTACTAGAACTGATGAAATCATGTTTTAAAACACATTTTACATTTCTTTTCTTTCCTTTCCTGCCACTATTTATGTAAAGTTGCCTGACCAAGGAGCAATTCAAACAGTGGTCTTCCAAATCTTTGCTTCCATAATACTGAGTAGCAGGACAGACACCTGTTCAGAACGACAGCCCTCCCCCACAAGCCAGGCACTCTGCTCCCTCTCTGAATTCAAACTCAATCACAGGCAACACATTCCCCTTGCAAGTTTTTCAATCCCGCTTTTAAATTTTCTGCTCTCACCACTGCAACTGGCAGCTCATTCCACCACCTCACAATTGTTAAAAGCTTTAAAACTACAATTTAGGTAACACTATAATCCATTTACACCCACCTGTGACAGCACTGTTTCCCAGTTTCAACAAGATTCTTTAATCTCTGGTATTTAATCCCTGCACAAAATATATGGTATTTATACTTCCCTTTTCAGCCTTAACTTTCCTCTAAATAAGATGAAACTTTAATCTTGTCATATTGATTCTTTCATTTTCTCCAGCCTACACACAATGATCATTCATCTAGCCCTACACAGGAGATTTCAGATGAAGTCTCAGAATTGGTGCCATGAACACTCTTAACACTCACTGAAAAAGCATCACAACTAACATGACCTAAGATCAGTTTTGCCACCTTTTCAGCACAACACGAGGCTCAGATGAAGTGACAGAGCCCCAGCAAGGCTTTCCATGGAAGTCTGCGTCCTCCTCAGTGACGGTACTGTGCTTTCTCAGAGCTACTGTCCCAGTGCATTACCTCGTAGCTCACAAAGCAGCACATTGATATGAATTGCCAATACAGTTAATGAGTCTCTCCTCAGGAATTCTAAGGTCTATCCAGGTTCTCCTGCTCTCCCTCTCTGTCAACTTCACCTGGTAAGCTCCAAGATGACAGCAGAAGTTCCTTGCAAGTAAACCCGTAACTGTCCATCTTGAGGATTGAAATGACAGCAAAACCAGACAAATTCCAGTGATACAATCTATGGTTAACTCATGCTGCAGTTTGCTTTATATTCTGCTTAGCACTTTTCTTCAGTACCCTGAACATTGTTATAGCAGCCTGGATATTCATCTCCATATTCAACTTCATGTAACACCACATCAGCTGTTTTTTTCATGACAAATGCTTCCTGACTCCATAAATTTGGTTTAAAAAACCCAACCAAGCAAAAACCCTATTGCTAAGCAGAGTCAGTGATCCTGGTTTCTCTGTTTGACAGGGCCGCTTTTATTATCCTCAGCTCTAGCTATCTCCATACCCTTATTTCCTTCATACAGAACCTGGAGGAGAAACAGCAGGTTGTAACCGGTCTAGTGTAAGGATTCATGGAATTTCAGGTTTCTCAAAGTCTATCACACCCCCACATAATAAATGCAGGTTTCTTACTTACATAGCTGGAGAACTTTTTTCCATGCTATTCTGATACTTTTCAAGATGCTGCTCAGCTTGACCTTGCCAATTCTTGCTTTTTCCTTCATCCCTTGAGCAATAACTAATATTTAACTGCACTGAAGTGATTATTCATCCAATTTAATCTGTAGTGTTTTCCTACAACACTTCCCCTTTAATGAGGATCACATAGAATAAAATTAGTTCATTTTACCAGTTTTAACAGAACAAATCCCTGGTCTCCACCAGCATCAGCTGGGCCGTCTCTGTAATGCTACCAACAGAGCTCCCCAAAAGTATGCCTCTGACACAAATAATCTCAGCACAGAATTTATGAATCAACTTGTGATCTCACAAGACAAGCTGATATTCCAGAAGCAGGTCTTCTACAAAGACCTCATTACACTTCCATACCAAGTCTAAAATAGCATTACCTCCTGTTGATTCAGTGACAGCTTGGTGACTAAATCACTGGGCTAGCAAATCCTGCAATATGAGCTGTGCCATCACTAGCAGCAGCTACTTTTCTATAATCTCCAAGAAGTTAAGTTGTGTAACAAGACAATTCCCACCAGCATTTCTTGCCAACACAAAAACATTCCATCAAAATCCCTTCTTGGAATCTACAAGTTCAACACTACACAGCAGAACTTCCCATCATCACACCTGAAAATTATTTCAATCAAGACTGACAAAAAAAAAAAAAAGTGTTAATGCCACATATTACACAATGTATGATGGCATTCCTTTTTTTTCCCCTTCATATTCTACTTGGAATATGCATAGCCATTTTGCCTTCTGAAATGCATCCCCTGCTTCACACTAGATATGTCACCTTTCAGACCACCGCAACTGCTGAGACTTTTTAAGTATTGTTATAGTTATGTTTACCTGATTTTATTCTGCCTTGTGGAGATTAAACACGGAGATTAAGAGAGACAGAAAAATTGGGGAAAATTCATACAGGGCACTTCCACCCATTATAAGACATCTCTACAAGAGACTCAAAGGAATCAATCCTTCATGAAAAATCGTTCTCAAAGACAGGACATTGAATCACATTTATATCAGTAGCTAAGGATCGATAATATTTTGACTTTTCTTTGCCTGGCTCCTCTTTTATAAGAAATAATCCAAAATTACATTGTCTTGGTTTAGATCTTCCTTGTACAGAACACACAATCCACTCCACCAGAAATCCTGAAGAGTAAATTCTGCCACTACAAAGACTGTATCACACACATCATCTCCATCTCTACTGAAATACTTTTAGAGAGCAGCTCTGGACCTTGTAACATTACTCCAGGAGACAACAAGCTCTTCCTACTGCTCACCACAATCTCTATGCCTTAACCAGGAGTGACCCCCCCCCAACAGAAGGGTCTGCCTTCTTTCTCCAACTAATGCATTTTCTTTTTCCTGAGCTTTCTGTGCCATTTCCTTGCCTCCTCTCCAATCTGCCTTTTAAACATTGTGTATTGTTCATGGCCTGTTATCCTCTTCACTAATCCAGCACCTCCACTCTTCAAGTTTTTCTTCACAGAAGATGAAAAAGCAAAAAGCAAGCCAAGACAAACCACAACACATCAACACCACAGGAGCACAATAAGATAAAAACTCCACTGTTGTTATTTCTCTCCAACATACAAATACTATTTACTACTATTAAAAAAAACAACAACAAAAAAACCCCTCCAAGTTTGATACTGAGATAAGTCTGCTACTGCCTGAAAAGTGAAAGTAGAGGAGATTATTTTGTTTTTAGAAGCAAGAATTGCAAGTGCATCAGAATTCTCTATGCTTTCTAAATAGCCTCCAAATTCTGTAGCTATTTTGACAAGTAAAATAACTATAAATAAAAACCCCACCAACTTCAAGTACTCGGTAGAAAAGCGCTTGTTAGCAGAGCTGGCAATATGTGGAAAGATATTGGTAATTTTAATTAAAAAATTAAGAAACAGGATGGGTTTAAATGTATTTTTCATTACAAGGCTGGTAGATTTTGCAATCTGTGTTGAACCCTTGAGTGGAAGGAAAAAACAACAACTAACAATAAACCCCCAAATCCCCTCACACTTCCATGCCAGCCATGGCTACAAAAGACATTAATAGCTGGGTGATGATGTAATACAAAAAAATAAATGGAGTGAGGTTATTCTTGAACCAACCAGATCTGCTTACTCCCTCTCTGATATTACCTAAGCATTAGACCTTTGGTTCCTGCATAACAGAATTCGTCTAAAGACACTTAATAGGCCAAATTCTCCATGAGCATGTATTTTAAACTGCTATGTTCAAAATAAAAAAAAGAAAATATGTCATATTATATTAGTAAGGTTCTGAATTGAAGCTATTAAAAATAAGAAAGCAGTGTCAAAATGAATTATTACTTGTATGCTCTGAGTGTATCTGTCTCACCTTACATATTCAGACAACGTGTGCAAAATTTGTATAAAGTACCTTTGGGTATAAACGCCAAGATGGTAAATAAGGTTTTATGAAAACAAAATCCACCACACACAAATATAATTAACAAACAAACAAACCCACCCTACTTTAAACAGAATTAATCTGGAATTTTAAATCCCAGTGGCTACTTCTGAAAAAATTTATATTAATAAAGAAAAGTCCCCAAACCCACAAAATCCTGCTATTCCACACAGCAATTCACTACCAGCAGTCTGATTTTATAGGTCCTGTAACATGATTTTTCTCCATCTTAATGAGGAAATAATTGATGCCAGATAAAGTACTAGTATTTTCTGTTAATTTGCTTTGTTTTTATAGAAAATAATTAATAGAAAACTCTAGAAACATGTGTGTGTATATGTATATTAAAAAAAATTTCAGAAAAAACCCTTACCCAAGAAGACACACACATAAATGATAAATTATGTTTATAGTAAGTCTAATTGCAGTAAAAGCAGCTAACTATTAAAACTCTGTAACCATTTAGTGCTTTGAGGCATACAACAGTAAGGAAGTTTTCAAAAGTGACAGAAACATTAAAGAACTAATAGAGTTTTCTCCACCAAGAACAAAGTCCATTAGCTTGTGAGGGAGGGTGTACATTTAAAACAAAATGTTTTCCATCACTAACCATTTCTCCATCACACCAATGCAAATATTATCTTTCAGATAGAATTTCCAAGTTATTGTTTTATTCCACTATGAGGTAAATTCGCAATAAACATTCTTTAGTCTATCTAAAATTTTAAAAAAACATAGTAACTTCTCTAATATGGCTAAGATTTATAAATGTGAAGTAGATGTTTCTGAACATCCAAATATTTTATGCTGACACTCTAGGGATCAGTATTTAATAGGTCAAATTAAGTAAGAAATACTTTAGTGAGGTACTGGAACAGGTTGCTCAGAGAAGTCATGGAGACCCCAAGCCTGGAAGTGTTCAAAGCCAGGTTGGTTGGTGCCTTGAACAAGTGGGTCTAGTAAGGTGCCCCTGTCCACGGCAGACAGGTTGAAATGAGTTGATTTTTAAGGTCCCTTCCAACTCAAACTATTCCAAGATTCTATGATTCTACTTCACCCTAGTCTGAAGCCATGCTAGTAACATAAATCTATGCAACTATCAAGTTACTAGTGTCTCATAAAAAAACTCTTCTTACCCTCTCTTGTTGTTTAATATTCTACCTCAATAGTCCTGCTTGACACCAAAACCTGGCATGAATACATCTCAGGAGTTACAGAAAAAGAACTGTACTACAATCAACATCTGATTGACTATCACAGTGAAATCCATATATTGCTATTTTTGCAAGAGGTCAGTAGTAGTCTGGGTCAACCCAAGTGTTGAGCAGAAAACTCCAGCCTTTCAGTAGCATTTTACTCCATTAAACTATTATTTGAATTAGTAACTTTAAAAAAAGGTTAGTTCTTATCCCATTTATCAACCTTTTGCAAACCTGTGGATAAATATCCAAAGTTCGCAGTTTTGGTTTCTTTCCTCCCCTGTAACTGCTTTGTTTTCTTCCACTCTTTCGCTACAATATCCTTAACTGAGTTTCAATTGTCTACCCCTTCACTGTTAAGTCAGGAAAGGAAGATCCTAACAAAAGCTCACCTCTTAGGCTGCTAAGAAGTTCACTGCCAGCCTCTCCTCTCATTTCCCTTGTTACTACTTCTTCTCAAACCAATACTCTACCATCTTAACCTTCTGCCATCCCAGAGTAACTCCAGACAAGTACACGGCACCTCCACAGCTCACTCTTTTTCAAGAAACATGAAAATAACGAAATAGGCAGGATCTCTCACTCTACTAGGAAGGGAAGTGTAGGACCCTGCCCTGCAGCGAAATGGCAAATTCAACTTTGAAAAACTGTAAAACTCTGTAAAATTGTTGGTTTGGGTTTTTTCCCCTCAGTCACAAGAGATAGCAGTGTAAGACATTTGATGCTCTGGAAGTATTCCTTCAGACTCAGTGGAATCAAAGTGCACCTTCAGAGCTTGAGTTTGTTATTACAAAGAGAAGAAGAAATGTCACGTAATTACCACAGTCACAGCTGTGAAGTATATGCACTGCACTATCAGTTGAGATCAGCAGATTACATTTGCATTCTCGGAAAGAGTTCTTGCTGACCTTCAAGCACAGAGCAATGCTCATCTGTGAAGCAATCCAGTGTTTGGGCTAGAGTGAGAAGGGAGGAAAGAAGCCTGCCTGAAGCACACTGAAGAGCAGTTTCCTAGATAAGAAAAGGTCAATATAAATAAATCCATTTTATTAGAACATTCCCACATTCTTTGACCCTACTTTAAGTCTTGAAGTTCTTTTGCATCTTACATTCTATTTCATCTCACTACATTCATGTATAATTTATAGAATTACAACATATAATTTATACACTTAGGCCTGGTTTAGTAAAAATGTGAGACCTGTTATACACTATTTTTTTTAATTTATTTACCAATCAATGTGCTCCGTTACTAACATAATTTGCATTTTAATACACTAAAGAAGCTACAAATACGAACCCTGTCTCAATTCTGTAGTACTGGTAATAGACTCAGACTAGAATTTTTACACTTATCACAGTTTTATTAATTAAACACATCTCAACTAAGACTCCTCAATAAAATATCTTAATGAGAGATTTCAACCATTTCAGCCTTAAAATTCTGTATTATTACATGTGTTTACATACAACAACAATACTGAAGGGGAGTATTTTTTTTTCTGTCAGAATAGAGAGTCACAGAATGTTAGGGGTTGGAAGTGACCTCAAAGATCATACAGTCCAACAACCACTGCCAGAGCAGGATTACCTGTACCAGATCACACAGGGATGCACCCAGGTGGGTTTTGAGTATCTCTAGAGAGGGAGAGCCCACAACCTCCCCTGGGCAGCCTGTTCCAGTGTTCAGTTACCAGTACAGGGGAAAAATACTGCCTCATGTTTACGTGGAACTTCTAAGCCTCAATTTCCACCCACTGTCCCTTGTACTGCCATTGGACACAACCAAGCAGAGCCTGACTCAATCCTCTTGGTGCTCACCCTTCACACATTTGTAAACATGAATGAGGTCACGCCTCAGTCTCCTTTTCTCCAAGCTAAAGAGCCCCAGCTCATCCAGTCTCTTCTCATAACAAAGATGTTCCACACTCTTAATCATTTTTTGACTCTGTGTGAACTCTTTCAAGCAATACATAACATCTTAAATATTAAAGTCTTCATTTTGCAAGATAATCCCTAAATTAAGTAAAACTATTCAAAGTATCTAAATACCAGTTCTTGCTAACAATCGGTTGTTAAAACATCACTCTACCAAAAGCTATAGGAGATTCTACTTACACAACAATTTAAGGCAATGCTTTCCCAGTTTCTCCTGGGAAAGCTGATGTAAATGAGACAGAATTGCATGTAAGTGTTCATACAACTGCACAGCAAAAACGTGAATTAAAACTATTCTAGTAAGAGAGTTCTGTCATTTTAATCCAACTCCTTGATTTGATTCACCACAAGTAAGAGGGAAGCACAAAGCTGAAAGAGACCAGGTTGCAGGAGGAATGTCACACTGCTTCTTGGCACTGCCTTAGGACAACTTAAAAGAATTTTGAGACTTCAGCTCTCGTGTGTCTAAACTATTTCTGACAAAATCCTTACGTCAGTCACCGACACAGTGAGGTGTAACTGACACAGCTATGCTGGCACAAGCCCCAGGTGCAGTTACTCAATCATTGCTTGTCTCACTGAAGGATAGTGTGGCTAAGTAGTAAAGCTATGCCATGAAAAGCTTGGAAATAACAGCATCCTCCCATGACAGATCCTCTCATGATGGCAGAAGGGCCCCTACACAGCTACAGGCTGTGCCTAAATAGTTAGAGAGATATTTACAGTACTTAGAAGCAATCATGTGCAGAAGCTGCCTGAACTTAACCTGAGTGTCACTGAGAGACTTGGCATCAACATGGGCACAGCAAAGCAAGGGATTCTGTTCTGCAGAGCCTAGTTCAGGAAAGCAATGAACAAGCAATTCTGCAGGAACACAAGATGTATTTTCCTTATCTTTTTATGCACAGTTGTGTCTTTGATGCAAAACAACTGAAAAATTCTGCAGAAAAAAGTATACTTTAATAATCAGTTTGAACCAAAATTTGAATTAGTCATTCTATAAACAGCCAAAAACATTTGACAAAGATTTCACAGTCAATTCCACAAATCTGTCTTACTTAGGTTGCTAGTAATTCTCCATATAAAGGAATCAAAGGATTCAGCCCATTTTAAATCAATTATGTTAAATCACTCACAGTCCCAGAGCTTCAAGACTTGCAAAAAATAGCTCTGAACAGTGTTTCTGTACTAGTTTCCCATATGGACACCCTTATTCCAAAGGAGGACTCCCCTGAAGGCTCTAAAAGCTTCCAGAAAAAAACAAATACAACACAGCCATCATGATCTCCATTTGCATATGCCGTTTTATTTCACAATAACCTCCTGTATTTAAACACATCTTAATATAGCAAAAACTTTAAAATACTTTCTCAGTTAACTTTCAGCTAAAAAGTGATATATATTTTGCCCGAACTAAACAACCTATTTAAGTAAAATATGGACAAATGCATTTCTGGGCTTGGTGGTTTGGTTTTTTTCCTTCATAAAACACTGTACTTTAAGATCTGAACGAATGCCACCTTAAATCTTGATTTTCTGAAGTAGCTAGACATATACATTCATTAGTCTTGCCTTTTCCGATGAACTATTGATCTTACTGGCTAACAACAAACAGAAACAATGAAATAATGAACAAAAATTAATTTCCTACATGTCTTGTGACAACAAAGGTAGGATAGCCCCTCCTAGCACTCCAACAGAATAATGGCAGACAGTATAACCTCAGTTGTCTTACATGTAAGAACAGCCAAATAAGTTGGGAGTTACACTCCATGAGTGACTGGGCTCTACAGTGTTGCCAAAAGCTCAAGTGCTGAATGAAGCTTCTGCAGCCAGGGATATTCACACTGCTGATCTCCTTGCAAGCACAGTTGGAAGACTACAGAGAAGCACTCCATGGCCTTAGTACAATTCTGTTACAGCAAATGAGAGTTAACAGACCCAGATCTGGCCCTCAAGGTAATTTTGCTGCCCACAGAGGTACTTTATTCATTATGCAGATATCATTTTATAAAATACTCATGACAAGCATATTCAAGTGCTCCCAATATAAATATTACAAGTATTAATATAATAAATTGATATAATCTGAAGGGAAAATGCTAGATAAGCCAAGAGTGGAAATGTGGACTATATCCCTAGTCTCATACAATACTGTATCTCAAAACTCTCACTCCCTGTCATGAAATAACTAAATTGCTAATTTTCCTTATCAAAATTGCAGCAAAGTTTTATATAGTTTTTCAGAGACAAAAAGATAGTCTGCATGCTAATGATGAAACTTAACCAAAAGCATTTCCTCTATTTAATACCTGCAGTAATTATTAGTGTAGAAGTAATGAAGTATAGCAATGACAACAGTCCTGACTGGGATTATGACATAAAATGGAAACCATTTAACAGGTGAATAATTTAAAGACTACGTTAAAGTATTTGCACTAGTTTAACAAGTTTAATGCAACTGGAAGACCTCAGACAACTCAGGACTGGAGTGTTAATCACCACTTTCTTACAGTTTTCAGTTACACAAGTTTACAACAAAATGTTAACTTTATTTGAATTTCATACTGAGTAAAATGAACTAACCTTAGGACTTGTACACTTCTTTCCTATTAAAGCCAAACTCCTGGAAACAAGCACAGAAGAATGAATGGGAGAGTGGGAAGTTTAAAGGATTGGCTAATTCCTACCATCCCATAGGTCCACAAAGAGTTGTGGTCAGAGGGTATCATATGGTAACTGTGGTCTAACCCCTAATCCTTAACTAACCCAATCCTGGAACCAACGACTGTTCTCTTTACCAGGGTTTTTAAGAGATAACCAAAGACTACCAAATAAGGATGACTCAGATGGAGACCAAGCTTTTTGTATTCCAATTTTACACTTCATCCAAAAATCTTTAGGATTCTGCCAATTGATATGTAGACCATTTACTAGAAATCTGGACTCTACTGGGTATGTGTTAACATGAAACAAATGTCACTAACTGAGCTCAGCACTGAGCAATGGATCTTGCCTTCCCTTCACAAATATTCCCATTACTTGTATGGGTTAATTACTTTGAATAATATATTTAAGTAATTGTTATAATGCTGTTGCTTATTAGTATCTACGTTATACTGACCTTAAAACTGCAATAGTATTATATCCACAGAACTTCAAAAACAGCTACATTGTTCAGGCAAAAAAGAAACTAGTAATGCAGACAGATCACCTTAGAAGTAAGAATAAGCAGCAGCCCTTTTAAAACTTCCTAGTAAATAATTTACATTTTGGTTTGAGATAACTATTCCTTAGTTACCAAGACACTGACTTAGGGGCTAACTTGTCTGAAGGGAAAGATCCAAGTTGTATTATTTTCCAGTACAAGCTGGAAGATACAGACAAACACACCATAGACAGAATTAAGAAAACCAAAGATGCTCAGTAATTGTGTTGCAGTATCCTTTTAACGTAATTATAGGAACTAGGTCTAAAGCTTCTCTTGCCTGAAATCATAGGCACGAATACTCAGCAGGCAAAGTAAGTTTTTGTGATGGACAAAGGACCTCACAAACAATTTCACAAAAATACAGCTTGAAGAAGTATTATCTTCTTTATATCTGTTCTTTATATCTTCATGGTTCTAATCCAGAACTTCTTCAACTTGAAAAACCTGATCTTTGCGTTTACCAGAGAAACTCAGCTTCTGATATGAAGAGGTTCCACTGTAGTCTTAGAACAGTGGAAACTTCTAAAGTGAAATAGGAAAATCTACTTTAAGAATCTATTTGTTTACAGGAGAATCTTTTACCAGGTGTGGCAGCAGAGCCAAGGCCTCTGCCTATTTTTTCTTTCACAAACATAAAAAACCCACAGTCATTTAAAAAAAAACAAAACCAAACAACATACCAGAAATACAGAATCACACAAAAGGAGACACTTCAGTGGCCTCTAGTCCTAGTTCCTGCTCAAAGCAGGTTCAATGAGAACAGGCTGCTGAAGAAACTGAGTTTTGAAGAGAGTCTGGAAACTCACTTGTCAATGTGTTTAAATGTTTGGCTACTATAACGGCAATTTGCTTCCCAGAGTCTAGTCAGGATTTCCCATGTTCCAGCTTGTAACCTCTCGCCTCTCACCCTGTTACTGTGCATTTCTGAGACAAGACTGGCTCTTCTCCAGAGTTTCTCATTAGGTATTTGCAGATGACATGAAGATGTCCTCTGACCAGTTCTCTCACCTTCTCCTCATATGTCATGTGCTACATCCCCTTAACCATCTTACAATGTGCTCTGCTGGGCTCAGTGCACTTAATCAGTGTCCTACAATGGAAAAGCACGAAGCTGGACACAGTACACCAGATACAGTCTCAGAAGCACAAAACAGAGATGAAGAATGATGTCTTGGAACCCAATGCCTAATGGTTCTTACTCACGTAACCCAGTACGTGGTTGGTCTTCTCTGCCGTAGGAGCACTGGTGAATCATGTTCAATTTGTTCTCCATTAGGTCATACAGGTCTTTTTCTGCCAGCCTGCTTTGATTCCAGTCAATTTCCAGTCTGTGTGTACTGGTGTATGGTTTATTTATTTCCTCCTAGATACAGGACTTGATACCCACTTTAACTTCAGAAGGTTCCAGTCCACTAATTTCTCCAGCCTACTAAGATTCCTTTGGAAAGCAACCCTACACTCGAATGCACTAATGCCACCTGTACCCTCAATGCTTTATCGTGTGCAAGCCTTCCATGAGGCTGAACAAAGATGGGTACCAACCTAATAATGTCAGATTAAGAGTTCTCACCTTTACACCTTTTGTAACTTTATACCTTTAAATGAACTAGTTGTGCTCTAGATTTATTCACACAAGCAGTCCCACTAGACTAAACCTCAAAGTGACTTCACCGAGACTGTTTCAATCAAAAGTCAAACATATGTATTATTGAAAAATGGATATTACTTAAAAAAAATCTGTAGCTGATTAAGGAACTGGAATAGTTGAGTGGTTGGGGCCTTGTCCCCAGAGACATTCAAGATCAGAACTAATGTGGTGCTGCACAGCCTTATTTAGTTGGAGATGTCCCTGCTCACACCGTAGGGGAGGTTGGACAAGATGACCTTTGAGGGTCTCTTTCAACCTGATGTAATTTGAGAATCTGTGGGTGAATAGAAGACACCTCATTCCTCTGCATCTGCACTGGTTCTACATAATAAACAGGAAAGGGAAAAAAAAAAAAAAAAAAAAAAAAAGAAAAAAAAAAAGCATTCACAATTTCCAAAAGGCCCTTCTAGTAACACTGGAGCACAATTACTACTAAAAGTTTCCATCTTAGTGAATTCAGCTTTTAGCACCCAAGACCACCGAAATATAAACAAACTGAAGTCATGAATGTTTTCTGAGCCTGCTTATAGTTTTTCCAAACAGCAGAGGAACTTCAGACATGTCACTTAGCGCCTTAGTATGAACTGCCACAAATCACAAAACCACTACAAGCACTGGTAAAAGCCAACACCACAGCTACTCACCAGAACCCTAAATGACTGAGAAGGCAGTTGGTATGATAGACAACTGTTACTTTTCCTTTCCCCCTTTCTCCTTAAATCATGAAACTGCTGTGGAGTCCAGAATACTCACATCCTTCTTGGAAATGAAGTACTGAAAGTTTTGCCATTGCCCTACTGTCTCCACTTGAACACAATTTTGGATTCAAGCAAGCTACAAATTTTAACTGCTACTTCTGCTATCTGCTCAAGCAGATATTCATACTCCACAACTGCAGCTGAGTTTAATTTATTCTCAGCTCTATCTGGGTTTGCCTCCCATGCAGATAAACCCCTGCCTCTTGATATTCATAGGCAAAGAACATTCTGTGCTAGAGATACAACTCTTTTCTTGCTAGGAGGAAGCTATGTTTCCCAATGTGCTACTCTCAGTACCTGAGTATTAGCTTCACTGTAAGGTGTCCAATAGCCTCTTACAGATGACCAGAAAACACCTTACATTTCTACGTGATGAAAGAAACTGGATGGACAGTTAAACACTGAATCCTTCAACGCTGGCATAAAGCAATTTCTTTAAGTGTAACACCAATGTTCTACTACTACATGAAAACAAATCGCATATTGTTTAACATACCTAACAAACTACTTCAGCATCAGTCTTTAATTGACCACAAAATCTTTAATCATGTTTCTATTTGTTGTAAAACGCCATTCAGATTCTTCTTCTCACAAGACAGTTGCTTAGAAAAAGCAAGCAGCAAGGATTTGGCTACCCACTGCATTTCAGTAGCTCTATTCAGAAATAGCGCCAACTAACCTTCACCAAAGCCTTCTCCCACTTACCACTATTCTCCCACCACCTATTTATTGGTCTATCCATCATGTTGAAGCCTCATACTTTTGTTCAAAACATATTTTGTGGCCTTAGAACTCCAGTCCATAAAACCAACAAGGTAACAGATAAATGAAATTACAGAACAAGAGACACAATGAAGTTCAGGGACGGATACCTTCTTTAAACTAGACTTTGGAGCAGGATCTGATTTAATGTCCTGCTTACTCATTTCAGAATTTTAACTTGGCTGGTTAAATGTGTTACTACCCAGATTTAATTGAACAGTTTCATCTTTGCTGAAGATGCTGAACCTCATCTACCTCAGAATTTGTATCATACTTTGAAGAGCACTTCTGACAAAGGAAATTTTTTTTCATCTATTTAATTCAAATATAAAAAAGATTAGAAGTTACAAATATGTCTCTTACATAAACAATATCACACTCCTTAAATTAATGGATAAGACTTATCACAAAGCTAGAAATAAAGCAAGCAGAGCAAAAATTACTCTACTGCCCAAGTGTGAAAAGACTTTAAATGCCTTTTCAAGACACACAAGCCCCAGATTCAACTTTAAAAAAAATGAAAAATCCTTCACCTCTTATCTGTAAACCAGTGAGCAAAATACTTTAATATTCACATTTTAGTCATTTCCCAGAAATGCCATCTAAGACAAGAAAACAGCAGTTAAGAAAGTAAATTTAGTCATACAAACAGGAAAGATACACAGATCTTTATCAATAGCAAGGATAAACAGGTTTTTCAGAACTTTCTCCATTGATATTTAGAAATGAAATCTGGCGTTTTCAATACATGCCTCAAATGCAGAACGAATTAAATGGCATCCATCAGCTCCCTCTCGCACTTCTGGCTCTACCATTTTATTTCAGCCCAAAAGTGAGTACTAGAAGAAAGGAGACCAAATACCCTATGTACTTTTTCCAAGTATGCCTGCCCCCTCTCCCAGACATTTGTCCTCATACTGCACCTGCGAGGAAACAGGGAAACTGCATTTCATGCTCAGGTGTAGCTCAAGGTATCAAAGAAAGAATAATTTAGGTGCAGATAACATGACCTACTTTGCCTTCAGAGACTAACTTAAAACTTCTAAATAATCAATTCAGCCGCATCATTCGTTAAAAAGTTTTGGTTTACACAGATCACACAGGAAAAATAAAACATTTCTTTTCCTCTGTGATCTGTAGTATTTAGCTATACCTCCATCTCACTCCATACGTTCTCAGGCTGAGTGGTGCTGACACCATAGTTTGACTGCTTTTGAATGCACAAACATGCACAAAAAACTTCGCTTGCAACTTGGGAAACCATTGAGTAATGCTGAAATTTTGCATTCCAGACGAGGGAGTTAGTACATACTGTCACAGCCGCTTTATACATACTGCTGTATCAGTGTAATATTCGTATGTAGCTTGCTAGTGTTAGGGGGAAAAAAAAAAAAGACAAATATCAAACTCCATTGTAATTTCAACATTCCATCATTTTAGTTTCATAAGAATTGTGGTCTTATTGCTGGAGAGCTTTGGGCGGCATAGCAGCTATTTCATAATATTTTTTATTTTCAACATTCTGTACTGAGCCTTTCAATGCACAGACTAAACAAACAGGAATAGTGAAAAATATGGTCACTAGATCCAACCTTTATAGTAAGAAAATTTATCATGGTTCTATCTCTCAAAAAAAGCCCTATATAAGTTAAGGTGGGGTTTTTCCTACATAAAGGGGAAAGGGTCTTGAAGTCGATAGACAGCACTTGCAAATAATGACTTCTTTGTTCCCACAATATCAACTGGTTACATGGGGTAAAAAGCTTAGATTTTCTAACTTTGGTATAAAGGTAACCACCTAGAAATTTCTCTTGTGTTACATGCAATTCTGTATTCGCTGTGCAATACCTTGGTGAGATCAGTTTGGGCACTGAAGGCAGCTGTAAAATAAGGCCCTAACATTTTTCTAGGGGCTAGTTCAAGCTGCATAGCAACAATGCTATCAGCACACAAGCTAAAAGCATATCAACTACCGCTACCCTAAACGTGTTTTCCTTAAGTCATTAATATAGCTCTCAAAAAAAAATTTAAAAAAAAAAAAAAAGTTTCTCGATTTTCCCTCTGCGAATATGGCTATATTTCTAAAACACTGTCTTCTCTAAGAGTTACATATTCACATTAATATTTCACAAGCATCTAACCTGCAACAACATCCCAAGTAGGACGACAGTGACGACACAACCATTAAAACCTATCTGGCTGACATCCACCAATTCACATACCGACACAGCAAAAGCTGTACTGATGCAACCCTGAAAAGGCTGCTATGTATTACCCCAAACTCATCAGAACTTCTCCATCGTCCCCCTGAAAGTAGTCAGCCGATCTTGCTGACCACCACATACCTCAGAACATACTGTTCAGGAAGCGAGGTAACCTGATTGCAATGAGTGAGGGTTTAAAAACGTGTACCTGAAGGTGAGTAAGCCTGCATTGGGATAAAGGAAGTTCTGTATTAAAGTAACCTGGATAAACAGGGATTTTTTTTTTTTTTCAGTCCTCTGAAAAGAAATACATTAAACCCAGCCTCTACAACCTGAGGCACCACTGACCCTAGGGGTGAGTGAAAGGGGACGTCTAAAACCACGCACCCTCGGCCTCATCGGGCCGCCTCATCCTGCCCCCCAGCCCCGAAGGCGCCTGGGCCCGGTAGTGCGCGGGCGGCTGCATTCACGTGCGTGCGGAGGGACGCGGCAGGGCGCGAGCCAGGAGCCCCGCGCTCCCCCCCGCCCCGNACCTTCCCGGCCTCATCCTCAGGCTAAGGGAACCGCCGTCGCCCCACTTCCTGGGCCGGGCCCAGTCCGCCGGCCCAGCACTCTCCTCGGCCGCCGGCGACTCCCGCTGCCCACTGGGGGAGGGGCTCTGTGGCCCCCTCATCCNAGAAGAAAACGGGGTCCCCGAGCAGGCCGTCGGGGTGCCCGCACCGTTCCCCGTTGCCCACATACTCCCAAACACACACGGTGAAGGGTGGCGGCGGCACGCAGGGGAAGCGGGGAGAGGCTCTCACCTCCTCGCTCTTCAACACCTCCTTGAACTCCCGCTTGATCCTCTGCACCGCGATGTTTGCCATCTCCGCAGCGGGCACCCACTCACCGCTGCCTCCGAGCCGGGCCCAGCGAGCTTCGCCGTCGCCGCCGCTCTCGCTGTGTAAGTCCCGGTCCCACCAAAATGGCGCCCACACCGAGCATGCGCATAAAGCAGCCGGCTCCGCCGCCGCCACTCAGGAGGGGTCGCCGTGTGCGCGGAGCGGAGAGGGCTTCGGGCCCCTCTGATGGTGGCGGTTGAGTGCTTAGCCGATCAGGGTGGCGGCAACAGCAATGCACGGTCTCGGCCTTCTCCTCTCTGCTGCCCCCGAGAGAAGGCTGCTGTTGTCTCCTAAGGAGGAGAGGGAGTTTCGCCCCGGGAGACACCTGTCTGCCTCCTTCTCTGCTTTGCTGCCGCCGTTCGCCTTGTCGTGGCCAGGCGGCATCCCAGCGGCGGCTGGCGAGAGCGTGAAGTGGATCTGCATGCACAGCCCTGCCGCCGCTGTTGGCGGGCCCCAGGGCAGAATTAAGGCGATTGTGTTGTCACAGTTCCTGCCGCGGGCGACGCGGCCCTCCTGACCTCCCACGCCCGGCCCTGTTGCCGGAGGTAGCCCTGAAGCCCCAGGCTGAGGAAGGGGGAGAAGGAATGCCCTCGAGAGGGCTGAGTGGCAGCTGGGCTGGGCCGGGCCAGACGTGGTTCGAGGTAGCAAAGGAAAAGTCTTGAGGTGTACCTGAGGAAGCAGCTGGCTCAAGGAACAGCTGGCTCGTTTTCTAGTCGAGACTCTGCTCAAAAATAACCGGAAAGGTTTTTACATGCCTTGAGCATCTGCCCGACCAGCCCATACAGCAGTTCCTATCTATTTTTTCCCTTTACACACGCTGGAGAAAAACAATTCCTTATACAGATCTCTGTTCTTTGCCCACTTCCCACCGTCGTTCTTCCCTTGAAGACGCTGCTGCATTCAGGAGAGGGGAGAACTTACAGGCCCGGCAGGCCCAGGAGCAGGCAACTCTGCGGAGGCAGCGTAAGCAACTCTTTCTTTTTTATGGATTCTGATTTTAAAATTAGAGTAAAAGGTCAACGTTGGTCCTGTCTAATGGACTGTTAACATTTTATTGCAGAAGCAAACGGCAACACACAGCTGTTGCTCTGTCTGAAAAAATGAAGCAGGATACCAGTAACCATCTCTGCTGAGGTGTGCAAAATACAGTATGGCTTGGAAAAGCGTAAGTAGATTTTCAGAGGGGAACACGAGATTGCATTTATAACTGTTGTTTATTCAGCAGCTAGAGGCTTTTGACACCTTAAGGTCTATGGAAGGGTTTTATAGTGACTCATCTTAATAGACATTTATCTCAACAAATGTCTGCTTCTGATGTGGCTGTCATCTGCAAGTGTTGTTTATTTATCTCCATTAGTATACACAGCATGTCTACTATTGTAAACACAGCAAAGAAAGTATAAGCCCAACTGATAAAAAAATCTGGCAACTATATACAGATGCACATAGTCCTTTTTCTCTGCTTTTTTACCTTCCCTCTGTGGTTTGCCTGGAAAAAGGCCATTTTCCTGCAAGAATGCTGTGCCATGTGCATCTGTTCATCAAATTAGGTCTTCAGACGAAAACCTGATTTGAATGCAATACACAGTGCAGTTTCTAGGCTGAGGTTTTCAGTACCTTTTTGAGAACGAACATTTTGCATTAGGTCTGATTTATTTTTAATGACTTCCTGTGTGATCTTGGGCCCTCATCTTCAGAGTAATTTAGATATCTAAGTCCCACTGATGTGTCTTAAGTTCCCTTTGAGGAGATAAGCCAGGGCTTCTCTGTGCCTTAGGCTCTCACTTGCAAAATAAGGGTAAATAACTCTGCCTCTTAGAGCCTATTGAAAGTTAGGTTTATGGCAAGCTGAGTTCCTACTGAATGAAACAGACAAAAATTGTGAAGGTAGTATATAAAATCTCCAGGTTAAGTGTCTCAAGCCTTTTCAGATAGTTCACAGGAAAAAGCTGAGTTTCTAATATTCAGATAATGCTGTGAACAGAGTGGCAAACATGACCTTTATCAAGTGTCAGAATTCTTTGTGTTCCTTTGACTTTGCTTGTATGTTATAGGTAGTAGATTTTCAGCAACACCCACATTAAAGGGCAATGATTTTGCCTGGTTTGTATCTAGGTTCACTTTCATGTGCTCATATGGATTACAAATGTCAGAGTTTGTAACTGAAAAAAATCAAATAATTATGAATTGCTGTATCTCTTTTTCTTAGTAAACCCTGCTCCTTTCCCTTGTCCTTAATTTGGCATCTTTAATTTTTCTCTCTCAACTGTTTCACACTCACCATATACTGTGTTATTTATCTCTTTTTGTTAAAAGAAAGATACAGAAAGGATTTTGAAGGGATAGAACAGAGTCATGGGAAGTTTTGCCAGGATTCAAATACTGCATAAAATCAGTAGCTTATGTAATCAGCATGCTGGAGTTACCATTGTATAACTGCTATACTGATTTATGCTTCACAGTAGTTTACTGTCTTAAAAAAAAAGACTCTGCAGGGGTCACAACAGGACTATAGACTAACAGTTGTTGTGTATGTGTTTTGGGTTGTGGGGTTTGGTTTGGTTTAGAGTTTATTTGAAGGGAGTTTTTTTGTGAAATAAGAAAATGCTTAGGAAAAATGAGAACATAGCCTCTTCGTGTGATTTGGTGACTTTCACGTCTGACTTTATACTGTATTGTGCATTACATTGATAATATAGTCTTGTGTCTATCTAAATAAAGTTCTCATTAGTCTTTCACCCTTAGGAAAATCCATACAGAAAAACTAAAACTGGTCCACTGACCATAGTCAGCTCACTTTTTGAATTAAAAAAGTTTAGAGTACATCTCATTTCAGGAGATCTTTTATTGATGACATCATCAATTTAGCCTTGTACCAAACAATTCCTTCAGTAGCAGCTTTCACAAACTGTTTGAAATTTGGTTTATAGCTTTTGTTTGTTGGTGTTGATCATAACTTGCAGTGGATGGCACAATTCTGGGTATCCACGGATTGTTTAGTATAGTTAGGATAGTGCTTTGAAATACTTCTGGAAGTGTATTAAATGAAGTTCAAACTATTCCTGCAGTAAGATTTACTGCAGGAGGAAGGTTTATAGGATCAGTGCCCATAAAGTAAGGTCAGTTGTTGTAAGACCTCAACCCAGGGTCTCACTGTGGAAAGGCTGCCAGTATTCATTAGCTGATGCTAGGACAACCAAACATCCTAAACGTGGTATCATTGCCCATGAAATATGGGATATATTTTCATGGAAATTTGGCTGTTGTTCATGCACAAATTGCACATGTTGGATTCAGACTCACTTGCTGTACGTACAGTATAGTCACAGTGTGTATGTCCAGAAAAGTTTTGGAGGCTCCAAATCTGGCAGCATTCAAAGCTAGATTGGATAGGGCCTTGAGCAACCTGGTCTAGTAGGAGATATCCCTGCCTATGGGAGTTGCTGGAACTAGATGATCTTTAAGGTCCCTTCAAACCAAACTGTTCTATGATTCTGTGGTTCATCTATCAGAGACTATAGATGCCTCCCAACCCCAGTATTCTGCCTGGAGATCCCAAGATGCTTACAACAGTACTAAGTATGATTAAATTCTTGTTCCTCAAGCCAAGATTTGCGGTCATATTTTCCTCATTTCCATATTTTCCTAATTTTATTCTGTTTATATGAATATTATATTTTTCTGTTAGAATTACTCCAAGAAAATCTGTCATTTTTGAGGTTGTTCCCTGTGATAAGGAAAAAAAAAAAAGCCAATTTTCAAACTGTAACTTTACAGCATGCAACATTCTGTTCCCCTTTTGCTGCTTCGTGTCTTGCATAACAAGACTTCCCCCACCTCATCTCAGCCTCTTTAGAGGAAAAAAAAAAAAAGGCTTGATCTTCTTTTATTGTTGCTGGAGGATTTCTTATGGGAGAGGAAAGCTGTCTCAAGAGGTCTGTATGTTGCTTTCAGACACTTTAGAAATGGGAGTTGAACCTGCAATATGTTTTTAATTCTTATTTTATTTCATGAGGCACCCATGTGAGGATTAACCTTATAGGTTGTGTGTTAGGTACTGTGCATTTTTCATTTAAATGTTCCATATCTGCATGCATAATAATGATTTATTGAAATAAGGCAACAAATAATATTGCTAAAACTACATTATTTTAAAATTTAACCCCCGTTTTCCACCAAACTTACACGTACAGCTCAGTGTCTGTCATGCCAGCTTCCAACAGAGAGGCAGAGAGGCCTACATGCCAGGAGTTGTCTTTTTTAATCTGTATCTCATCTAGCACATTTCAGAGACTACGAATCCATCTAAACCTGCATATTTATTGTCTGTTAATTTGTGTTCCTGTTGTGGCAGCGTCTGAATGACTCAACTCACTCCGAAGATTAGCTTTATCATAAAAATAACTAACTGGTTGTGCGAGTTGACCGAGTTCTTAAGTTGTCATCTGAACTTTCTTGTTCCTGCTCCTGCTCTTGTCCCGGTCGGGTTGTGCGGGCAGGGGTAAGAGTGCCCTCTCCTGGGTGGAACAGGGCTTCCTCCGGCTTGCTCGTCTGCGCCGGATTCCACGGCTGGGGAGCTGTTTGCCGGGCAGTGCTCATGGCACGGCTACCGCCTTTTCCAGCCTTCCATTTAAGGATGTTGAGGACGAACCTGATGGATTTCTGCAAACAGAAATCCCTAAAACAACAGAACAGAAATTGTTAGATGTTCCTGAGAGGGAGAGCAAGTATTGACTTGCAATCTGCACTTTCACAGAGTTGTTTTGGTTGGAAAAGACCTTTAAGATCAATGAGTCCAACAATTAATTTTATTTTTCATGTAATTTAGCAGCTTAAATATATATGCTTAGAAAGGCAATAAGTGTAGGAACTAAACATTAGAGTCATCTGAAGTAATTCCGTTCGAATTCATGTGATGCGATTTTCCTGACTTAGTGGAGTTAGATGAGAAATTACATCAGCTATTGATTTTACATCAATCAATCCATGGCTTAAACAAGATTTAGCAAAGTTTTCATTAAATAATGCATAGAATCATAGAATCCTTTAGGCTGGAAGAGACCTTTAAAATCATCAAGTCCAACCATTCTCTACCAAAGTCTGCTGCCAGACCATGTCCCACAGTACCACATTGAAACATCACATCATGTGCAGACATTTTTGGTACTTTAATAATAACACCTTGCTGTTCGTCACTTGCTAAGGGCTTTTATTACAAACTGACAGGAAATCCTGGACTTGTCATTAATTTGCTGACCTAGCAATATCTTCTAAATTAATGTTATATCTGAAGTTGATGGTTTTGGCAGGAAAACCTGCGTATAAATGGCCCTGCTGCTTTTAAGTCTCTTAGCAAAATTATTAGGTTTTTAAGCTTCCACTGCTTTTTGGAGGAGTGATTTTCACCTGGTGGAATACATGCCTTGGGGTCCTTTCAAAGTGAAAGGCAGCTGGGAATACAAAAATAGATTTTACAGCCTGAGTATTATTATTATTATTTTTATGAATATGAGTTCTAAGGAAAGAGGCAATTTGCCCAGTAATACAAAACACATAGCTACCATGTTACAGTGCTGGTTTTAAGCATTTTGTTGTTACCAGCTACTCATGTAATAATTTATAGTATATTATCAAATCTCTGAATTAAATATGGCAGTCTTCCTTTCATAGATGGGTACAAAAGGGACTTAGAGCTGCCTTAAAAGACCATCTGGGCAGCTTTTCCTGGCCAGCAAGGCATCATCTTGTCCTCATGTCCTTAGGATTTGTGACTGAATAACAATCCCTGCTATTTTAATTACTGTAGAGACTGAAATGAGATTCAGATTGATGCTCAGAAAACCTCCATATATGTCATCAAAACTGAAGTATACATGGGCTGCACCCCATGAGTGCTGAGAAAGCTGGCTGGTGTTGCCCTACCACTCTCCATAATTTTTGAAAGATCATGGAGAAAGGGGAGAGGTGCCTGAGGTCTGGAGGAAAGCCAGTGTCACTCCAGTCTTCAAAAAGGGCAGGAAGGAAGACCCAGGAAACTACAGACCAGTCAGCTTCACCTCCATCCCTACAAAGGTGATAAGGCAGCTTATTCTGGAAGTTGTCTGTAAACATGTGGAAGAAGAAAAAAGGTTATCAGCAGTAGTCAGCAGGAGGATACGACATTTTACTAATCTGATAGCTGGAAGTTAAAATTTGTTGTTGAGTTTGATGGTAGCCAGAGAAGTACCTAAATGCAGCCAGCGGGTAAGAGAGCAGATAGACCAGAATTAATATTTTGGATTGATTGCTTGGGGGTGGAGTTAGAGTCTTTCATTAGGAGCATTGAATTTAGAATTAGAACTGGAACAGCCAAGTATTGCGAAGCTTTAACTGAATGAATGTGGAATCCTGAGTAAATGAAAAAATAAACCCACTTTCTGTTAGGGGGAAAGGAAATGCAGTCACAGCCTAATTGCACAGCACTGGCAGTGGTCTTTAATTACCACAATATTTTCATATTCCTGACAGTGTGGGTAAGCTAACTGCTGGAAAGCTCACTGTGTACAGAATGACAAAATATAGATGAAACGTGGGACTCCAGGATGCTCCCACCTGGATCCTGCTTTTCCCTTCAAGGAGACAGACAACACTTAGAGAATGTCTGTTGTAAACTGTCCTCCTACATCACTGTCACATCTTCTTGGGAGAAAAAAATGAAACTAGACATTTGTTCATGTATGTAACCCAAGACACAGAGCCATTAATGCAGGGTGCAGGCAGTTTCTGTAGGCAATAATGTACAGTACATGTGGTCCCAACTCAAAAGAGGTTTCCAGTTGCAAGAGAATGTAGATTAAAGATGTCTAAATAACCACAGGATGATACAAGAATATATGCAGTAAAATCAGAAGTGTACTAGAATCCAAGGCACAGAGAGAACTTTACACTATCAGTTGTTTTGAATCCCTTCAATACTGTCTCTGGTAAAGCACAGGACTTCTGAGGGATCCTGAAAGGTAGGAAAAGATCATTCCGTTTAGTAAAAAAGAAAACTTGGAGCTCTTAAATTCAGCTATTATTGCTTGATCTAGCAATTCCAAGCTAGATCAATTCTTCATTTCAAAATGAGGCTTTTAGAAAGTGCTTACTAGAATTTGAATTTCTTTATAATGATGCCCATCTTGCTAAACCACAGTATAATCCATCATGACAGGCACCAAATCCAAAACTGACAGAAGTCTTTTGGAACTGCCTGCAATAAAAATACACAAAATAGTGAAGTTTGTCAGAGATCATCCAGAAAGAGCTCAAGCATGACAGATGGGTAGTTTATCAAATATACTGCTGTTGATGCCATCCTAAAATATCTGCATTTTAGAGACTGGAGCCATTTTGTATTAGGGGGGAAAAAAAAGGTTTCAATTGCTCTTACTGCAGCAGAATAATAATTCAGAGCTAAATCATTAAGTCTAAATCATTAGTCACTGTTTAGACCACAGTCATGTAAAAAGTTAATTGAACTGCATTTGAAGTCATAGAAACCAGTCAGGAAGAATTCAGGAATACAAATTAAGACAAGGTGATTTTGATGTGTTTCCTAACCTTATTGTCTCCAGTTTGGCCATGAGGTTAGCAAGAACATTGGATCTGGCAAGTTATTAAAGGACAACATTGGGAATAAAGTCAGGTTAAACAAACAAGGCTCAAACAGTGTTCTGTTAATGTATTGAGTAATGTACAGTTTCCCTGAACACAGCAGAAGTAAACAGTTTCTCTGGGTTTTAGATCTCAGTCAGGCACACAAAGTTGCACAGAACAGCATCTAGAAAATCCTTGCTATTTGATGTCTTTCTTTTCAGTAGCAGCACATGCCTTGCTTTTAGGTCGAAGATCTAGTTTAGATGTAAGGAGTTTCTTGTCTTGTACATTTTTCTCAAATGAGGGGTGGTAGCAATTATAGCAGTTTCAGTGAAGTATAACCCATCTCATAAAATTCCCTGTTACAGCTTCCCTATCTTCCTGACAGAGTGCAGAAAGATCACACTGTAAATTGGAAGTTGTCATCTTTTAGAAGGCACTATTCTAGGCTATCTTTCCCCCATTAGAGGTTAGACATGCTGGCAGATACTAAATTGTGCTGTATGATGGTCTCAGGATTTTGCAGATCCTAACTCTTAGTCCTAGAAGGGTTGTAACACTACTCTGTTGGTCCCTTCTCCAGATACGCAGCAGACCTAAAAGACACCAAATAGTGTATACGTATAGTATTTTCCTATACAAATATTTCTATGTGTCTTACTATCCCTATATTTAATTATCATACATCTCAAATTTTACTGCCACTGAAATTGTAGTGAAAGTGCTCTGCAGATGCACCTGCTCCTGGGTTCCCTCGGGTGGCACACCATCACAGAACCACAGCATGAGTGAGGTTGGAAGGGACCTGTAGAGGGCTTCTAGTCCACCTGCCCTGTTAAAGATGGATCAGCCAGAGCAGGCTGGGGCAGGACTATTGTCTGCTTGGATTTTGAATCTCTCGTAAGGATAGACACCACAACCTCTGCCAGTGTTCAGCCCCAGAGTAAAGAAAAGTTATCCCTATTCAGCTGGAATATGTTTTAGTTTGTGCCCAGTGCTCTTGCTGTGTCACTGGGTATCCTTGAGGAGAATCTGGCTCCCTCAGTAGATTCTCTAGAGGAGCTGGTCTTCTGCTTTAATACATCACTGGCTTCAAATCTTTCCATCTTGTTTTTAGTAGTTAACCTCAAACCCCAGTCTTAGAGATATCTGTGTTCAGTTTTGGCCTTACTAGCTTAACACAAAGTAACCTCAAGAACCCATTAAACACTGGAAATGTAAATTCACTCTCTGGAACACTGAAATGGTTCCCACACAGAATCACACACAGAATTAACCAGGTTGGAAGAGACCCCTAGGATCATTGAATCCAACCTATCACCTAACCCTTCTAATGAAGGCACTAAGTGCCTCATCCAGACTCCTTTTAAACACCTCCAGGGATGGTGACTTCACCACCTCCCTGGGCAGCCCATTCCAGTGGGCAATCACTCCTTCCATGAAGAATTTATTCCTATTGTCCAGCCTAAACTTGCCCTGGTGCAGTTTGAGAGTGTGTCCCCTTGTTCTGTCACTGGGTGCCTGGGAGCACCCTTGATCTGTGCAGTGCTTTTGCAAAATCCATAAACTGTGAAGCAGGAGCTGAGGACTACAGAATTATCACAGTGTGACCCAGGTTGGAAGAGACCTCAAAGATCATCAAGTCCAACCCGATACCACAGCCCTCAAGACTAGACCATGGCACCAAGTGCCATGTCCAAACGCACCTTCAACACCTCCCTGGGCAGCCCATTCCAGCAGTCAGTGACTCTCTCAGTGAAGAACTTTCTCCTCACCTCCAGGCTAAACTTCCCCTGGCACAACTTGAGACTGTGTCCTCTTGTTCTGGTGCTGGTTGCCTGAGAGAAGAAAGCAACCTCCTCCTGGCTACAACCATCCTTCAGGTAGTTGTAGACAGCAAGAAGGTCCCCCCTGAGCCTCCTCTTCTGCAGGCTAAACAATCCCAGCTCCCTCAGCCTCTCTTCATAGGGCTGTGCTCAAGGCCTCTCACCAGCCTCATTGCCCTTCTCTGGACATGCTCAAGCACCTCAATGTCCTTCTTAAATTGAGGGGCTCAGAACTGGACACAGAACTCAAGGTGTGGCCTAAGCAGTGCAGAGTTCAGGGGGACAATGACCTCCCTGCTCCTGCTGGCCACACTATTGCTGATGCAGGCCAGGATGCCATTGGCCTTCTTGGCCACCTGGGCACACTGCTGGCTCATGTTTATCTTTTTTTTCCTGACCTGACATTGTTATCAAGTTCTGTAAACCACTTTTTTTTTTCTGTTGTACCAAGCTACTTAAGGAATTTACAGCTCCTGTTCAAGAAGTTTGACATAGTGCAGCAAGCATCCAGCTGCATCATACCAAATTCTCCAATAGCAAATGTACACAAGCTAAGACCTTTGTGTTATGTTCACATGGATTGTGACCAGCTGAGAAAGCACTCATTTCTAGTTCACTTGTCAATCTTCATGTTCTAAGGTCAAACATGAAAAGCATGGTTGAATGTGCTACAGAAGCTAATTACAGAAACATACAGTGGTGGTAAATCAGATTCATTTCCAGCAATTTGATTTGTTTCTTTGTGGTCCATACAGAGATCCTGCCACATTTTATGTGATAGAATATTTGCCATAGAATTACAGAATTTTTTTGGTTGGAAAAGACCTTTAAGATTACCTACCCCAACCATTATCTAACTCTACCAAGTCTGGTGCTAAACAATGTCCCTCAGCACCACATCTGTGCAGCTTTTAAACACCTTCAGGAATGGGGATTCAACCACCTCCTTGGGAAACCTCTTTCAGCATTTGATAACCCTTTCAGTCAAGAAGTTTCTTATGTTATCAAATCTATACCTTTCCTGGTGCAGCTTGAGGCCATTTCTTCTCCTGGTATCACTTGCTACTAGGGAGAAGAGACATACTTGCCTGGTTCCAACCTCCTTTTAGATAGCTGTTGAGAATGAGAAGGTCTCCTCTCAGCCTCCTCTTCTCCAAACTAACCAACCCCAGATCCCACAGCTGCTTCTCACCCAGACTTGTTTTCCAGAGCCTTTACCAGCTTTGTTGCCCTTCTCTGGACCCGCTCCAGCAGCTCCAAAGGCTGGCTGGCAGAGTTATGCAGTCTGATACAACTCCTCAGTGATGCATGAAATGTCTTCTCTTTGTTTTGTCTTTTTTTTTTTTTTTTTTTTTTTCCCTTAGAAAATAATGTCATGGCTTCTTAATGGATAGTTACTCTTAAATTTCAATCATGTACTGAGTGCTTAACACCAGCTGCAAAACTGCATTATCAGAGTAATTCCCAGTTCCTGACCAGAAAAGTTTAACTCATTGCTGCTTCTTAGTTAGATGTACTAAAGTGTTAAAAAACCAAATCCTTTGGCATCTTATTTTCATTTCCTTCTCTCACATAAAATCTACTGGCTTGTGTTTTGTGTCTGTGGTTCATCTATTAGAAATGGCTTCTTCTGTTAGATGTTCATTTGGAAAATGAACAGGGATTCATTTTTATTTGAAGTCTGAGAATCATTAACAGTTGAGGACTCTGACTCATATTCAGAGGCAGTTTCAGACTGAAGACTGAAATGGCTCTGAGCATAGAAGGTGACATGAGAGGTGTTTTTCCTGAGTGGCAGCAATTTCAGATGAATATCACAATGTTAGCTGCTGGTAAGTTTATGGCTGCAGATAGCTTAAAGCTGTGAACTGCAGTTGCTTAAGAAGCAGTTCGCAGTATTTCTTGTATTTTCTTTGCAGGAAAGCCACCACAATTGTGCAGCTGCTATTATGGTTTCTGTCCCAGAGGGAAAAGAATTTGTTACAGCTATGCCAGTGTTGGTTCACTTAGACTGCGTTTATAGAGAAGATTCTCCAAAATACTCACAAAATATGTTCCTGATGGCACAGTTATCAATCACAATAAAATTTAGTGGACCTCTGCCTCATTAACTTGTGTGGTTACTGAGAACTCAGTGTTCTAATTCTGCAGGATTCTATCCATTTCAGGATAGTTTAGTTGGTATATCTTTACCAGCAAATGTTATCATTAGCAATTCAGTGGTTCAGATCTTGGTCTTCTACTTTTAAATGTTGGGTTTGGTTTTGTTTTTTCCCAGGCCTCCTAAGTGTCCCAGTTTGCCTGCTTGCATGTCATTAGATAAGTTACTAGTCAATATTTTAGTTAAATATAAGTTACTCCTTGTCATCCCCTCAACTTCAAATTTCCTTCCTCCATTTCATAGCTTGGAAAACTCATTGGGCAGCTGTGATCTGCCAGCATTGAAGCAATCCTTTGTGATCATTTTCCCTGTACTGTAGCTAGTTTCTCTCAAAGTTTGTGTTGGTGTGTCAGTGCTTCCAGGAGCACAAAATCCCTCTGTAGATCCCCTGGCAACTTCAGTGGAGTTTTCTTCTTTCTACTAAGACATATTTTTTTCTGGTTAGGTTCTGGTTGGATCTATACATTGACAGAAAATTTAGAATCATAGAATCATATAATGGTCTAAATTTTCCCTCTGCCAATTTAAACCCATTGCCCCTCGTCCTGTCATTACAAGACCTTGTCAGTAGTCCCTCCCCAGCCTTCCTGTAGGCCCCCTTCAGATACTGGAAGGCTATTCTAAGGTCTCCTGGAAGCCTTCTCTTCCCCAGGCTGCAGAGCCCCAACTCTCTCAGTCAGTCCTCATAGCAGAGCTGCTCCAGCTCTCTGATCATCTTTGTGGCCTCCTCTGGACCCGCTCCAAAGCTTCCATGTCCTTCCCATGCTGAGGGCTCCAGAACTGCACACAGGACTCCAGGTGGGGTCTAAGGAGAGCAGAGTAAAGGGGCAGAATCCCCTCCCTTGCCCTGCTGGCCACACTGCTCTTGCTGCAGCCCAGTATAAATTTGCAGTATAAATTTGATTCAGTGGTGATCACATGACTAAATTTCTGTTAAATTAACCTAAGTACACAATATAGTCTTTGTGCCACCTAGTTCACACACTTGCTGCCTGGTACTCCAAAGTGCTTTGCAATTCTCCAGTGCTTTGTGAGATGCCAGCCCAGCTGAATTCTAGGAACATTTTTGATCAACTTTTCTAAGGACTTGGATTCTTTCTTCAAAATTGGATCTTTCCTTCCCTGTGATGCTGCCAAAAGGCCACTCCTACCTTGTTAGATACTTTATAAGCTTTTCCTTTCCACTTCCTAGCTGCCATTTTCTGACTGTGCTGCAAATATCTTCCAAGTGGCTCTTCAGTACCAAAATTCGCAGTAGATTTTTGTGTAGATTCCATTTGGGTATGGTATTACTTACTTATTACAGACTACATGCAAGAAAAGAGGGGCTAGGCAGAAAAGAATCCTGGGATTTGTCCCATTGCTAGGTAATTTTTCAGATTTGATGAAATTGCATGAACTGCAGAAAAAAAATCTACTCCACAAAGTGGATGTGAGCAATACAATACTTCGTGGTATGAGTTACCCAGCAAAGATGAGAAGAGCATCATAAGAAAGAGAACTCACATTGGGAACAGGATTGTTCCTGGGTAGCTGTGAACAAGCTCATACATTTTTTGGCAAGTTAGATCACCAGCATGACTTCTGCTTTTCCATTGCAAGAGTCAAAAAGTTGCAAGCTAGCACTGATGTGGGGTGTGACATCTGTCTATTGCTTTGTGAAGTGCTCAGTGCACAATGCTTCTAGATGACAGATGTAGAGAACGTCATCATAAGTTCTGCTCCACTCCAACCCTCCTCCGTTGTACAGGGTAGCAACCTGTACTGGGTAGCAACTACCATCCTCTGCCCTTCAAGCAAAGTTGTTTTCCTAGTTTTAGCTTGACAGTAGGCAGCACAATTCTTTTTAGTGTGCCAAAAGCAATGGATTTATGTCCTTGCTACTACCTGGTCTTGAATGCATCTCATGACTTTGTTCATAAAGTCATCACTGTTTTCATCATAGTTTGACAGTCAGAAAGGAGACTTCCAGAGTGAGTCTGAAAACAGCCTCCACATCAGGATCTTGTTTTACTGCTGTATCATGCACTATGTTTGTGGGTGTAAGGGGGAGCAGATGGCTGAAGCCTGGGAGTAGGAAGCTGAGATAGAATCAGTGCCTGCTATGGCTTGTTCATTTGCCCGTGGCAACCAGGAGGGCCAAATTCTGAGGGATGCTGTGGCAGAACGCTTCATGCAAAATACCTAGCCATGTTCTGCTTACATATGTGGAGTTGCTGGTTTCAAAGCATTAAGTTTACATGGCATTCGTCTTGTTCTGGTTTCTACTTTCTGTAGCTCTGTCGCCTGTCTCTTCCTTGACAGCATATACTCTGAATTTTGATTCATGAGATCACCCTTCAATTAATCCATCCTTCATTAGGCCAGTCAACTTTGTTTGCAAAGTTTGCAAGTTTGCAAGTATGCCAATAGAAACATGTATGATGAACAAAAAGAATCAGAGAAATAATTGCTGTTCTTCTGCCAGAAAAACAGTGCGAAGACTGCAGAATACAATAGTGGGGGAAAAAACCCAGCTTTTTCCTGAGACCAGGCAAGTAAAAATATTTACAGACATGCAAAACTTTGCAGTAATAATGCGAGGGAAAGAAATTAGTAGGAAGGGGGAGCTGCTTGGTATGCTTGTTTGCACCTCACCCAGAGGGCTGGCTGAATGGCTTGCACACCTCATCAAGGGCAAATTTCAAGGGATTATCAGACACGATGTGAGTTCCTGGGTGGGATGATGTCAGAAATGAGCCATAAAGATGAGTTTTGAGGAGGCTGTGCTTTATTCAAAGAGAGGGAGACATCACAGCTCTAGCTTGTGTGCCGTTGTTGCATACTGCTTTCTTGTAGGTTGCTCAGTCATCATCTCATGTCTTTCTTTTACAGATTCTTTGCAGGTTCACATTTCTGACAAGGCATCTGAGACTGCCTGTCCAGCTCACTTAGACTTGCCTGTCCAGTTCTCAAATTGTCCAAATCCAGTCCTCAAAGAATATCCAGTCACTATAAGATTGTCTTCTCAATTCCAGCTGATGTTCATGGTTCCCCTTGCACTCTAAACTTCTGGACAGTCTGTCAAGAAACCCGTTCTCCCAGGAAACATTGTAGGCATATAGTTTCGTATTTCCAAATTAAAGATAAAATTCAGCATCCTTAACGGCTTATCAGAGGTTCAGTTCCCTAAACTAGGGAAGACAAGAAATCACAAGGTCTGTATACTTCAGCTTTTCTATGTGATGGCCTAGCTTTGTGTCAGTGTCTTGATTCACTTCGCAGTATTGCCACTGTTTAAGTATGTGCTAACACGTGGGAAAGGGCTGAAAGGAGAGGAAAGATCCACAGCAAGGGCTGTGTGGCATGGCTAAACAAGGTAGCCTGCCTGCTGCCTCTGGGAAGCAGAATGGTTCCAGACAAGGCCAGCCCCAAATGACCAGTTAGCCTATCCACATCTTGCAGGAAGAGGTGGCTCTGCACACCAACCATGGCTGGGGCGTGAGAGGCTGCCAGCTGGCAATACACTCCAGACTTGGCACAGTAACATAGGCTTAACACCCAGGACTAGAAAACAACTTTCAGAGAAAACTAGCATCAAAGGAGGCTTGAAAGCCCCATGACAACAACAAAGAGTGATGAGAACAGCCAAGCTTGTCCCCATATGCAGGCCATATCCAACTGAGGCGCTGGTGCCATGAGGTACTTGTGAGAACCTGCAATGTCCATCCAACCTTCCTTTCTCACTGTAATACATTACACTGTTCTTGTTTTCTGTTTTGGAGGAGGTAAGTCACCCTTGAACATACTGCAGGACAAGATTTTCTGTCGTGTGTAATTCCCATTGCATTATGGCTTGGTATCACTGTCCCAAGGAGGGGATGTGGTCTGTCTTTCCTTAAGAAGCATGACACCTCAGCTCCTCGGCTGGGCACAGGTAAACCCAACTGGCTGATGGGAAGGCCATGATCTGAAATCTGCCTTTCCAACTTCATTCCACAGCATCTCAATGGTATTTTGAGAGATGCCTTAATTCCTGAGCAGCCTTGTGAGTCATGAGCTCCCGATCAGGCTTTAGGTTTCTAGGTGAGAAGCTAGGCTGTACATTCCCTCAACTCGGGGGGTGATGTCTGAGGACAAGCAACCGAAGTGGCTATTTGGCGTGGGCCTGCAGAGCCGTGACCATGGGAGCTGCGGCAGTCACAGACTCCGGAGGAGCTTCTTTCCTAGCGGCTCCCGAGCGCCGAATTCCAGAGGCTTTATTTACAGGCCGACACGTTGCTTGACAGTGCCACCCCCGGCACGCCAGGCGACCGCGACCGCGGACTCCCCTGCCTGAACCGGGCAGCGAAGTCCTCGACGCAGCAGCTCCTGGCCTCCAAGCAGTCCTAAAGCGCCACGGCCAGCCCCAAGCCCCCTGTGCGGGGCTTGGCGGCCGGGCTGGGCCGCGGAGGGGCGGGGAGCGGGGGGGCGGGAGCGGCAGGCACCGCCCCGGCCCCGCCGCCGCCGCCGGGAGCCGGCAGATCCGGGTCTCGTGGCGCGGGCTGACGTGTGGAGCCGGCCCGAAGCAGCGGGGCCGAGCTACGGGGCCGCTTCAGCCAGCCCGTCCGCCCTGCCGCTGTTCCCCGCAGCCCTCCGCGCCCCCGCCGCGGCGGACAGAGCACGGTGAGCGGGATTAGGGGTGCGGAGTGGGGAACCGCGGCGGGGAAGGGGAGGGCATGGTTCGGCCGCGGCCAGGCAGAGTCGGGCGGGTTTCCGCGGACCCCTCCCGTCTGTCAGTCCGTCTGCCCGCCGGGAGCAGAGCGGCGCGGCCCGAGGAGGGGGCGGCAAAGCTGGGGCAGCCCGCGGTGGGGGGCCGTAGGTGTACTTCAAGCCTGTTGAAGTACGGAGACGTCCCCGCTGCCGAGCGCACGGGAAGGTAAACACCAGGAAAATCGGAACCGTTTCGGTGCTAGGCATCGGTCCTGTTTTTTAAACCGGAGGAATATCCGCTTGTCTTTACAGCTGCTCTGATTCGAGTTCTTCAGGCGGTTGGGGGTTCAGTGCAAAGTGGCACTCTTCTGGCGATTCCTGAGTTTTAAAGGATCTCTCAGGCCGATAGTTTGAGCCAAAGCGGTTTAGTTTTGTCTCTTTAAAAGAGCTGGAAGTGGCATGCTGAAAGCAGGCTGTGCGCTCCCAAGCTGCTCCCTGCTTCCTGAAAAGCCTGTGCAACTAAAGTAGGAGAAACTGAGCGATATCTGGTGAAAGATCATCTCAGGAAAAAGACAGCATGACACTGTCATTAGTCTATTAAAGACAGGATTCCTGCGAGGAACTCTTCATATGTGTGCTCTAATGTATGATTTGTAGTGGATTACATTGGGAAGGGTATATTTGCCTTGGATACCACAAGATACCGTCCACGGTCATTCCTCTGCAGCTGTCACCATGCTGGGTTCCCCTGAGGTCCTGCCCTGCAGCGCAATCGCTGCCTTCCGTGGCAATTCTGAGGCCTCAGCAGCTAACTACCACTCCTGCATGCATCACCTACATCAAAATCTGTTTCCCGGCAAACACCTGTTTGTCTAGCCAATCTACAGGAACGTTTTCTATAGATTTGTTGGTGTAGAGACTGTGTTGTATACTGGCTGAGCATCCATGTCTGTGCATATAGAGAAGTCTTGAAAACTACCTTTTCTACCTTACCTAGAAAAAAAAATTCTACTTTTTAGGGGTGAGGACATCTAACTTTTTTTGTCTCAATAGTTTTTTGTGTTAATGTTACTAGTGTGCCTACTGGGAAAACGACGTATCTGCAGTGAGTGTTAGTAGGTTATGTCTTAGAAGTCTTTACATGCTCATGCTCAACTGTTATAGTGCTACCCACCTTTATTTATTTCTGTTAATTTACCAAAGCAGACAGCAGCTCAAAACAAACAAAACTCCAAACGACCAGCCTTCCTTTTGATATTCCCTCTTTCTATATGTAGGGGAAAAAAATCCTTGGTAACTCCATCTAATTCTTGTAGCCTGTCAAGATGAAAGAAATCAAGCTATTGTTGTTGACCGCCGATTGAAAAAAGTGACCCTGTCACTTAAAGCATGGCTTGAAATGGTAGAAGCAGTTGGCAAAATAAAAGTGGGTGTAATGTTAGCAGCACATTAGGTGGTTCGATCCTAAGTACTGCTCTTTCCCCTACCACTGAGGTGGGTGAGTTTTGCCCCATTTTGTAAAAGATGAGATTTAGAGTTCTTGCCTAGCTCTAGAGCGGCAGAATTCTTTAAGTGGTTTAAGATAATTTTGTGCAAGGTACTGAACAAGTGCAAAGCCATACGGGATGTGTTGTTGGTCATTTCACAAGATTTTATTGCCTGTGTTTCCCTGGCAGGCAGGGACATCTCTGAAACGCTTAGGTTCTGTAACTCTGAGTAGATCTTATTTTAGCCTAGCTGGATATTATTTTACTGACTATATAAATAAACAGTGGATGTGATTCTATGAAATTCCTGGTGCTGTGCATGTTGTGCAGCAGCTTACCCAATCCACAGTCAAATCCATTAAGTCTGAATTGCATCAGCCATTGACATGGGCAACATTCTGCAGTGCATGTTCTTCCCTTGTTCTAGGGGAAAAATAAGTAAATAATAGAGTTTTGTTAAAGAAGTGATCTACGTAAAAACAGTGTCAAAATGCATGATGGTTTTAATCACTTTGTACTTATTGTACCTGCTTTCAAAAGGTCAGTATTTGGTTTCAGAGAAAGTTGGTTTCTGTCTTCTTGTTTTGTTACTAACTTCTCATTTTCTACTCTCATATACTTCAGGTTTAGTGATATGTAGAAATTATTTGCATAACAGGCTTGTAATAATTCAAAGTCTATGTTTGTGTTTCAGAATTTTCCTTCCTAGGTATTTTAGGTCCTTGATGTATATTCATAAAGACCAAATATTTTGTCTACTTAAATTCATCATGGCAGAATTTGGCCTAATGAAGTCAAGAGGCTTCACAGGGGATGGCACAAGGAAGATCCTCTTTCTTCTTCAAGAGTGCGTGAATGGCACCATAGAGTGCCTGACCATACCAAGTATCCGTGTCTTTTGAACATTCTCGCATTACTCGTCACAACAAATACAAAAATACTTTGGCAGATGCATTTATACATAGAAAAGTTGATGTCACCTACCCATATTCTGCTTGGGAAGCAAACCATAGAGCCTGTGAACCTGCTTTGCATGTGTGCTACTGCATGTGTGCCTCACAGTCGTGTTTCACATACATGCTGTTACACTTAGTATTTAGCATACTTTCCATTTGAACTTACTAGGTTTTAGATCCAATTTATTAGCATGCGAAGAGCTATTTAGTTGCTAATGAGGCACCTCATTCTGAAAGATTCTGGATACTTTTTGTAAGATCCATACTACAGAGCTAAATCTTGCAGTCCTTGTTGAGGTAAAAAAGAATGGGGAAAAAAAATATATTTTCCCAGAATAGCTCCTTCAGTTTGTGTGCCTTGACTCACCAAGAGCTGACTTCCTCAGTTCCCAAGGAGTCTCTTTTGAAGAAAGCCTCCTTAACTCCTCATTATGAAGAAGTGCAGTCAGAGGTAGGAGAAAGATCAATCTGTGTTAGCTGTGCCAGTCTTACTTCTGCTGGACTTTTGTAGCAGTGCAGTGGAGGGGTATGGTCCTATGCTGCTCTTTCCATCCCATTACCCTATTCCACGGTATTGATTTGGGGTGGGGCAAGAAAAAGGTCCCTTAGTGATGGTTGATAAGGCTTTTCGTGGAAGATTTGAAAATGCCTCTGGCATGATTGAGTGGTTGTACATTTGCATGGTTATTAGTTGAACAAATACGCTTCAGAGGCTTTAGTCAAAGTGTCTAGCTGGGTACTTTTACAGATAATGGAACAGATTAGTCCCATTTGGATAGGAACAGATAGAATTACACTTGATAGAAGTTTTCCTCGTTAAGATGAGTTCTGATTCTTCTTCAGCTTTGCATGCACTGAAACCCATGGCTTTCTGGAGCTAAATAGTTTCATCTTTACTTTGTAAAAGTGCTAGACAAATGTCAGATCCAAAGCATTAAGATCTCTGAAAAAGAAAATATTTTTATCAGAAAGAACAGGTAAGATGTACAAAAAACACAGCACCAACCATGTGCATGATATAAGCAGCTGCAGTGCTGTATTTGTCAAATCCTTGTCAAATATAGACCTCTGGTCTTCCTTGTTCATATATACACATGTATATGGTCATCTGTTTCCTGTTGGTTAATCATTCTTAAACACTTTCTTTGTTTTGTTTTAGCAAGGAAGTAGTTTTAGAGAACTTGATAAAATGCTTTATGTCATATATTTTCAAATATTAAAAAGTTAATGTAGGGGAAAATTAGCTGCCCAAGTGGAAGTACATGAAGATGTGACAAAAAAATGGGTGTTAGCTCTTCAAATAGTTGGATGAAATCAAGTGTGAAACCAGGCTTCCTGGTGAGGATGGGCCTGGGTTTGACTAATTCCCGTTCAGGTGATTACAGTGTCATTTGGGGCTCATCACTTTTATATTTAGGTGAGACTGAGTAGATGGCACCTGTCATTAAGCACCCTTATTTGAAAACGAAGAGAGGTGTTTGAAAATATCAGAGAGCTTCATGAAATACAGAAATATTCTCTATAGACTTTTCTTGAACTGTGGAGATTGTTGGATGGTTTAGTTTCAAATTTGTAGAACAAAAGAACCTAAAGATGAAAAATTCTTTCCTGTGGGAAGACTGTGGAGACAAAGGTGAGATGCATATTGCAAACTAATCCTGATCTCAGGAAATAGCACCACAGATTTTTCTTCTGTATATTAATGTAACAGTTGAAAAAAAAATCTGTTGCTAATAGGTGCAGGGCAGACTTCAATAATTTGCATTGCACTTCCCTTTTGATAAATCTAAACTAGTCTGAGTGTAGCCTAAATTAGATGGATGTTATTCTCTGGTAAAAACTGGGTCATCTTTTAGCTAAACATATGTAAATAACCAAGCCCAGAAATCCTGTTAATTGCTACAGATTCCCTCTGGTATAAATACCGATTAAAAATATTCTAATTGATAAGCTTCAAATTGTTTACTGCAGGTAGGTAAAAAACCTGATTCAACTTCCATTGAAGTCGAAGACAGACACCCACTAGCTCCATATAAAATTTGATCTGGCCTTGAGGGGTTAGGAGTAGGTCTGCCAGGGAATACAGCTGCTTTCATCTGAAAATTGAAAATCCTGCTATCTTTCGCAGCATGCTGCTGCCCTGCTAAATCTGTTTGCTCAGTGGCAAGTTATTAGAAACATATGTCATCCCTGGAGAAAAAAAAAAGGAATGAAAATGTTCCAGAGAATTTCAGTGTAATTTGGTGTTTGTATATGATGGGAATTAAGGAATAATGTTTTTTTTTTTTTACATTGTTAAGGATTTAGTAAGGTGTTTTATAATTGAAATGGTTGTACTTTTAATAAATGAGTCTCAAAAAACTTCATAGCTTATGGTTTAAGGCTTCACATGCTGGCTTCATATGTGAAAAAACGTTCGTTGTTATTTGTTCAGAAATGGTGCATTTTTGTAAAGGACTGAAGAAAAGAAATTTTTGTTTCTTTTTGCAAAGAGATAAAATGTCTCCAAATTTCTGGATGATTGACCCACCAGAAAAATCACTTCTGTATAATGAATTATTGCAGGCCACCTGAGCTGTGGTAACTCTCTGGGTGTTTACGGTTAGCTTGAGGCAGCACTGAAGTGTCTCAGCTAACCTCTTCCTCTTAAGGACCAAGCAAAATTACATTAGCTCACTGTTCCCCAGGGCTAAGAGCATGTCTGGGGACCGTTGCCACAGCTCAGTTGCTCTGCAGCGGCTTCGTTACACCATGGTAATTTGCTCAGGAGTTTGAGTCCTGAGCCTCACTGGGTGAGCTTTAAAAAGTAGGATCAGTTTTGAGCTCTCAAGTTGCTTTGGTACATTTGAACATATTGATCATAATGTGGTTCATAAGTCTTGGAACAAGAGCAGAGGTGTTTTATGGACTTTTTCCATAGCTAGTCTTTTTAAGTCAATTAGTATTTCTGTGATGTGAAGCCCAGAAGCTACATGCAGAGCACCTCTTGGGCAGAATAACCAGCAGCAAATCCAGTTTCCCTGTTCTCCCATGAGAAGGCTGGTGCAAGATACTCACCTCTACTGTTCTGCATCTGCGGGGCTTACCCTTGATTCTTCTTTTCCTGCAAAAGTCAACTCCCTAGAAGGCCAACTCCTCTTTTGTGCTTAGCCAGCTGTTAAAAATAAGGCCTGCCAAACTGTTGCAACACAAGCCTGTAGTCCCAGTTGGCACAACACTGCTCAGGTGTCCTCTCAGTGCTGGTGCAGAAGTTTTCTCAGTGAGAGTTTTATATTCAATGTGTTGCTTCCAGCAATAGTTATTTCCAGCTGCAGAGGTGCTGAATTTAGGAGACTGACAATTGTTGCTGGGGAATAAGAAGAGGAATGTCAACATAAGCAGTGGGGCAGTCTGTAATGCCAAAGATACTAAGCAAAAGCAGGAGAGTGAGCAAATTTGTCTAGGAGCTAACTCTTTTACTTACTACTCAAGCAGAAAGTTCATTAAAGCCAGCAAGAGGCCTTGCCTTACTGAAGAATAAGGAGAGGGCTCCAGAAAAGGTTATTGGTGGGGGAATCAAATCCAACCCACAACAGCTCTGTAAACTGGTTGAAATACAACGTGTTAGTAATTTTACAGAGGATAGCCCACTCTTTTGCATTAACATGTCAAACAAAGTTATTAGCTAGCTATTAGTCATTCAGTACAGTAAGATATAGACCACTGTCAGTTTCCTACAGCAGAAATAAATATTAAAGAGAAGATGAAACACTTAGCAGAAAAAAAGGTACTATTGTTGGATAATGCTCTGTGTTACTAGTGTCTTCTCTTAATTAGCTTTCGTTTCCAAGAGATAATGTCAGCATTTTAATAAAAGGATGACCAAATGCTGACAGCTGGAGTTTGGCAATAACATTCTGTATCTAATATCAGTAAATGAATTCTGAAATAGTTGGACTGCTTTTTTAGTCCATGACTGGGTGTGCATAATTAGCTCCTTTTCAAGTGTTTTGCCCAGAAGAAAAGTTAAACCACCTGCATGGGAATAAGTAAATAGCTTTTTTTTTTTTCCCCTCCACACTTGATGGCTCTCATTTAGCTCCCTTGGGGAATTAAGTTTTGATCACTGACATCAGCCTTATACACTGGAATCATTTTCTCTCTCTCTCCTCACATACTGGGGACTGGCCGTGAAAAGGAAGGTGAGAAATGATACTGGGACAGTGCAGGGCATTTATTGTGTGGGTTCTCATACTCTCAGAGTTGTACTTGACACTGATAAGCCTTGATTAAATTCAAAGTAGCATTTGTGTCATCTTCTGTGTTTCCCTGATTGACCATTGTGTTGAACCCATGCCCCTGAGCGTACCTGTAACCTTGGTTAGCCTTGTCCTGGTTTTCTACCAGGTTCCTACCAGGTCTTGCCACCCTTTGAAGTGGTGTAAACTTTCTCTTGTATTTCAGTGAGAGAAGAGTTTTGATGCTTGGCTGTGAAAGGACTTTGACCATAATTATAAGTATTTTAAATTCCATGCTCTGGCTCCTACTTCGCTGCTCTGAATTCTAGCACTGTCGACAGAGTCATCAGAAGAATTTTCTGACCTACTCAGGAAGTCCAAATGTCCACATCAGGGTGAAAAACGCCTGTGGCCTTGCAATCTCGTAATATGGTGATCACACAGTAGTAGACTTGTGCTTTGGGGACCAGGGATGAACCAGTGCTTCAGCAGTCTTGTGAGACCATCAGACAAAAAACATCAGGAAGATCCGTAGTGCTTACTTCTCCATTCTGAGCCTGCCCCTCCTTCAAAACCTCCTTCACTGATGATGGCATGTCACTGTAGTAACCTTCAGTGGCTGGCTCAGCATTTCTTATTTTCTTTGGGTTTGCATTTATTTTTAAGGAGTTGTTTTGAATTAAATTAGCATTTGTAAGAATACTGGATTACACTAGAAAATTAATAATTTACTTACATACCAAATTATTTGCAAGATGGTGCCAAAGTTATCCACAAACTGAGGGGTGACTGACCAGTTCTCTTGTGGAGCTTCTACTGCTCTTGATGTCTGTATTGAAACCAAGAACATCACCAATTGCCTACATCTGTGTGCATGGTTAAGCACTGACTTTTCCATGAGGAGAGGAACCAGCTTAGCTTACTCTGCACTGAAAAGTTCATCTTGGTTCTTCTTAATTATCCTGAGATGTTACAGAGCAAAAATACACTTGCCAACTCATTAGGCTACAGCTGGAGGTCTAGGAAGATGTGCTGATGCTTTCAAGTACAAAATCAGCTGTCTTCCCCTCCCACCATCTGAAATTATAAGGAAAGAGAGTGGAGAGGATTGCTTTATGCTTTGAGATTGTTGCTATGTCTAGGAACACTTTTTGGGTATTGTGTCAACCATCAGAATCATTGTAGCAGATTCCCATAGAAAAGCTCAATGGATGATCTGAACTGGGACAATTAGTTGGAGACAACTGTAATTGGAGCCACACTTCATTGTGGCAGGGCCCACATTTCTATCCTGCTGTTCTGCTTTTGCTGCCCAGTCTGACAGTTAGTTTTCTTTTGTCCTGGAAACTCAAATTTAATGCCTAGGAGGAGGCCTGGTAGAAAAAGACCATAAATAGTCCACTAGAGATCTGTGACCTTGAGAAGCTATTAGATGCTGGTCCAATGAAGCCAACAAGAATGTTGATACTTGTTTCAGTGAAAGTGGGATGGAACTATAAATGTGGAGCAGATGCTGGGAGGGAGTTTCTCTTTAATAAAAGGGATTAAAATTTGGTATTATAAAGCAAACCAAGTATCATGTTGCAGCATTTCAGACTTGGGTTCTATATGGGAATATTTACTTGAGCTATCTAAATTACAGTAATGGAGGAGAACAGATCCCTGCAATGTTGTGATTAGTATCAGTTTGTATATGAGACTCTTCTTTTTTATGTAACCTATTTTTAGCCTTGTTTCAACAGAGGAAGTTGCTTTGTAAGGCAAGTTTCCTTAGAAATCTTCAAGCTTATTTTTACCAGTTCCATAATGCCAGTGATTTAAAACTCTTGCATAAAAAAAGCTGTGGGATTACTTTACACCAGGCCCTTGGCTTCTGGATTACTTTTGATTTAGTGCCTTGTCCTCACCTGTTGCCTAACGATCATGTATCCATTAACTTCATGCAGAATAACATATATCTATTTAAAATTTCTGCTTATTTTTCTCTTTATTTTCTCTCTACTTCTGTAGTTTCTTTTCTGATGTTTCTTCGCTGTTTAAATCACAAACACTTTTGTTTTACTGCACTGTCCCGTAGTTTTATGCTGTTTAGTTATTCCCTTCCTTTGCTTTTTTTTTTTAATGGCTCTGTTATCAGTTCTACTTTATATTGCTCTGCTGATAGGAAATACACTGAGAAAAACCTAGAAATTTCACAAAGATTCTTTGCAAATAAAATCAACCAATCCTATCTACGTGTATTTTTGGCTTGTCTCGTTAAGAGAGAAACACCAAATCCATGTATATTGTTTTTCTCCTCTGTGCTCTAATGCAGTCTGGTAAGCAACTTGATGCAGAAATCAATGGATAAAATTCCCTGGGTGCCTTACCCACAAACTTTAGCTGTACAGCTGAAATAATAGGAAGTTAAATAATAGGCCAGTGAGTTAGAGGTAATTAGTTCATCAAAAGATTAAAAAAAACATGCAGGATTCTGTGAGAGAGTAGACAAGTATGAAATACAAGTGTTGCAGGAGATGGGAATCAACAGGAAATGCATTATGTAACAAATACAGAAAATTCTGAGCTTGACTGGAATTCACTGGATGTGAATATTTAATCTCCTTTGGGGTTTTGGTCACCAGTAAAGCAGTATTGTCCTGCTGCAGATACCTTTGTTATTTTTCTGTAGCTCTTACTCATATTGCATAAAACTTTATGTGACTAGGTGGGGTTCAGTAGGTCCCCTGTAAGAGGCAGGATCAGGAACAAATTTTGGCTAACCACTTGTACCAGGAGGCATTTTGAAGAACTCGGTAATGAATCAGCTGAGGTGCCAGTTGTCCTTGGTGCTGTGGTGGTACTAAGGGGAGCAGGGTTGTCAAGGAGGAAAGAGTCCTATAAAAGCAGTAACTGGAGCTGGTCACAGCAGTCTCTCCTTGCTTTAGCTGAAGAAGATTTTCACCCCTTGGGTTAAAATAGATGCCACAGTGCCCAGTAGTTTCTCTGGGGCAAGAATTTCATGTGCAGGATTACAAGGGTGTGGTGCTACACAAGGCAGATGGACAGAACATTTTAGATACAAGAAGAGAATATTTAGAGGCCCTTTGAAGATGGGAGAGGTTTTATTTTTTTTAAATTTATTTATATATATATATATATGTGTGTGTGTGTGTGTGTGTATATGTATAAAAAAATTAGAAATATATATATTTTTTTCTAGATAGATAGAGAGATATATATAAAAGAATCAGGGCTTACTGTGAAGAAAATAATTAGAGAAGGGATCAGATGTTGTAAGAAAACATGGGTACTGGGTGCAGGTAAACAGGCAAGAAGACAAATCCTTTATATGGAAACCTGCACCCTTTGAGAGATCATGGAGGAGTACAGGACAGAGGATTTCTGTCACTGACAGTAAGATAAAAATGAACATTTTATATTTGAGGAAGTAAATTGTTCATGCCTTGTATATGACTTTTACTATTTTAGCCCTTTATCATTTTTCAGAATGTCTGCAGAGGCATAACATGGAATTTGTTTGTTTTCTGCCTTTTTTTTTTTTTTTTAAAGTTTTCAACATTCTTTCATTTCTTCTGCCACACAGAATAATAGAATCGTTTTGGTTGGAAAAGGCCTTTAAGGTCATTGTTTAACTCTGCCAAGTCTAGTGCTAAACCCTGTCCCTCAGCACCATCTCTCTGCTCTTTTAAACACCTCCAGGGATGGTGATTCAAACACCTACCTGGGGAGCCTATTCCAGTGTTTGAACTGTCTCAGGCTGAACTCAGAAGCAAAATTAACCCTGGTTTCTTAGAGATATTTGACAATTGTGCTTTGAATTATTGCAGTTGGCTGAAAAGCAGTAAGAAGAAGCCAAATAGGGGTTTATTTCTGTTTGAAATAATGTGGAAAGATTCTATTACATGTCTCAGTACTGTGAGATATTTTGCTCCCAAGAATTTCTTACCTTCAATCTTCAAGAAGATAGCAACACTGTGAAAATATTTCTTAATAGCAGAAAACCAGCCATTGTATGGATCGTGTGTGTGTGTGATTGTCTACATTTTAAAAATCCCTGGATCCAAGAAAGATTAAAAGTTAATAGGCTCAGTCTTTTGGTGCTGAAGATGTCAAGTTTAGTTCATGATTTATGTATAATAAAGAGTGAATGTTTATTTGAATACTGGAGTTACAAATATTTTTTACACACTATTTTACACAAAGGAGTAGAGATCAGCAGTATGTGCACTTTGACAGTCCTGCTGATCAGCATTGTGTTGGAGTCACATTGGAGGGCATCCATCACATGAAAAATCGACAAAACTTCTTGCTTGCCTTCATGCCAGAAAGGAATTCAGTTTTGCAATGATTAGGGTGGAGAGAGGCAGAGTCTGACTCCCAGAGCTCAGCAGCTGCATACTCTTTACTCAGGAGAGATGTTGCTGAATTGGGAAACATTGTACAGTCATTGCAATAAATTAAAATAGAGAAGAGTCTCCAGGTACAAAACCCCATTCAAATTGTACACATAAAGATTGCTTTTTTGTTAGTAGGGTATATACATTATAATACACAGCTCTAGGGCTGGGAGTGAGGAAGATAATAAAAGAAGAAACAATTTACAATAATTAGCCAAGAATGCTATTTTTTAATTCACAGAAGACTAGAAATCTGGGGTTTTTTTCAATATGACTTCATCACCTACAGTGTCAGGCACTCATGTCAAAAGATAATGGTGGGGTTTTATTTTTGTCTTAAATAGAGACCATCCTCCACTTTGCTCCCAAATGACAGCAATTCCTGCTATGCCCACAGGATTTTAATTTCAGTAGTACTGTTTATAATTGTCTCTGTGGGCCTTGTTACATTGCAAAGGTCATATTGACTCTTTCATGCTAGATCGTATTTGTTCATGTTTCCTTATTTTCTTCTTATACTCTTCATCAGTTATCTCAGTTTAGAGACCATAATGTATACCTTCTCAGCTGTTATCAGTTGGAGCTTTGGCTTATTTACCAAATGTATCTTCCAGCTGTTCATGAATTAAATTCTGTTCTGGCAGTATTGTGACCAAAATATAGTAATTCAAAGCAAAATAGAATCACAGGATCATAGAATGGTAAGGTTGGAAGGGACCTCAAGGATCATCTAGTTCCAACCCCCTGCCATAGGCAGGGACACCTCCCACTAGTACAGCTCACTCAAGGCCTCATCCAACTTGGCCTTGAACACCTCCAGGGAGGGAGCAGCCACAACCTCCCTGGGCAACCTGTGCCAGTGTCTCACCACTCGCACTGTAAAGAACTTCCTCCTGACATCCAGTCTAAATCTTCCCTCTGCCAGTTTAAACCCATTGTCCCTAGTCCTGTCATTGCAAGACCTTGTCAACAGTCCCTCCCCAGCCTTCCTGTAGGCCCCCTTCAGATCGTGGAAGGCTTCTCTAAGGTCACCTGGAAGCCTTCTCTTCTCCAGGCTGCAGAGCCCCAACTCTCTCAGTCTGTCCTCATAGGAGAGCTGCTCCAGCCCTCTGATAGATAGGTAGATAAGATTTATATTAAAAATGTATATATATTGTATATATATAATGATAAATATATATGATAAGCATATAATGATAAATAAATAAATAATCAGAGCACTTGAAGGTATTTGTCATTGTCACTTTACCAACTGTCATTTTTTTAACCAGTTTAAAAAAAAAATAAATAAAGAGGACAGGGGGAATGATGACAGGAAAGCATACAGAAAAATAAGTAAAATAAAATGAAAATACAAGCTCTCACAAGCTTTTTCTTCTTTTTTTTTCCTTCAGATTATGAGGAAAAGAGCAGAGCACACCCTCCCATTTTCTATGATAGACTGTATGTAGAAGAACTGTATTTACAAAAGGTGGAGAGTTTGTGTGACTCTGCAACGAGGTCAGAACTATAAGTTAGGCATTCACGTGAGATCAGACGATTGCAGGACCAGGAGGCAGGCAGGAAGCACACTGCAGTTCAGGAACAGGATCTAGATAGGGTTGGGCTGCCTAAGAGCATGCAGTGGCGCCAAGAAATCCTGCACCCTGGTACACAAAAATACTAGTCTCATCACCAGTGACTCTGGATCACAAAACATTAGTAGACTTAAGGAGCTGATTGCAGGGATTAGTTGATATTTAGTATGTTACGTATTCAAGGTGTGTTACAAATAATACAGTTATTAAACCAATAGTGTTTTAATGAGGAATACAGACATGACAGTGTTGTTTTATAAGTGGAAATCATTGTGTAGTATAGACTAATTCTTTATAACTTGTCAGCCACATGTTAAATCTTTGTTTTCTTCAGTTCCCAGCAAAAAAAAAAAAAATATTTGCATAAAGGGGATTAGTTACCTGGTGTGTTTTTTAAAGTACTAACTAACCCAAGTGTAGCATCTTTATCAGCAGCTGAGTGCTATTCCCAAAATGAATGGTCTGTCTTTGGTCCTTTGCTGATGAAAGAGCTTGTTATAGGCTTGGAGGGAGGAAGGATAAAGGATGATTCCTTTTTAGCAGGTGTCAAAAGCTTGGGTGGCATCTTACTTGTTCTGCTTTATTTTAGCTCATTAAGGTAGTTTGTTGTGTACAATTAAGATGCCTGGGGGTAAATTTCTTCTAGGTCATGTCCACTTAAGTTTATTATGTATATAACAGATTAATTTTCCCCACTTGTTTCCTAATTTTTTTGAGTTTTGTGTTCTACAAAGAATGTAAACTTGGTTTCTTTGATAATGACTCTTACCTGATGTTTTGCTTTCTTGTAATCATATATAAACACTCTTCTGTTAATTACTGTGACATTACTATATGTTACTGACTCTTAAATTCTTTCAAGTTACAATTAAATATTGCTTTGTAACTTTACTGGTTCAAATATCTTCTTTTGGATATCAGCATGATGTCCAGAGAAAGCATTTTGTGCTATTTAGCACTTGATGCTGTTACCTGTTCCTCGTGGTGAGAAAAGGTATTAGGATGTTTAGAAAGGATATTGTGGTTGACAGGGCATATCACCCAGGGAGCTTGTGTATCTAAACAATTCTTCTGTTGCTCTTTTGCAGTTCTAGTGGTTCTGAGATAATTTCACCAAAGTCAGTCTAGTAGCTTTAGAATTAACTCAGAAAGAATACTTGGATCATCTGCTATCACCTGTATATTGGAGAACTGCCCCATCTTTGGCAATTTGGTGCACTGCTTAGCTACTGCAATGGTAAAAATGCATGCCTGGCTTCTCTTCTGAATTTGATATACAGCTTTCAGTCATTGGGTCTTGATCACTTATTCCTTGAAGAACTTCTCAATCCTCAGGTTATTTTTCTGTACAAAGCTATTTTTGCACTACAGTCTTTTTCTCATTGCCAGATTGCTCATTCTTGGCATCAAGGCAAAAACCTATTCCTTCATCCCCCTTTTTTTTTATTGTTCCTTTTGCTCTTTTTTTCAGTTTTCAGTATTATTTTTAAAAAGTGGAGACACTAACAGACTAACAGCACTGATGTTCAGACTCCATAATAAAGACACAGATATCACCTTCTTTTACTGTCTTTCTCCACCATGGCAAAGGGTAAGAGAAGAGTGGTGGACATTGACAGAGGAAGGGCTTCTGAAATGCATTTTCTTTCTTCCTCCTTCTCCCTCTCAGAGGGTAGAACTATCATGGTGATACATTCTGCCAAATGAAGATTTCTTAGGGCCATATGGGCTATTCTTCTGTCTTCTAGTGAGGTCAAAACATTAAAATGCTTATGTGTGAGCAAGGCTGTAAGTTTTTATAGGTGATGACTGCAGAGCACATCTGTTGATTTCAGCACACCCTTCAAATGTCTGGCACCTTCACAAACTACTTTTTTTAGGAAATTGAGAGGTTGCATCTGCTGCATTTATTATGCTATTTCATGTCAGGGAGGGGAGATCCAGATTATATGAAAGGAAGAATATTTTTACACAAGGGTGGGTGAGATGGTGGCCCAGATTGCCCAGAAAGATGGTAAATGCCACGTCCCTTGAGATATTCCCAGTCAGGCTGGACAGGGCTCTGAGCAACCTAGTGTAATTGAAGATGTCCCTTCTTACTGTAGTAGGTCCCTTCTAACCCGAATCATTCTGTGATTTTACGATCAGGGCTGCAGTGCATGCAATACAAACACAATCCAGCTTTATTGATCCCATAATTATCATAATGCAGAACTGATCTAATACACTGTGGAAGTCCTCACCCAAGAGAAATTAATCCCTGGTATGACCACAAGGTTGGAAATGCCTTGCAGTCTGCTACTCATTTTGACCATCAGCTAAGTCACTGAGAAAGCTATTGGTAAATAGTAAAGATACGTTTACATATGCTTGACATGTGGGGTGTAAGTGGTTTTAGCAGGTGAATAACCTGGAACTGATTCCTTACCACATCCATTACAGCTTCCTTGAACTTGCTGTATTGCTGAGTGAATGACCTACTTCTTTGATTTAAAATTAGTGTTTGTAGTTTAAACTGTTTTCAAGTATATGCACTTTTGCCCCCCTGCTGCTTGCTTTTATTATACAATAAGGATCATTGTTTCTCCCTTTAGCAAAGAACTTACTGGGTTTTAAATTATTCTCCTATATGTTGATCTAGAGGGAGAATGCCAACAGTTTGTTAAGGTTTAGGAGTGGAAGTTCCCCTTTTCAAATTCATCACACTTAGGAGTCCCACTCTGCAGATGAGAGACTGAAATCTAATCCTCATGGGTTTTGTTTGTTAGCCTGTATTTCACTGTGATGTGTGGGGAACCCCAGGGGAGACACACAAATCCTTGACAAAAAGAAAAAAAATTATTTGGCTCTCTAAGGAAGCCTGTGTGAGGCACTGCTTTCAGCAACACCAAAATGTAGCTGCACATACCAGACTTCTTCATTCAGGCAGCCAAAGAAATAATAGGATTACCTTGCTTTGTTTTGATTTTTCATCCTGGCATTGAATGAACTGAAACTTGATGTGAAAAATAAGGTCAGCTGAAAAAAAAAGAGTTCATTGTCACTTTATTCTTCTTATTCTTAGGTGTTCACAGACAAGTTCAGGTTTATCAAGATAACCATGGCAGAAGGTGGATTTGATCCTTGTGAATGCATTTGCTCGCATGAACATGCAATGAGAAGACTGATTAATCTGGTAAGGAGAACATGAGGATATTTGGAAGGGTGGTTATTTGATACTGCTTCAGCTCTTGCAGATTTGCACTTACTGATGCTTTTGATTCTGCTTATTCAGTTGCACGTTCGGTTAGAATCTGTGCATCTGACATTCTGGTGAGCTTTTGAATAGCTTTCTGTTTATTTCCCAGGGCTGCAGTTTGAAAGCATTGACAGGGTTTCTATTGAAATTTTTTCCTTGTAACCTTTTCTTAGTCTGCATAAAACCTGCAAACCTTTTTGAGTTCAAGGTGATACCACACATAGGAAGTTCCACCACTCATGTGCCAAGAGAACAACATGTAAATTTTAAAAACCTACCTTTATGAAATTCTGTAGTTGAGAATCCAGTGATTTTGGGGTTTGGGTTCTGTTTCTTGCTGTCTCATTGATATGGTTGAGCAACTTCAAGCAAGGTATTTTACGCTACTGTAACTGTGACCTCTAAAATAGCAGTGATGCTTTGCTTCTGCCTGGAACTTGATTCACTGTGCCTTGAATAAAGAGGTATAAAGTGCTTTTTTTTTTTTTTTTTTAATGCATGTTTTTAAAAGGAACACTTACAGCTGTGAACTGTTAGCAGTTAGGTTAACTTGATTGCAACTCTAATTTGGTTAAACTGTTTTTTAAGATCACATTGGACACCAGCTTCTTTTGGTGTGCTTCTCTTTGTTGATTTTCATAAATTTCTTTTTATTCCATTTTCTTCCTTAGGGCCTAAGTTAATATCCTTTTAAGTTACTGAGTACATCAACTGCTGAAGGCAATATGTGTGTAGAGCATCCTCCCTAGAATCAGGCCCCTCTTCAAGAGACTTCTTATCAGTATTTTAGGAAGGTTATCAGGGAAATACAGCATCCACTAGGGTGTGGTAAGAGTAGGACTAATGTGTGAGTCCCCAGAGAATGCTTATCTGGGAATAAGGAATCAATTTGTGTGTTTGTCCTTACAATAAACCCACTTCCACATCTTCATAAAACATACTTGTTTTATGGTACATTGCAAGAAGTACATTTAACTTGTCCTTGCTAATGTTGCAGTTGTATGGCCCTGCTTCACCCTGAACAGAAAACCTTGATTGGCCTTGATCGTTACACTGCCTCGTCTGGAGATCCAGGGGGAGAACCTGAAGCCAAGCAGATGCTGTGTGCTCTCAGGGAGCTTGTCTGACTCCATTTTCCAGAACTGCTCAGCTGAGAGTAAGCAGAGTTCACCACATATGTCTATAATGCAGCACTGCAGAGCCCGCACCCTCCCATTCTTATATTGCACCCCTGGGCCTGTGCACACAAAATGCCTCCTGTGGCCACAATGGAAGCTAAAATACCCCAGACCACCCTGTCTTTAAGGGAGAGCTGCATCAGTAGCTGCAGCAGAAAGCAGTCCCCTACAAGGACAGGAGGAAGTAACAGGCACTTACCTCGCAGACCACAAGACCCCTGGGCCAAGCGTCAAAGCTGGAGTTGCCAAACAGCCCAGATCCTGTAGTGGCCAGCAGCACCAAAGTTCAGAATAACACCAGACAAATAGAGCATGTCTTCATAGCAAATTGCGTCTGCTTTGTGGGCCTGACACCATTTCCCTTTGGTAGTTCCCAAGTGTGGTGCAGCCAGTGCTCTCTTCATGCTCACAAATCACCAGAGGTTTACTCACTTATTGCTTAACAGACCACAGGCTTGTTTGACAGATGGAGGTGCAAGAAGTTGAAGGGACATGTGCCCATTTGCTGGTGTCACTAGAATTGGTCAGGGTGGAAGGGACTCCAGGAGGTCATCTAGGTCAACCTACTGCTCAAAGCAGGGTCAACAGTGAATTAGACCAGGTTACCCAGAACTTTTATTCTAGCTGAGCATGGGAAAACCTTCAAGAATAGCAGTTCTGCAGCCTCTTGCTGCAGTTTTTGTCAGTCCTTGTGGCAGAGAATGTTTCTCATATGCTGTTTTAGTTGAATGTATTATACCCTCTGCCATACAGTGCTGCAAAGAGCCTGCTTTTGTCCTCTCAGTAACCTCCTTGTAAGTACTGGGGAGCTGCAAAACCATCTCTTCTCTGGGTTGAAGAAGCCCAGCTCCCTTAGCCAGGCCTTCTAGGGAAAGTGCTTCAGCCCCTGATGACCCCTACTGAATTCACTGCAGCCTGTAAATGTGTAGGGAGGCTGGAGACTGGATGCAGTATTCCAGATGTGTTTGAAGTGCTGTGTACAAGGGGTTAATTGCATCCTTCTGTTAACTACACACTGTTAAATGTCAATGCTATTGACACAAGGACATAGAAAACTGAAGATTCTGTGGACAACAGTTGTCTCTTCTGTGGAGCCTCTATATCAGGACCCAACCATCCAAGCTCATGCTTCCCAGTTAGAGGCATAATTTCACAGAGTGACAGAATGGTCCGGGTTAGAAGGGACCTCCAAAGGTCATCTAATCCACCTCCCTCTGCAGTCAACAGGGACATCCTCAACTAGATCAAGCTGCCCAGAGCCCTGTTCAGCCTCACCTTGAATATCTTCAGGGATGAGGCCCCAACCACCTCTCTGGGCAACCTGTTCCTGTGCTCCATCATTCTCATGGTATAGAACTTGCTCCTAATATCCAGTCTAAATCTGCTCTTCTCTAGTTTGAAACCATTGCCCCTCATCCTATCACTGCAGGCCTTTGTAAACAGTCTCTCTCCATCCTTCTTGTAGGCCCCCTTCAGGTACTGGCAGGCTGCTATTAGGTCTCCCTGGAGCCTCCTCTTCTCCAGGCTGAACAACCCTAGCTACCTCAGCCTGTCCTCGTAGCAGAGGTGTTCCAGCCCCCTAATAATTTTTGTGTCCCTCCTCTGGACCCGCTCCATCAGTTCCATGTCCTTCCTGCATTGAGGGTTCCAGGTCTGGACACAAAATGTTCTGAGCTTTCCTGACTACTCCCATATTGATGCTCTTACACATGCTCTTTCCTCTTTTCCTCGATGGGATATTTGTGCCATATCCCAGTTTGATCCAAATCTGATCCAGGATGGTTTAGACTTCCAACCCCCCATTCAGCATTGTTTTATCTTTTCCTTTTTTGCTAGGAGGTAGTGTCAGGTAATGGCAGCAATCAGTCAGTTCTGTAAGTTGTGGCTTGAGAATTCCATGTATGAACAATGCAGGTGACTTAAATCCAGAGCCAGAAGTGCCACAGAGGTCTGTGAGATGTTGTTCCCGGGCTGTTCCATGGTAAGGTGGGTGCAGATGGATCACACTAGTTCCTGCCTTGTGAATGGAAGCAGAGCACTTCATAGATGCCCTTGGGCAGTCACCAAGGCCAGTCTTAACAGTGTTCATGTTGCAGGAATGAAGTTGATTGCTCAGTGTCCAGCTTCCAAAAAGATCATACCAGTTAGCACTTGAAACTGCGGAGTAAGGGAAATTGCCAGATTTTATCTATCCTAAAAAGCAAAACAGATGCTCCTAAATATTTATAAGAACAAATCACAAGCTGGGGTAATTTAGCAGAATCTAGAAAGGAAAAGTCTCAAATGTCTCAGTCAGCAGCCAGATTATCCTCAGGTAACCCATTTTGCAGGAGACTTCCTCAACCTTCCTTATTGCATCCATAACTTTTATGCTTTTTATTTTAAAAAATCAAAACCAACAACCACTAAACAAAACGTAAAAAAACTCTTACAGTTTGCTTTCTAAGCTGCTGTTCTGTCACTTAATCTTACACAACATAAGCAATCAGGAATTTAAAACTTTCTCAAAGTTACTGAACCCCACATGTGTCAGTGGAGACCAGAAGCTCAGTACTTCTAAAAGTTGGGTCCCCAAAACCTTTACTCCAAAACCTTTGTGTAATAATCTCCAGACCAAGCACTGTAAATCCAGAAGTTCAGAGTGAAGATCCAATTCAACAGAATAACAGGGTAATTACAAGAGATGTCCAAGTCTAGAAATGTACTTTTAGTATTCCTTTAATCCAGTAATGACATCATGCAAAAAACTGGTGATTGATGTAGACTCTAATAACTTCCATTTGGATTAAAGGAAATTATGTTTTCCAGACTTACTTGTTTATACCTGTGTGGACAGGTAAATAAGAATTAGGATACCAGTTTTCAGTTTCCAATTTTCAGTTTCCAGTTTTCCAAACCAGAAAAACATGGACTTGATGGGTGGACCACTCACTGGGTAAGGAATTGGCTGGATGGTCGCATGCAGAGAGTGGTGATCAAGGGCACAGTGTCCGTCTGGAAACCAGTGCCAAGTGGTGTCCTTCAGGGGTCAGTGCTGGGACCAGTGCTGTTTAACATCTTTGTCAGTGACATGGACAGAGGAATGGAGTGCACCCTCAGCAAGTTTGCAGATGACACCAAGCTGTGTGGCACAGTCGACTTGCTAGAGGGCAGGGATGCCATCCAGAGGGACCTGGAGAGGTGGGCCCAGGCCAACCTCATGAAATTCAGCAAGGCCAAGTGTAAGGTCCTGTGCCTGGGTAGACACAATCCCAAGCACAAATACAGGCTGGGTGGTGAATGGCTGGAGAGCAGCCCTGAGGAAAAGGACCTTGGAGTCTGGGTTGATGAAAAGCTCAACATGAGTCTGCAGTGTGCACATGCAGCCCAGACAGCCAACNATCAGAGGGCTGCAGCAGCTCTGCTATGAGGACAGGCTGAGAGTTGGGGCTCTGCAGCCTGGAGAAGAGAAGGCTTCGAGGGGACCTGATAGTAGCCTTCCAGTATCTGAAGGGGGCCTACAGGAAGGCTGTAGAGGGATTATTTACAAGGTCTAGTAATGACAGGACAAGGGGCAATGGGTTTGAACTGGCAGAGGGGAGATTTAGACTGGATGTTAGGAGGAAGTTCTTTCCAGTGAGGGTGGTGAGGCACTGGCACAGGCTGCCCAGGGAGTTTATGGCTGCTCCCTGCCTGGAGGGGTTCAAGGCCAGGTTGGAGGAGGCCTTGAGTGAGCTGTACTAGTGGGAGGTGTCCCTGCCTATGGCAGGGGCTTGGAACTAGATGATCCTTGAGGTCCTTTCCAACCTTACTATTCTATGATTCTGTAGGAATAAGAACTAAGGCTTCTGCCAATGAAGGTGTGATGCATTCAGTTATGATTACTGATAGAGTTAAAATATATTTATTCAAATAGACAAGATTTCTTCTGTAGTCAACTGGAGGGGAATTTTGAATGATACTGCTATGCTAAAGTCAGGAGGAGGTCAGGAAGTCTGACTCTACAACCTGAAGTTCACCTTTTAATCCCCAACCAGTTGCTTTTAATTTCTAATTTAATTGGTGTATTTACTTTGAAACTCTGAGGAAAAAAAAAAAAAAGGCATTTGATGTACAATTAGTGGATGAATGAATCCATCATATTTTTTTTTAAATATACATAGCTTACAGTTTAAATCTCTGCTTGAAATGCAGACTTCAGTTCATCTTGTCATCACAATTAATGCTTATACAATGAAAAAAGAAAAGCCGTTGGCATTTAAAGTCGTCTCCTCTGCTATTAGCAACACCAGGGTAAATTACAAAAGAAGAAAGCTGTTTGTTTTTAAAAAGCCTGACTCTTACTAAGCTGCATGAGTTGGTTATTTTTCTATCCTTCATTTTACTTGACTAAGCAGATTGGGTTATTTTCTTCTTAACTCATAATACCGTGAAGATTTTCTAGACAGGGGACTGTTTATTTGTGATGCATTTTATATTTTAATTTTTAAATTTTTTTTTTGCTACTCATTAGGTTAACTGGGAGATACTGTTCATACCCACCATTCTTAGAACTTATCTATTACATGCTTTGATAGCAATGAATGCTTAATGTTCTACTCTTTTCCTGAAGTGGATTTTTCAGGGTTCTCCTATGTCAAAATACAGAATTTTCACACATGGTAAACTTCTGCTGTCTGGGCACTGTATCTAATGAACAAGTGTCATTTTCAAATACTTCAGGAAACAATAGAAGTTGAAAATCTTTTTGACTGGGACTTGATAAATATAATTTCTAGTATGTACTACCCATAGCAACATCTGTTACGATCTGGTGGTGTTGTGCAACAATTTGACTGTTGTATCTTGGACTCACTATTTACTCTGTGGGTATACCAAATAGCTGGGAACTTCCTTGAGAGGAAGAAGAAAAGTGTCACAAGACTTTTCAACCTCTGCAAATACACAAGACTTCTCAAATGACAACGGCAAGTCTGTTAGTTCGTATGACTTTATCTCCTGTTCAGTCCTCCATCTGCAAAACTTAACCTGACAAGAAAGTCAAGAATGAAGAACAACTAAAGACATCAAATACTGAATGGGGGAGACTGTCAGAAAAGGGACTGGTTGTTTGAAAGACTCAGTGAAGGACACTCTGCGGTTTCCAGAGAAAATTGTTTCTGTTTTAGTTGTGGCAGAAGATAACAAATCTCTAAATAAGAATGTTGTTACATTTAAACATTTTTATTTCCCCTTTTTTCATTTCTTTTGTAAAATAAAAATTTGCTTGCATTGTGTTACTCCTCTGGACTTCGATGCTTTCTGAGTAATCATGGCTGGTCCATGAAGTGTCTTAGCCCAGGGCTCAGTTCAAGTCTGAAAACTAGGTGGAGGCAGGGGATAATCATACATAAAGCGTCTTCCATGAAACCTGAGACCTGTGTATGACTACTTAGAGTGTTCAGAAGGTCTAAGCAAGCCAGTAACACACATGACATAACATGGTGTAAGTGTCCTCTTTTTTCGCCTTCTGATACAGTATTACTTGTTTACAGAAACTGTGACTTCATCATCTTCTCATACTAGTTTCTGTGAAAATGAGCAATATGTTTTTTAACCCAAAACATTTCTAATCCTCTTTAACAAAAGAACCCATTTTGATGAATTGCCAGCAGTTCTACTGCAGGGATTTGGTGGTCTTACAAACCTCTGTGGAGATGACAGCCTTTTTTTAGTTTAGTTCTCCCGTAGCTAACTGCAAAGAAATGTCCCATGTCTAGTAATGCTGCTATATCAGAAGGCTTAAATGTCTCAAAAGCTGTGGAGCATATAAAGCAAGTAATTATATGTTATTTTTTATTACCTTCTGTGCTGGGGCATCACTAGATTTTTACAGCAAAAGTTGCAAATTCATGAACCATTTCAATACAGTTGGTTCAAACACTCAAATTTGTCAAACAGATTTCCATGTAACTCTCCTGACCAGGAATTTTAGAGTCTTGCTGTTATAAAGTTTCATCAGGAATAGTGTGGCCAGCAGGAGCAGGGAGGTCATTCTCCCCCTGTGCTCTGCACTGCTTAGGCCACACCTTGAGTCCTGTGTCCAGTTCTGGGCCCCTCAATTGAAGAAGGACATTGAGGTGCTTGAGCGTGTCCAGAGAAGGGCAACGAGGCTGGGGAGAGGCCTCGAGCACAGCCCTATGAAGAGAGGCTGAGGGAGCTGGGATTGTTTAGCCTGGAGAAGAGGAGGCTCAGGGGAGACCTTCTTGCTGTCTACAACTACCTGAAGGGTGGTTGTAGCCAGGAGTAGGTTACCTTCTCTCAGGCAACCAGCACCAGAACAAGAGGACAGAGTCTCAAACTGCGCCAGGGGAAGTTTAGTCTGGTGGTGAGGAGAAAGTTCTTGCCTGAGAGAGTCATTGACTGCTGGAATGGGCTGCCCAGGGAGGTGGTGGAGTCACCGTCCCTGGAGGTGTTCAAGGCAGGTTTGGACGTGGCACTTGGTGCCATGGTCTAGTCTTGAGGGCTGTGGTATCAGGTTAGACTTGATGAGCTTTGAGGTCTCTTCCAACCTTGGTGATACTGTGAATAGTCTGGAATGGTGTCCAGCATAGCCATGAAGAGATTTTGTGCAAGCATAAACATGGATGACTAAACCAGAGGTGTGTTATGCGTTGCAAATGCAACAAAGCTCTCAAGGGGTCAGCACAGCTAAGCCCAACTTAGAGTCCCTCAGGCAACCACCAAAAAGTGAGTTACCTTACTGATCTGGCCTTTTACTGAAAGCACAGCAGAACTATGCTGAGTACATTTCTGATAATTTAAAATTACCTTCTAAATATGGAGCTTGCCCTGGAGAATTTTTACACATTCCGCAGCACTTAGCTTCTAATTACTTTTTTTTTTTTTTTTTTTAAATAGAAGTTCCTACAGCTTCTAATCTATAGCCCATCTTAGCCAACCACCTCAAGAGCAGGAGATTGCATTTTGCTCTCACTTGCCCTATTTTTTTCCAGACTTGTGCTTTCAGTTCCAAATTTCTTGGCATTCAAGCTGGTTCAGAACAGACCTTTCCCAAATGGTGAACTTAAGTTGCCCATTAGGACAGAGAAGCAACTATCCTTCTGAGATGCAGGGGAAAAGACTTGATGCACTTCTTCAGGCAGTGGGCCAGAAATAATAAGGCACAAGGATGGAGTAGCAGGGTGTGGGCTTGTTCTTGAGCCCTCTTGCTCCTCTGACTTCCATTTACCCACTTTCACTGAGTGCTGGTGTTGCACAGGGTAGAGGCCCTGAACTATATCACAGAGTTTGTGCACTGGTAATGGTCTTGATCAAGCAGTATAAATGGAGACTATTTTCTAGACAGGTATGTGGGAGTTTATTAAAATGAAAAAAAAAAAAAAAGAAGGAAAGAAAGGAGAGAGAGAGAAAGAAAAAGGAAGGAAGGAAGAAAGGATGAGAGGAAAGAAAGAGAAAGAAAAGAGGGAAGGGAAGGAAAGGAAGCTATGAATAATGATGTCCACTCAGGTCTATATCCCATGGAGACTTTTTTGTTCAACATTGGGATTTGACTGAAAAGTAGAGATACCTGTTATTCTTTTTTTTTTTTTTTCTTTTCCTTGCCTGAGCTTTGTAGTATTATGGAAATGGATACTTCTTAACCAATATATATAAATTTTTTTTAAAAATTAGACATACATACATATATATGTGTGTGTACATAAAAAAATCTCATTCACATCTCATGATTAACATGATGACAGTATTAAATCATAGAATGGTCTGGGTTAGAAGGGACTTCCCAAGGTCATCTAATCCAACCCCCTGTGCAGTAGGCAGAGGCATCCTCAACTAGATCAGGATGCCCAGAGCTGTGTCCAGCCTTACTTTGAATATCTCCAGGGATGGGGCCTCAACCACCTCCCTGGACAACCCATTCCAGTGTAGAAAACTCTGCATTGAAATTTTTGCCATCTTGATATTCCAGAAGTAATTAATAGCTGCAACCTGTATTCCAAATGGCTGGACTGTGTGCGATGATCAGAGCTGTGCTGTAGGCAGCTCCTTTGAGGAAAAAGAAGAAAATTGTGCTTTTTGTCTCAGGCCACACATGGACATAATCAACACTTAGAGCAAACTGTACTTATCTCTTGGAGCTCCTAAGCCTTTTCCTCAAGGCTTTCTACGTGGGAGTACCCTTTTCATTTGCTAATAGCATCATTTTGCAGAAGATACTCAACTGTTTGGTAAAAACCCCCACACTTATTCTGGTTTTGTATTTTAGATGCAAGCTTGCTAATGCAAATGCCGTCAGTTTGTTGTCTAGCATTTCAGTCAGAGGTGCTGTGAGCTCCTTCTAATGATCCTGACTGTCACACTGACTCACCCTCTTCTGCTAATTCTGCTTTGCCTACACTAAAAGTAGGATGCTAGTGATATCCCATGTCCTCAGGCCAGCAAAATTATGAAGTGAAGTACCAATAAAAGTCATGTAGCTGTAAGAAAGTGAGAGAAGTCTGGAAAAGGGGATCTGTATGATACCAAGGTGAAACAGAAATCACACTTTTAATGAGAAAATAAAGGGAAGGAAAAATTCTTCTCCAAACCACCATATCATGGCTCCTATTTGCACATTGGTCCCTTCTGACTTCTTTTTCTGCTGCATCTTCCTTCATAAAATTTCTTATCTTTCAGTGTGAAAGATAATGTTCTCCCTCTGTCATAAATGGATGATGGTTCTGGGTCTTAAGAGCTGGTTTGTAATCTAGGAATCTTGAAAGATGCCAACCATCCTTCTCCCTCATTTGCCATGGGAGAGAAAATTACCTGTCACTTCACAGGCCCAAACTCCATATTTTTATCACAGACTGTTTTTCTGTCCTGTGAAGAAGATTTTATTTTGCTTTGTTTTGTTTTATTTTATTTTATTTTTGCATGTGGTCACAGAATATGTAGGGGTGGGAAATGCAGTGTTCATTTTACCCTTTTTTGTTCCTCTAAGAGGAGCTACTGTGGTTTAAGAGACAGCTGAGTTCCGTTGCTATGCCCTTCTTTCCCCCCTCATTTCTCTCCTGTTTTTCTTGGCCAGCTTGTAGCAGAATAATGCATGTTGGTGTCATTTTTTGCATCTTTAAATCTGAACTATGTGGATAATACTGCAATTCAATTTCCAGCCCAGCCTGTATTGATGACTGGCCTATTCCATCACAGCAATTTATTTATCTTGTTGCTTACTAAATCATTTCCATACTTGGGAAGGAACAGACATGGCTGCCAGCAGAGCTTGAACAGTGGATTCATCCCCCAGAATCATAGAATCATAGAATCAGTCAGGGTTGGAAGGGACCACAAGGATCATCTAGTTCCAGAGCCTCATCCAGCCTGGCCTTAAACACCTCCAGGAATGGAACCTCAACTACCTCCCTGGGCAGGAGTGTGTCATGGTGGTGTCATCTTTGGCAACGTTGAAGAGAAAAAGCAGAGCTTACAAGTGGTCTGAACTGCAAAGAAACTGTGTTCAAAAGGGATGATATTTTGTCCTTGTTAGCACATAAAATTTCTGTCAACAGTATGATTCCATCTTAAACCTACTTTTATTCATGGGATAAATGACCAAATCAAATTAGTTATCTGTCCTTGCTTTTCTACTTGTCTATCCTTTTCTTTTCATTGCCACCATTGTAAGCTGTCTTATGTCATTGTACCCAAGTTGCCTCTTTCTGTAACACGTGTCTGTGGGCTTCTTTTCATCACAATTTTTTTCATGGAACTCTTTTCCTGACCTGCCTCATGAACTTGCTAATTTTTCATTCCTGTCTATTCTGAGGACTTATTTCTGCTTTGAACTGTCTCAAAAGTTACTCTAAAAAAAGCAATTACTCGAATTATCCTTACATAAACAATTTTATTTCATCCCATCTGCCATTCACATCAGTTTTCATTGTTTATTATATTGTGTTCCTGACACTAGTCCTGTTCTTATTGTTTTGTTACCTCTTTATTACACCATTTCTGGAGTTGGAAAGTGCTTTTGGAGAGGGATCGTGCCATTATTTCTTCTGAAACACTGCAAACTGTTGGGCTGTCTGGTCATTGGTATCTTCCTGATAGTTGAATAGCTTTTCCTTTTATTTTTACTGTCAAATAATTCACTTAACTGTAAAAGTGTTCATACTGGATAGGAAGACTTTTTTCAGGCAAGATTCTATTAAAAACCCCAAATCTATCTGAGCAGAGATTGCAGGACCAGTCCCAAGGTTTGTGACACTGTTGAACTCTGGGATAGCAAATTCTGAAAACTCATCTAAAGAGTTTCATATAACTCCTCTGAAGAGGAAGCAAAGGAACTGACACCAAAATGAGTTTCTCTGAAGGCAGGCAAAAGCCTGAATTTCCTTCTCCACAGTAGCTATCTGTGATGAGTGGTAAATGCAAAGTAGTTTAACTTCTTTCATGGGAAGACTGAAATGACCCCAGAGGCTGAGGTCACTGTTGGAAAAACAAGTTAGTTCTCTGTTTGGCTGGGTGAAGCTGTTACACTGGGCTTGGTATTTCTCTTGGAATGAGTGATTTTGTGGAGCAACTAATGTGCATTAAAAAGTCACACCCTGTTTCCACCACACAGTGGCAAGTTTGTGTGTCCATGGTAGGGTTGCATATTATAAAGTAGAGATTTTACTTAATGTAGTAGTTTCACAAACAAGTTTCTAGAGGCCACTAGCAGTGTCACTTTACTGTGACTGTTCACATTTTGTTCTCAGTTGGAGAATTGTGAAAAACGATGACTCTCATTGCTAAAAACTCTGCAAACTCCTATCAGAACATGCTGTAGGAGCAGCAACAGGACACAGGTTTCAGATAGGCTTGGTGGGTAGATACCGTTGATCCACAAGATGGCATGTTAAAACTATGCTTTATTTATAGCATCAGAGAAGCAGGATCTAAACACTGTTGTGAACTGGGGCTAAAAGCTCTGGCTTTGGGGGGGAAAAAAAAGAAAAAAAAACCCACAACTATTTCAGTTTGGCACCAGGAGCCGTTTGAAATGTGCTCTTCACATTTTTGCAGTGCAGTATTTGAGTGTCATGGGGATAGAGTGAGGAAAAACCCTTTTCTGTCTTACTACTAGAAGTAACTTGGTTTCTTTTTCACTCAGCATTGTGTTGGGTTTTCACTCCCACTATGTCAGTAGGTGGACACCGATTTGCTGCAGTTCATCCACTGCTGCCTCCTATTTTCAGGAATTTAGAAGGGAATTCGTAGAAACCAAATAGTCATATTGACCAAATCTTCTTGTGGGTTGGGCATTATTAATTGAAATTATTTTAACTTAAGCCATTCAAGATTTTAAATGTACTGGGAAGGAATTAAAGCCCAGAATTGGATTTTATATAATGTGAAATTTATAATTAGTTTTTCTTTTATTGCCTGCAAGCTTGCACTGCATTCAACCTAAAACCATTGCCTGCAAAACTGACATTTTATTGCCTGCAAGTTTGCATTGTATTAAATCTGAAACTTTTGGAGCTTTTAAAGCTCCTTTTTACCTTTTATGCTGCTTACAATTTGCATTTACTTCACTTTGGACAATAGAAGATAAATTAGTTTGTTTTTTGGCCTCCATGCACTAAGCCATTTATTGTATTTGGATGACAAACTGCACAGAGTATGTTAAAATTCAAATATCCTCTGCATGTAAATTGAACAAAATAATAATGTCTATAAATATTTAGTTTCATAACATTTTTCACTGTCTTCCTTTGTTGAATAAGCCCTGATGATCCACTCACCTAATTTCTAGTGGATTTAAAGAAGTTGCTGGGGTTTTAATTAAGAAAATTTCCAGAATATAGTGAAAAATAAAAAAAAAGGCTGTTGCTGACTTTCACATCATGGGTGTCACATCAGGCAGTCAACTATTAATCTTCCACTACATTCACATTTTTGACCACGCAAGGATCTCTGAATATGAATAAGACCAATTCCATCATTAATAATATTCCCTTTAAGTATGTACAAGTTCACACATTCTAATGGGCCAGAACATTCCTCAATATCAGTACTGCCTGGGGGATGAGGTGACAGAAAGCAACCCTGTAGAAAAGGACTTGAGGGTGCTGATGGATGAGAAGCTGGACATGAGCAGACAGCGTGAGCTTGCAGCCCAGAAGGTAAATCACATCCTGGGCTGCATCAAAAGATGTATTGCCAACAGATGGAGAGAGGGGATTCTGCCACTTTGCTCTACTCTGGTGACACCTCCCTTGGAGTACTGTGTTAGTATAGGAAGGACATGGACCTGATGTAGCAGGTCCATAGAAGGCCCACGAAAAGGATCAGGAGGTTGGAGCACCTCTGCTACAAAGACAGGCTGGAGGAGCTGGAGTTCAGCCTGGAGAAGAGAAGGCTCTGGAGAGACCTAATAGCAGTCTCCCAGTACCTAAAGGGTGTCTACATGAAGGAGGAGAGAGACTGTTTACAAAGGCCTGGAGGACAAGGGGCAATGGCTTCAAACTAGAGAAGAGCAGATGTAGATTTGATGTTAGGAACAGGTTCTTTACCATGAGGGTGGTGGAACACTGGAATAGGTTGCCCAGGGAGGTGGTTGAGGCCCCACCCCTGGAGATATTCAAGGTGAGGCTTGACGGGGCTGTGAGCAAGCTGGTCTAGTTGAGGATGTCTCTGCTGACTGCAGAGGGACTTGGACTAGATGACCTTTGGAGGTCACTTCCAGTCCAGACCATTCTATGATCATATAATAATTACTATTCTGTTCACATTTTTCTCATTAACTCTGTAGTATTCCCATCCTGAAAAATATTGAGTGCATTTGAGAAGTATTTTTTTTTAGATTTTTGTGGAGAAGAGGAATGGTCTCATCCAACTTTTTACCATTTTTCTACAAACCTGATCCAAACTTCCCCTCCACACTGGAATAGAAAATCTGAATACAAAGGACTGTTTATTTCCAGGCCCTGATAATGCCTCTTTTTTCAGTCACCTCATGATTGAAATGTCTCACATTCAATCTTTTTGTTTCCAGTGGTTGCTCTCTCCCTTAAGGCTGCAGTTATCAAGAGAGAGCTAATTGGTAGCAACAGCATTCTTGTTTCAGCAAAAGGCATCACCTTTCTCAGCCATTCCACTTACGTAAGCGTTTCATACACGTGTCAGAATCGTTTCTTATCTTCTGACTGAGTGAGCACAAGGGATCAGATTTGTCTTGGGTTACAGTTAGCAACCAGCTCACCTGAATGAATAGAGAAAAACCTGGTTTTGCTGCGGCTCGTTTTCCGTCATCCGCTGTGCTTCATCCCAAGAGAACAATGTGCAACCTGGCACTGAGCTGTTCAAAACAGGTTTATTACCTGGCTCCCAGGCTTGCAGAGCCCTCCCTAGAGCTTCTGCTCCTGGATTCTGAGGTTTTCAATCTGCTTGTAGTCAGGAGGGGAAAGCAACCATAGGAAGATACTTGGATAGTGGCCTTCCAGTACCTGAAAAGGGTTTACAAGAAAGCCAGGAAGGGACTTTTTACAAGGGCTTGTAGTGAGGGAAAGGGAACAGACCGAAGCTTGAGGAGGGCAGATTTAGACTGGAGATTAGGAAGAAATTCTTTACAGTGAGGTTGGTGAGATACTAGAACGAGTTGCCCAGGGAAGACATGGATGCTGCCTCCCTGGAGGTGTTCAAGGCCAGGCTGTATGAGACCTTGAGCAACCTGATCTAGTAGGAGGTGTCCCTGCCCATGGCAGAGGTATTTGAACTAGATGATCTTCGAGGTCCCCTCCAAGCCAAACCATTCCATGAATCTATGAATGTGATTTTCATCATGCGATCTATGACTTCTTAAAACTCAATTAAGTCGATGGGTGATCCTGTTCTGACCAAATCTTTTCCAGCACAAGGAGTTTTTGTAAGAAATTTTTTATTGCTTGAACACGTGAGCAGTATTTCCAAGAAATATTTGTATTGCTGACTATGAGTGTAGCAGAAACTGTGAAGTGTTAATTCTTTTTTTGGGTTGGGATCTTTAAATCCACATGATTATATGATGATATTTTCAGTTTAGAGGAGTTTTCTACAAATTATAAGATCTGCAGTTTTTTTGTAGACTCATAGAATGGTTTAAGTTGGAAGGGACCTCAAAGATCATCTAGTTCCAACCCCCCGCCATAGGCAGGGACACCTCCCATTACTTCTAAGTGTTTTTACAAGGTAATTCGAGGTCTCTAAATCTACCTTGTACAGTTAGTTTCTAAATCCTCATGAAAAAATATTGGATGTTCGTTGTCCAAGCCCTAGGCAAAGTAGAGTAGCTGTATGAGGACTCGCCATCCTAGGGATAACCAGAGGCTATATGCTGGTACAAGGTTTCTGATCATATACCCATTACCTATTTCAATTCTGGGCATCATTCTGTGCTGAAAATACCTATAAATTTTATTACACAGTAGGGATTCATTAATTTATAAATTAAGGCCCCCATCAGAATTGAACTCTTACACAAACAGAAGACAATTACATTGCTGATCTCTTTAAAATGTGGATATAACGATATCCAGTTTTCCCAGGTCAGGAATTTTTCAGTGCAGCTATTCTAAATGGGTACTACTGCTAACATAAAACCTCCCCTTTGAGAATAAATTGCAAAATTTGAATATGAAACGAGCTCATACTCCTCTGTAAGGGCAGAAAATATGCACAGTTTGATGGGTTTAATTTTTTTTGATAGGTGAAGTAGAAGTCTTTGTGTTGAACTTCCCTCACTGTTGTTTTAACTGTAAAAACAGCTGAAATGTTTCATCCAGCCTTCTGAAGGGGAACTTCTTTGTAGTCTCATTATATTTGCCAGCAGATATTAGTATATTACTGAGAGAATTTGTGATCAACCTTCACTTGCTTTTTTTTTTTTCTTTCTCAAATGCATCAGTTATTGCAAGTCACTATGATAAAGGAAGGAGCTTAGACTTCTCCAAATATATTCCTCTTTCAGTTGCTTGTCTGTTTCCTTGACGTGCTTTGCATAAAATTATGACTACACACAGCAAATCAGTTATGCCAATACAAGGGGAAATTGAGTTTGTTGATATTATTAGTGTCTGTCTTTCATGGGGAACATAATCTTTTTTCTCTTTCACATTCGTGTATTTACACTGATAATAAACAGATTAGCCTGTTCTGGAAAGAAGGGTTGGGATTTGTGACACTGTTGTGACATAAAAACTGTCAAAAAGCAAATGTCAGTTCTAACCAAGGCATTGTAACAATTCTGTACTTGGCAAAACTTTCATTATTAATCTCTGTAGTTTACCTAAGCAGAGGCTAGGACCCGTTTCCATGATAGAGCAGAACAAATCCAACCATTTAGCCTCTCTGTGTCTGATAAAGAATCATAGAATGGTCTGGGTTGGAATGGACCTCCAAAGATCATCTAGTCTGACCCCCTCTGCAGTCAGCAAGGGCATCCTCAACTAGATCAAGTTGCCCAGATCCATGTCCAGCCTCACTTTGAGTATCTGTAGCCATGGGGCCCCAACCACCTCCCTGGTCAACCTGTTCCAGTGTTCTGCCACTCTCATGATAAAAAATTGGTCCTAACATCCAATCTAAATCTACTCTTCTCTAGTGTGAAGCCATTGCCCTTCATCCTGTCACTCCAGGCCTTTGTGAAGAGTCTCTCTCTATCATTCATGTAGACCCCCTTCAGCTACTGTCAGGCCACTATTAGTTCTCTCCAGAGCCTCCTCTTTTCCAGAAAATATCATTAAATTACAGCTTTTACTGTTACCTCCTGTCTTCACTGGGGCAGTATGTAACCCTGTGGAGAATGTGGTGTTTGCCTTTCTTTTTTGACTCTCTCATCTGTAAAATAGTTGTAATAAGTTGCAGGTTAGCCAGTGTTGGCTTCTCTTGCAGTTAGCAAGTTTACCTAGTCTATAAATCCAAATACTCATTACAATTCCTAAAAGCATTTAAAATTTTACTCACTAGTAAAGAGAAAAAGCAGTAAATACATATTAAAATCTTAAAAAGAAAAAAAAATAGCTTAGGTAGAAAAAATAGTAAGTGGTAAATTTAATTATCAAATTTTAATTTGGCTTCTTGATACAGAATGTATTTGTCTGCTATGTAAGCAGAGAGTATGTTAATGTTACTTGGTATAGATAATAGTAGTAACCCCTATCCTTTGTAAATCAAGTGGAGAGTATCACTGTATATAACAATATCTGCATCACTATAGATTTTTAATTTGGATTTTAAAAGTCATTCAATAGGAGCAACCTGTGTGGAAGCAGTAACACTATAGGTGATTTAAAGGTATTGTGTACATAGTGTTCAGAAAGTACCACACACCATAAGCCCAGTGTAGTAAAGGATCAGTTTTGGACTCCCCAGTTCAAGAGAGACATGGATCTGCTGGAGAGAGTCCAACAGAGAGCTGTGGGGATGACTGCAGGGCTTGAACATCTCTCCTATGAAGAAAGACTGAGAGACCTGGGGCTATTTAGTCTTGAGAAAAGAAAGCTGAGAAGGAATCTTATCAACATGTATAAATATTTGAAGGGTATGTGTGAAGATGAAGGTGATGTTCTCTTTGGTGGTGCTCATTGATAGGACAAAGTACGAAAGCCAAGCTCGAACACAGGAGGTTCCACCTCAACATGAGACACTTTTTTATGGTGAGGGTGATGGAGCACCAGCATGGGCTCCCCACAGAGGTTGTGGAGTCTCCTTCTCTGGAGATTTTCAAAACCCTCATGGATGCATTCCTGTGTGGGCTGCCCTAGGTGATCCTGCTTTAGCCAGGGAATTGGACTCCAGTGATCTCCAGAGATCTCTTCTGACCCCTTATGTTCTGTGATTCTGTTGCCTTCCATATCTTGAACTTGTGCTCTGACATTGAACTAGATTATGATTTTGGTAAAAGCTGACCAAGTCTCACTGCTGACTGTCACACCTCTCTTTTCTCTCTTTCAGCTGAGACAATCCCAGTCGTACTGCACAGACACAGAATGCCTTCAGGAATGTGAGTACCTGTTGAAATCAGGTGTATACAGGTGAAATAAGCAGTAGTGATGAAAACACAGCCTCCCTAGTCTTTGAAGTGTAGCAGTTTATTTAATGTTTTAGGAACATACTGCACAAAATCAAATACTGCAGCCCTGAAACTGTTATGGGAGATGATTTCTGAGAATCTGTGATGCAGGTGAACACTGGTACATTGAAGCAGTGCATGGATGCAACAGCACTGAGTAGACTGTAAGTATCAATACACCAACATGAGCACCGATCATGCCTCAAGCATTGCTAAACCTTACTCTTAGCCCCCATGGAGGACTATTTCAGCTTTCCCCTGTGGTGGAAATTTGGAGGGAGGATCTTTATTTGTCCTCCTTATAGTCAGTCAGAGCAGCCTAACCAGTGAACTCTGGATATTGAGCACAGACACCACAAGCACACATGTTTTCAGCTGAGGCTGAGTGACACTGCCAGTGGTGTGAAAGAGAGGAGGTTCCCTGCCAGCTCTGACCAAGGAGCTGACTCACACCCTAACTGCATTTCTGTTGGACTTGGCAGTCGTTGAAGCACAGCACTGATGTGTACACTGCCTTGAAATCTGCTTTGAAATGCATGTAAAAACTTCCAAATGGCAAGCATTACTGGGACAGTCAAATGTCACCAGCATCTGCAGGGAGGCATAGCGGTGCAGAGGTTGAGCACTAATGTGAGCTTGCCCTGAGGCACTCTGTTTACAGTCTTCGTAGTCTAGAAGGAACATGGCCAAATGCTTATAAATAAAGATGGAGTGGATCTGTTTTTCCTGTATTGCTTTGCCAATTGACCATGTGAATTCACTCAATTAGCTGGCAGCAGGACTACTGTAACGCTCAGGAGGAGCAGGAAGCACCTGAGCACTGTTCCTGGAAGTAAGAGCTGCTGGTGCCTCTGTCTTCTACGGGTCTAGGAGCAGTGCAGTCAAAGTGTCCAGGACCTTGAGGAGAGGGCATGCCTTCAGTCACTTTCCAGTAAAACCTGTTTAGTGATAGGCAGCTAGCTTGGACTGTGCACTCCCAATGTGAAACACTCCCAGATTCATTGCCATGTTGGGCTGAGGAAAGGGAAAAGCCATGATCTTTCAGAGAGAACATCTGAAAAAGGAGTGGGGCACTCATGCCATTAACACCTCTGCTGACTTCCCAAGTTATGATGTCTTGATTTCTAGCACCTCTCCTCTCCCAGCTGCACCTATTCTGCTGCAGACTTTTTTTCTCTCACACCTTAGACTTCTACATGTGTTTTTTTAAAAAAAACACAGGCTTGTGGAAGAGGGAAATAGGCAGGTGACAGGAGCTTTCTGAGCCTTAGTCCACAGTCAAAGCCAAGCAGTGGTGGGTCGTTCTCACTCAAGCTTTAGGAGTCTTGGCTCATCAATATTTATGAAGCTCGTAGGCTAAAGACTACAAATGAGTAAGTTCTGCTATGTGTGGGCACAAAGCTTGTGGGATAACTTTCATGCTACCGAACTGTAGTACAGTGGGGATGTGAGTGGCTTGCAGCAAATAGCTTTCCATCCTGAAAGAGAGCCTTGCAATAACTGTTTGTGCAGATGCAGGCAGTTTGGCAGCAATTGTTCCAAATCAGTAGTTTGCTTCAAAAACCCAAGCAAAAATTATAGAGTAAATCCTCTCCTATGTTATTATATTGCCTTAGATTTAGTTCTAGAAAAAGTATTTTTCTGCTGATGCAGTGACACTGCTGTCTCTTTGTCAGATTGTTTTGTGATGCTTCTGTGACTCCGTGCTTGGCCCAACATGAGCTCTATAAGATCCCAGGAGGGAAAGGCAAAAATCTGGAGATTGCAGAAGCTTCTAGAGATGTTTTCAGACGCAGATTAAAACAATCCTGTGCCAGTCTTCTGTCCATTGCCTCATCCTGTTCTGATGAGCTATGCTGTAATGAGCATATTTTTGAGGTGGGGCTCCTCTTCCCTGGGTCCCCACAGCTACATTTCCTGTTATTTGCTGACGCTGATTCCTCATTTCAGGATCTTGATATGAAGAGTCTTGTTTCACTCCCACCCATTTGCTCATTCCTAGGATTTGACCTTCCTTTTGGAAGCACAGCTGGGAATGTTACCACACAAAGATTCTTAAGTTGCACGGTTGTGGAATAGCTTATGAGATGTACGTGGGATTTTGTGGTGGGAAACCATCGAGGCTGCAGTTCAGTGAGTGACCCAGCAGTGGCATGTGTTCTGCTTACTGCTACCAGCTGGAAGTTCTCAGAGCACACCCTGTGTTGGTTCTTCCTGAGCATGGTTTGTTCTTTTTTAAGTCTGGATTTCAGATCTCTTTTAGATTTTTGGATGCAGATCAAAGCAGCAGCACCGAGGTTCTCTCTTTCGTATTTTTCTGTTATTAGGCTCCAGCTCTTACGTATGGTTGTTGGCACCATTATGTTGTTGTAGTGACTACCCTCAGAGTTTCCTGCCAGGGTCAGGACCATTGCTTTCAGACTTGTACTCCTGCATACAGGAGGATGTGAGCACTGCTTCAGGGAACATTTGGGTACTCTGTCTGATGGCTGTTCCTCTGTTGCTTCTCTGGCAGTGTGTCTTCTATGACAGCAAAGCATGTATCAGAGTCTGATGACTATTCCCTCCGTTTCAGTGGGTGCCTTGGAGAAAAAGGGCTGCAAGTTTGGAGTATGTGACACATGTAATATTCTGTTGGGATTGTTTATGCTCAACAAATCAAAAGATCTTACAGTCTCCCTTGAAATGAGAAATGAGAGTGATGATTTGTTTTGGAATTCTGTCTTAATGCAAGTGGAGATTTCTCTGAAGCATCTGGCAGTTGCAACATCAGTGTTGTTCATCCATCCCAAAAAGGATCCCAGATGGTACTGGGCTGCTCTGATGGCTCATGGCCCTTTCCAGTCAGCCTTCCATGTCAAAGGAAATGAGGAAGCCACCGCCTGAGATTTTTTTCTGTGTTCTAGCAATTCCCAGATGTTGTGACCTGGATTTACCACATTTATATTTTCACCACAATTCTCAGTGCTCTGCTAGCTTGTGATGTGGTCAGAGATGACTGTCTCAAATGTTGTCTACTCTGCTTTCAAATTTTTATGCATTTTTCATTGAGTGTCTTATCTGTGAGTCATCTTCAGTTGTTCTCATCCAGGGCAGTGACAGCAGCTTAACCTAACAGCATGAAATGTCTGCCGGTTCTTCCCTCCCTTTTCTGACAATTCCCATCTTCCTTCTTCCACTCAGGTCCTTTTTTGATTTTTGATTTCTTCAGTTTCCTTCTCCCTCCCTTTGAGGTCATCAGCTTGCAGTGATTATCTGCCGAAGGTTTTCCCTATCATCTGTAAAATACCTCTCTTCATATAGCTTCCTGCCTTTCTTTTACACAACAGACAAGGTTAAAAACACCGAGAAAAGAAGGAGATACAAGTCAGAAAGCATACTCTTGCCTTTCCACGTGCAGATGTTAAACATCTGTAAAAAGCTGGAGATCCCAAAGGAAATATTTTTATCAGGAGAGGGCAGACAAAGCCTACCACATGGAATGCACTTTCACAGTAAAAGAAATTCAGTCTTTCCCTCTTTTTCTTTAGAGTATAACCTCACTCTGAATGAAAAATACCAGTTTAAGAGGAGAACTAAGTTGATGTAAGGAGCATTTAACAAGAACATTTATTAATTTAAATATTGTATTCTTGAGATTTCAGTTGCACAATCAGGAAATGGTTGACCTTTAATATTTAGAAGTTGTTTTGACCAAACTCATAATTTTAGTAGCTTTGATTGCCTTCTAATAGAACATTAAATGAGGTGGCAAACATCTGTCAAGGAAGATTGAGTTTTTCCCCATTTCTGTCCAAGAGAAGACTAGTTTATGTGGCCTAGTCTCTGTTTCTGTAAAAAAAAGCAAGGCAAAAACTGTCTCATATGTAAAGCAACAGGTAAGGTACACCACAGTCACTAGCCCACAGTCTCAGATCAGTTCCTCATAAAGCTTTCTCCTGAGCAACCACGGTGTAAAAAAAAGTGCAGGTAACCACAGGGACAGAACTGTTGAGAGGCTTCATTCAGAAGTGTGTGGATATGCAGTTATGAGCCTATGGGACCAAACATTCCAAAAATAAAGGCTGTGAGCTGGAATTAGAGTTGTGCAGAAAAACACGTTAGAGACTAAGTTTCACATCACTGAGTGCCACAGCAATATGCACTGCTACATTCTGGACAAGCTGCTATCTTCCAGGTCTGCTGGGTTGAGGTTAATTGGAATATTTTACTGAGAGAAATTAAATCCTTAGCTATGAGAAGAAAAACAGTAACAGTAACCTATATCACTCATTCTTCTGCTGAGAAATGCAACTAGTCAAAATATAGATAAGACAGTTCTCACACACTTCTGAGTTAGTTCTCAGTAGTAGTTGTTCTGCTCCTTCACTCTGACAGTCTGTGGCTGTTTTCTGCTTAACTCTAATCCGACCTAACCCTTTATTTCCTCTAACCTCCTTGTCGTCTTTTTCACATCTCACCTCAGATCTCTCCAGATTTATCACGTGAGATACACAGGAATTGATCTGGTTATTTCTGAAGGGAGGGGGAAAGGCAGGGGCAGGGTGGGTGGGAGGTTTGGGTCTGGAACCTCCCAGCAATCAGATTGTTTTGGAGAGATTTTCTGTTTCTGTATTACTTTTAACTTGTATATAACTGTATATCATAGATAGATAGATATGTTTGTAAATTGTGCTAAGCTGTAAATATAGCTTCATTCCTTAACTTCCAGATGGCTGAGTTTAGTCTGGGTGATTTCATTGTGTGTGTGGGTGGGTAACTCCCAAACCATCGCACCAGGCACTGGAGGTTAATATCCAGATCCATCCATCCAAATGGGTAGTGGCAGGGACTTTCATCTCTGAGGTCAGAACAGGACAATCTTGTATCCATCTGGAAATATTAGAGAATATCATTCACAAGTGCCTTTATTCTTCAAGAAATAAAAAAAACCAAAAACTTAGAAATTACCTGCAAAAATATCAGTTATAGGTAAAAGCACCGTGGCCATGAACTCTAAAAATCTGGTGTTTTTTTTAACCTTCTACCCACCAGCATAAATTCCATCCTGCTTGGTTTCAGCTTCACTCAACTGTTCTTGATCCATAAGCTCATCTTATCTGACTATTTTGTGATCTTGGTGATGGAGATATTTGTAGCAAAAGATTGTTGTTTTCTCCACATTACTGCTCCCACTAACTGAAACAGTTTCTCGTCTGTTCTTTTTATTTGTGATGCAAAGCTTTGACATCTCCAGCTATGTGAGATTTTGCTTATTTTCATCCTCTGTTTCATGTGGAGAGATTAAAGTAGCAGAGTCTGAAATGTCTCACATCCTTGTTAAAACCTGTGGTCATCTGTGAGAGATGTGGGTGTAATGGTTCTCAAACACTGTAAACAGTGCTGTGGCTGGTTTAGTGTCTGGCATGCTGTGAGTAGGTAGTACAGGGCCAAGCTGTGTCAGATCAGCTGTTGTCTTGCTTAACATAGTTCAAAAGATGTTTCAGCACATTTAGTCCCATCTAAACTGCATTTTAATGCAGGCTGCATTTTAGTGCAGGCTGAAAGAAACTGTCTTGTATGAACACCTGTGTTTGCCCCCTGTGGTTCCTTCTACTCCTGTCCACGACTTGCAGCATGAGCTGATTTAGCAGCCGGACTCTTGTTTAACCATGGATTAACCACAGATTCCAGACTACAGCAAAAATTCCAGGTGGCACTCTGACTAGTGTCTGTTTCTCCGCATTGTGTGAGAAATCCTGCCTAACAAATGATCTGCATTTTCCATTTTCTGCTGAAGATAGGTACCAGAGCAGGTACCTAAAGGTAGTCTCAGGGTGGCTATTAGTATTGCTTGGAAGCCCCACCAAAAAGCAGCAGGCTTTTTTTGTGGCAAATCATAGACTAGTTTACTGATTGCATGTATAAAGGCCATGCAAGGTTTAAAATATTGATAGGTTATGTTGATAATAACAGCAGTATTTTCCCTCAACATAGCTGCAGGTCTAAACTCAGGGCATCCACAACAGGGAGGTTGTGGCTGCTCCCTCCCTGGTCGTGTTCCAGGCCAGGTTGGACAAGGCCTTGAGCAACCTGTACTAGTGGGAGGTGTCCCTGCCTATGGCAGGGGGTTGGAACTAGATGATCCTTGAGGTCCCTTCCAACCTTACCATTCTATGAACTCACAATTTAGACATTTAGAATTTACACAGGTATAAACTGCACAATTCTATGTACTTAATTCTGTCTTGAAGTTTAATGAATAGAGGCTAGATCAGTCTCATTTATTTTCTTTGCTCTATGCCTTCTCCTCATATACAGCATCCCTTATTCACTCAGATCTCCAAAAGAATTGTCACTTATAACTACAAGTGTCTGTACTTCTAATCATAAAGTTCCTTTACACTGAAATCTTCTCAAGTTTTAAGTATCTCTATTTTGGACATGTAGAAGACCAGAGCTCCAGGGCAGTTTGAGAGGATTGGACTAGATGACCTTTGGGAAGTCTCTTCCAACCCAGAATATTCTATGATTTTAAGTTAATGGTGGTATTTGTGCTTTGAGAAGCATGAACTTTTCTAATACTGTTTCTTTTTCTTCTTTGCCATTGTTGAGTGCATGTGATGTCAGTAAAGGACATCATTCCAACAGCTCCAACTAATGAAGTCTTACTGACAAACCAGCACTGATGTGGAAAGTGTAGCTATGACCTTCCCTACAGTGCCCCTCTGCTGTGTCTCTGCTATGGTGTGAAGAAACCACTTTCTAAGAAGAGCCTCTGTTAAAAATGCTACCCAGTGTGACAGTGATAAAGGTGGTGCTTTGGTAGCAGCATTGACCTTCAAGGAAATTACTCCAGCAGCTCACTGGGTATGAGTTATCTAGCAAATGTTAAATAAGAACTTCCAACCAATCCAGACTTGACTCCATAATGAGAAAATCCAAATGAGTTGAGACATCTGAAAAATCTGATAGATCTGAGTTTCTCTGTGGAATTCCTCTGGATGTTAGTTTTTAATTTGAGTAATAAAACAGAACAGCTCTTCTCTTTCTGAAGCTTATTCATTATAGCTTTGTATCATCTAGATCATTAATGAAGATGTTAGGTCTTTAGATATTATTGTAAATTGAGTCATGTAAGTACCTTAAGTAATTATCTCCATACTGGTTTACAGTTCAGCTGACAACATTAGTTACAGTTTGATTGTTTGAAATTATGTTTCAAAGGAGAAAAGCTGTTATTTTCCAGTGTGCAGGTATTTGCAAGAGTTTTCTTGTTCCAAAACTACAAACCAGCCATCTCCATTCTGAGAGGATTTTCTCACTTTTGTTTCCAAGCCTTGATGTCTCAACCATTCTGTATGGAAATTAGGTGTAAAAATTTTATCTTGTATTCCTGGGCTTCAGTTTTTCATGTATCTCCTCTGCACTTTTTTTCCCCTCCTGACAGATTCATTTTCCTTGATGCTCTCAAAAAACACCACATGACCCCGCTGATCAGTCATGGAATTCTGGCATATTGACACTGACCCTGGTTTGGAACAAACTCTCAATAAATAACTTGCAATAGGGAACAAAATTTGCTCTTTTCTTGCAAGAATTAGCATGTCGTCTGTGTAAGGCCTGACAACACAGCCTCAGCTTTCATCTCTTTAATCTTATTTCTTTCTTTCTTTGAGGCAAAAAACAAACATCAGCATACAGCTGAGAGGGATCCCACAGTGTATAGATATTTTGCATCCAGTTTGATTTCTTAAAAACAAAGTGTGTGTTTATCATCTGCAGTTCATTAGCAGTTAATGTGAACTAAGAAATACTCATGATAATTCTGAGAATTCCAATTAAATCTTATTAAATAGATAAAGGGATACGAAATGTGATGAAAAATCAATGTCACACCAAGCAAGAATTGCTTGTCTCAAAGCCAAAAGGAAGGACTAATCAGAAAACTCAACTGAAAAATATTTCAGGTTTTCTTCAGAGAATTGTGCTGCATTTTTTGTTCCCATTTTGGGGAAAGAGCTCTGTTGTCGCTGTGTTATAACTTGGGTATTTCTTGTCTGTAGTGCCAGGACCAAATTCCTCTGGTGACAATGGCATCAGCTTTGCCATGATAATGATGGCCTGGGTGGTGATTGCACTTGTCTTGTTCTTACTGAGACCTAGCAATCTGAGGGGATCCAACACAGCCGGAAAGCCAACCAGCCAACATCATGTAAGTGCATCTTCAAGTGCTCTGTAGAGACACTCTACAATAATTTAAATGTATTTTGGATTTATGCAGACACTTGGTCCTTGCTTTTTTTCATGTGTTTTCTTGGAACTCCATTGACACTGAAAATTAGTTAAACCAACATGAAAGTATAACCATGAGGGCCAAGTGTGAGGGAGGGAGCAGGCATGGTTGACTAAGTATGGATAATGATGTTCTCTGGACACTGACTGTCCCTGGCTGGAACTGCCTCCCGCCTTCTGTGCACAAGGGCAAAATCACAGCTTTGAGAGAAGTCAAGAAACAAAATTACATCATGAAAGTGGAAAGTGATCTTTGTCGTAGATGTGAGACCATGGAAAGATCCCTACAGCTGCAGGAAATGGTCTTGTTCTTTGGTGCTCATTTACTCTGAATATTGAAAGAGACATTGAAAGACCTTTAATCATGGAATGATTTGGGCTGGAAGGATCATCTAGTTCCAGCATCTTTGCCATGGACAAGGGCACCTCCTGCTAGACCAGCTTGCTCAAGGCACTGTCTTTGAATACTTTTAGGCTTGGAGCCTCCACAGCTCCACAGCAACCTGTTCCAGTGCTTCACCACCCTCATTGGGAAGAATTTCCTCCTAATGTCTAATAAAAATTGAACTTATTTTGAAGCCATTACCCCTTGTCCTGTCACTCCATGCCTTTGTAACATTTCCCTCTCTATCTCTCCTGTAGCCCCTTCTAAATACTGGAAGGCTGCTAGAACTCTGAAGCTGTCTGAACAGCCACAACTCTTTATAGCAGAGGTGCTTCAGCCCCTCTGATCATTCTTGTGACCCTCCTCTGGAACTGCTCTAACACAATGAAACTAAGTTCTAAGATATTTTTTTAATTGATAAATTTTTTTTTTATGTGAAGCACTGTTCCTAATCCTGTACATTTTTTTTTTTCTTTTCCTCCTTTCTTCCCCCTAGGGACAAGAACCACCAGCCCCACCAGTGGATTAGAGCATTCAGCATTGGAGAAGTTCAGCAGATAAAACTTTTCATGACCAAATGAACGAAGTGACCAGATTACTCCTAAACCCCATTCAATACTGATTTCTTTTCTCAATTATATAGAGCAGAATTATCATTCAGCAGTTACCTTCATGAACTGCTTTTAGCAGCTCCCAATTTTAAGTTAATTTTTGCTTTGTATGCTCTTACAATTCCTAGTAGATTGTAATTTGAATAATGATAAGGCGTTGCAGGGGTTTTTATGGTTGTTACTGTTACTGTGGACATTCCACTCAGTCTCTTTCTGTTACAATGATTTTAATTTCTTTGCAGTGATTTCTGATTTGCATTGAAAGGAAAAGAAAATCCCTGTGCATCTATTAATGATGGAAGGTTACTGACCTTTCTTCAGATTCATCTTTTTTTTTTTTCCTCCAGTATGCTTTTGAGAGTTATATTAAGGTTTCAACTATTAACTTAGTTATATGGTGAAAGAAATGAAAGGATTTTATATTTGCCCTGGGCTCAGAGCAGCTTTTAATTTGGTCTTTGGACCACTAACATAGTTTTCATGGATCATCCACTCAACTTACATGGGGTGTGTGTGCACGCACAGAAGTGAATGTGGTAACTGCCACTCTCAAAGCTTTGACACATGTGTTGGGAACTTCACACAAAAGAGTATACCACCAAAAAGATTAATTCATTTAATCTTGTTATATATCTATGAGATACATCTTATTCAGTAGGTTTTCCAAAAGAACAATGTGTTCCAAAACCAGATTTGTATACTTAAAGACTTGATAAAAAGAGAAATTTAATGAGCAGAGCTTGGTAGAATTATCTGTCCAGGTGGTCTTCTAATAATTAGAGTTAACAAGTTTTTAGCCATGACATAATGAATATAGGACAGGATGAAATCACACCAAGAGGTTACCACGGCTGCCAACTTTTGGTGTATGACATTCTAGGTATTCGGGTTTTTTCACCTGTATGTTATCAGCAATTCTTGACATTTCATCCTTGCCTACTGGTAATTGCAGAAGAACAGACCTGCAGGTGACTCCATATGGCATGTTTTTTCCCTCTAATATCTGCGTGTGTGGTGTGTTTGTGTGTGTGTATGTGTGGCTGTGCACGTACTTGTGCACACCTCCCATTGTAGCAAATGGGAATGACTTTTTTATGTACATTAATTTAAGAACATTTTAAAGATGTACAGAGAAGCAACACTGTATATTTTTCTTGATCAATTTGAAAAATTGATGAGAATAATGTAAAGAACATTTTTATGTTACCAACATGAAGCTTCTTTCCATAAAGTTCAGTAGAACAGGCATATGGGAATTCAAAGCCTTACTCTGCAAACCTTTATTTCATGAGGACTTTAGTTCTGGAGCTGAAGGGACTAACTGCTAAGATGCATAAAGGTTTGTATAAATGGGCTCTAACAAAAATCTCACATCAGATCCCACAGCTGACAGACGCAGGGTTTTCCTCCTCAGGGTTAGTGGTGGGCCAGCTAAGCCTCCTTGTAAAGGCACAGCGTAGACCTGAAGCGAAAGGCTTCTGTAATTTGATGTAGTTGCCCTTTGAATTTCTGTGGCATAGTGTGCTCCCAAGTGTAGGAGCACGTGTAAAATCATTTTAAAAAAATTTAAATGAAGAAAATTGGCTCAGATGCTCTCGGTGACATAGGTGCAGCACCATGTAAAGCAGTGGAGCTGCAGTGGAGACAGCGAGAGCAGCTGTCCTATGACATGAATGGTGTACAGGCCATAAACACTGTGTAGAGCTGTCACTGGGACAAGCAGTCTGTGCTTGCTTTTTGCTTTCCATGTATGTTTCTGTTTGGGATACTGTTTTGAACAGAACAAGTAATACAGCAGCATCTTGTTGCACCAACACAGAAATTATGTATAATCTCCTACACTGACCTTTTCTTCAAGGATTTTGGGCCAGAATTCTTCACTATCGGATGCATAAAGCAGGCTTCCAACTCATGAAGAAGCCAGCTGAGGCTTCATTTCAGGCAGAGCACTGCTCCTTGGAAGCTGGTGAGATTTACAGCAGATGCTCCTCACTTGTGAGGATCAGCCTCCCTTTCCTTAAATGTCTGTCTGTGTGTTACTAAAACTCACCATGTGCACTCAGCTCTAGCAGTCTTGGCAAGTGAACTTTTCGTTCAGATGAATATATTTTACATTTAAATGAACCTTTCTTTGCTTCAAATTCCTCTGAGTCATTGTCCCAGTGATTTTATACATGTCTGCTTTCCTCGTGTAAATTGCTATTTTAAATTTTCTATGTAAGAGAAAGACATTGGAAATATTTTATTGTAAAATGTTTTACCGAAGAGCCAGGCCACTATCCCACATCAAAATGTATGTCCTTTAAATTCAGATACTCTCTACAAGATATAAACTTCAGATCACCACTCTTAAATTAAAACAAAAAGCAACTAATTGTAGGACTGTATTTTGCCACTCTTATTCATGTTCAATAGTGCCTTACTCATCAAGTAGTTACACTGGAGTCTGTGGGACTACTCTGAGCTAATGTACTAGCAACAGCTTTAGTAAGAGTGGCAGAAATCTGGCCTTTAGTGACGTAGTCTGCGATGAAATAATTGTATCATGGTTCCAGCTGCTTATGGTCAATTTTGAAAAGAGTGGAAGAGATTAGTGTTGTGTGAATCTTAAGGATATGACTAATTCTGGAAGGAGGAGTTTAAGCTTGGTTCATAAGAGATTCAAGTTCTAGCAACTTGGGAAATGCGGAGGGAAGTTTACGATTATACTTTAGCTTCACCTTTGTTAAAACAATAGTACTTTTAGAGTCTGCTTAACACACTTATTATCCTCTGAAATCAGAAATCATATGTATTCATGTATTGTCTGCAGATCACTTAGCCTTGTAATGTTCCTGATAGAGAAAGGAGGAGTGATGATGTGGTGTACCTAATGTAAATGGGTGGTATCAAATGTCTGAATTATGCCAAACACACAAAAAAAAAAATCATCTGTGCCATTTGCGGTTTCCTGGTAAACTTTTACTGAGTACTTGGATTGGGATAAAGGGCTTGTACTATGCACTTTTTATTGACTTAAAATAAATAGCAATCATTAGTAACCTTTTGTCTTTGTCTTAGTCCTCCTGGAATAGATAGGACTGCACCAAGCTGTCAGTTTCTAAGGTAGTTTAAAATAATCTAAAAATGAGTGGCAGTAAAAATACCATCTGTGTCACCTTTAAAATGTAAGCTTTAACTGTCTGAGTGGACACTTGCCTTCTGTAGGCATCTCAAGCAAGTCAGAACAAATTACAAGTGGTTTCCAAGGCTTAAAGATACCTTGATAACCAGTATGGTCATCTCTGCCTTTTGCTTCTCAAAGTTTTGTGGCCTAGGAAGTTAGAAATAATGCAGTAAGAAAAGTAACGGCAAAGGACAAATATGCTCATTATATTACTTCATTTCACATCAAATCCTACTGCTTTGGTATTTGCAGTCTATTTTGTAGGTCCAGTTCTTGGCAGTGATGGACCCAGAGCTGTCCTGAGGAAGGTAGATGCTGTAGTGGATCTGAGACAGCATGCAGAAGTAGCAGAGACCTGTTGCTTCCTCACTGTTCCTATGGAGTGCAGCACTCTTCTTCCTCCAGCAAGAGCATGAAATGCTGAGCTCTGCCTTAGCACCAGCTCAAGTCCCACATTAGGAATTCCTGTGTGTGCTGGGTTGAGAAATCACCCCCCACATAAAACTGAAATCACCAGACCAGCTCAGAAGGCTTGGAATTAAGATAAAACTACATATTACAGCAAGATAGATTTAAAAGCATATATACAAAATATGTTTACATATATTTACCAGAAGAGGCCAATGTCGCTTTCTTCTCTCCCCTCAGACAGAAAACCAGCAAGGCTTCAGGTGTCATCAGTTCAGTCAAGGCTAGTATTCAGCCATGCACAGAGGAGCAGTGGAGGAGGTGGAAGTCAGAAGGCAAAGGGAACAAAGAGTAAGAAATTGTTTATACATTGCTGTTTTATCCCTCTTAGCAAACCAATGAATGATACGGGCTTTAGCATTGTTATTCTTTTACATCCAATGCTCTAATTTATTTACATTCTACACTGAACTTTTGGGAAAGTCCCCATTTCTCTTACTGGAGTTTTCCAGTAAGCCTTAAAATTACTACACTGTGTTAAAAAGGGAAAATGCCAGGGAAGCATTAGGGTTCAAAATAACATGCATCAATTCAGAGACAGTGGTAATAAATACCAGAGAATCAGAAGCAAAATCTGAATTTAGTAATACTAATTTAATAACAAATGTTTTAGGCATTTGAGTCAAATGAGAAACAGTATGATCTTCACCAAAGATCATTCATGTCTACTTCATGAGGTTTACCTTTTTATTTGAACAGGAGGTTGGAAATTAGTTCCTAAAAGTAAGCTAAACTTACGCTTGTTAAAATGTTTGCCAAGGATTAACATGTCTGTTATGAAAAGTGCTGCAGAAAGGAAATGACCAAAAATGGATCTGTGTGAGGTCTTGCCATTCAGGGCCAAACAGAGATTACTCTGCCTGTTAGAAATTCTATCCTGTCTAGGGTGTTTGGGATAAATACATCAAATTATTGCAGAAAAAGTGTTCCATGAACGTTAAGTGGGTGAATTAGTTGGGGCAATTAAGGAGGAAGGACTTATAAAAGATGTAGTTATTTTATTTCCAAAAAGCCCTGCCCACAAACTATATACAAACCAGTTACATCTGGGTTCTTACTCAGTTGGGATAATCTTCACAAGGATGCTTATGGGCAATTTAGTAATTTAGGAGAATCCGAATATTGGAAAATGTTTAGCCACAAAATGGCTCTGCCCCACTTATAATTCTGCTCACAGCGCTGGAGTAGAATTTAGCAATAGTCCCTGGCTCCTTTGTGGCAGTGCTGGAACTGCTCAACGTGTTCTGATGAGCGGTGGTGGTTTGCAGCAGAGGCAGGTCCTTCCAGCAGGAAGTCAGGACGCAGTGGCCCGAAAGAAGGAACTGTATGCTTTCTCTTCACCCTTCTCCAGCATGCCACCCAGGGTCCACCTCAAGGTCTTCCGCAAGGTCCTTTCTGGTAAACTTGAAGCTCTTAAGTTTCCAGGTAGTTCAAACCCAAAACATAGAATCATAGAATGGTAAGGTTGGGAGGGACCTCAAGGATCATCTAGTTCCAACCCCCTGCCATAGGCAGGGACACCTCCCACTAGTACAGCTCACTCAAGGCCTCCTCCAACCTGGCCTTGAACACCTCCAGGGAGGGAGCAGCCATAACCTCCCTGGGCAACCTGTTCCAGTGCCTCACCACCCTCACTGTAAAGAGCTTCTTCCTAACATCCAGTTTAAATCTCCCCTCTGCCAGTTTAAGCCCATTGCCCCTTGTCCTGTCATTGCAAGACCTTGTAAATAATCCCTCCCCAGTCTTCCTGTAGGCCCCCTTCAGATACTGGAAGGCTACTCTAAGGTTTCCTGGAAGCCTTGTCATCATCGGTGCTGAGCTTGTCTGAAGCATGAGGCAGAGCAGAACGCGTTGTCCAAGCCAAGAGCAGTGAGGCAGGGCAGAGCATCTCACACTGCTTGCAACATTTACATTATTTGCCCGAGCATAATGGCTCCTTTGGCCATAGAGATTCACCGATCAGAGCCACACACTCTGCGAAAGTGACATTAGGTGAAGCCAGGGCTTGCCTACCCTTATTTCCCCTAGACACTCACAAGTGCATAAACACCTGTGGCTACCTGTTTGTCACTTTGGGAGGGGACATAATGGCCCAAGCCTTTGTTTTCCTCCAGCTCTTGCTTCCCCCATCAGCAGAAGGGTGGGGCAAGCCAGGACATGTTTTAGGCCTGTTAGCCTTCCAGGACAGTGGGTTCCTTGCAAAAATGGACAACCTGCATTCCTGGCTCCTTCTGCCCTTGTTTGTTCAGTACCAGCCAACAGCCTACAGTGCACTTCACTACAGAGGTATGGACTCTGGGGCTGAGGAAGAGGCTGTTTGTCCCACGGTGAGCCACCTCCTCACTTGGAAAACAGCACAACTCTTCCAGGCAGTTACACTCACCAGGGTTAGATGAAGGTCTGTCTCTTTTTCATGCATTTCAAATGTATGAAACTGAACCTGTGTTATTTAATTTTTGTATCAAAAGTATTGCAAACTCCTGTGGCAGGCACTTTGTAGGTCAGCATCGTAACTAGAAGAATCTGGCATCCACGTGGCCATTCTAACATCTGTAGGTAAGACTGTTAGTCGAAGACAGTGTGTGAAACAAATGTAATTCAATACATCACAATAAATATTAGATCATGACACACATCCAGCTTTTTAAAGGTTTCACTCACTTGTATGGCAGGTTATATGTTACACAACGCTAACTGAAAATGCAGCACTAATTTCTAATCAAAGATCACAAGGAGCAAACTGTAAAAAAGAAGTTTTTCACATGTCTGAGTTTTGTGACTGTGTCCTCCAAACTATACATTATGAAAGAGAGGAAAAGTTTCTATGACTATGTAGTTTTTAGATTCATACATTGCTTTAAATTCTTGAAAATCATTAATTTATTCTTTGGGGGGAAATTGCCTTAAAATGTAGGAGAAGAATTGTTTTGGCTGGAAAAGACCTTTAAGGTCATTGAGTCCAACCATTACCTAACCCTACCATGTCTGGTGCTAGACCATGTCTCTCAGCACCACATTTCTCTGGCTTTTAAATACCTACAGGGATGGAGATTCAACCACCTCCCTGGGGAGCCTCTTCCAGTATTTCATAACCCTGGAAGTTTCTTCTAATATCCAATCCAAACTGCCCCTGGAGCAACTTGAGGCCATTTCCTTTTGTCCCAGATAATAGATAATACAACTGAGAAATGGTTTCCACACATCTCCACCATTGTACAGCATTCTGAAGGTCACAGCCATTGCTTCACTTTAATAAGTAAATCTTGGAAAAGGTGAAAGAGCTCAGTTTAAAGCAGAATTTGCAGATGAAATGGTAAATGATCAATTGAATATGATTAGGAAGAAAATAATCTGGAGAAGCCCCACCCCCAGAACAGGACACTACAGCAGGCAGTGCATGGAACACATCAAAATCTGCTTTGTTATTGTGGAGATGGGGAATCAAAAGATGGTTTCTTAGCTTTCTTAGTGATTTTCATGCAGCCTTGTTTTCCATCCTCTGTTTCATAGAGGTGAAATAGAAAATCCAAATAATCGTTTTCCTATTTCATCAAATACTAGCTTTCAGTTTTAACCACAAGTGCATCCTGTCTGTGCCACTTTACTGACTGTGTGCTTCCGATGGGCTTCAGTATGCAGGGGGAAGAGATGAAGCCAAATTTGCCTTTAGCTATACTGTAACAGTGGATCGAATGTTCACCTTAGTTTATACTAACAACTGTTAGGCAAAGGGACAACTCAGGTGAATAAAACCCTCCCAAGAAATCATGCCATGGGGCAACTTCTCTCCAGTGAGGCTGTGCCTTATCTGGCTGATCTTATTTCCATTGCATTAGTTTTAGCATTTAAGGCTTCCTTATTGTTTTAGTGAGTTGGCTGTTAAGCCTGGAATGGCTCTTCTATGGGAGATTGAGCTCAGTGTTCCGGAGAACAGTTTCTGCCTGCAGCAGTGTTTCTGCAGAAGCAGCTTTGATGCCTGGTGCAATGTGTGTGGTTTGCAGAAGGATATCAAAAAGGGGGGGAATAAAACACCACCAAAAAAAGGAGGTATTTACTAAACAATAGATAAGGCCTTCAAGTGTAATCCTGCCTGGGAGGAAGTGTGAATAATTTCTGTGTGTACTGAGAGATTTAAATAATCTAATTAGTGGAAGGTCACAGACTAGAAAACAAAAACATTGTCATGCAGGAACCAAAGGAATAGGGTTTGGCAGGGCATTCCCATCAGAGTTTTCAGGGTGGCCTTTCATTTTTGAATATTTTAATCATGCCTGGCTTTTGGGGTTTATTTTTACTGCAATAGTGTCCACAAGTCCAACTGAAGTGATTGTCCAGATGTTCTGGGCCCTATACAAGCAGGCATAGAATCACAGAATTGTTGTGGTTGGAAAAGACCTTTAAGATCATGTTGACCCCTCAGCAGAAACTCACTGCATTTTGGGACAAATTTTGCCAATAATTGCATTTGGGGGTGCTGGTTGTCACTAACAAAAGTACTGTGTTGGATTAATCATTAGCTGCTTGGGTAAACTACCAGACCAAACAGCAAAGTCAAAGTCTTGCTGAGTCATGGAGGTGGAGGAGAGGGTGTAAATATGGACACGTCTCCTTGTGACAACTTGTAACGCTGGCTCTGTTCAGTTTACCTATGGTTGCTTCTAGGCAGATGTAGCAGCTCTGGCACTTGGATCCCTGTGTTCCCAACTGGTGTATGGCTTGTTTTATGCAGCTGCTGAGGCCTTTTCCAGAGGAGCACACATGCCCAGTCCCTCGTGTCCCTGTGTAATCTCTTTAGCTGCAGTCTCCTGCCTTCCTCTTAGTGCTGTAAAAGACAAAGCATGGATTCAAATGCTCATCCAGCTGACCTGTGGGCAAGTCTTCTGGGCATTTTTGTGCCACAGCCTGGGACTCTTGCCAAGTAGCTCAGATTTCCTCGATACATGTAGAGTTGCCTGCTGATTCTGCCATGTCAAGAGTTAAAGAAAGGCTGGACAGACAATGGTGGTTGTTGAATCTATGTCAGATGTCAGTGCCTCAAACTGGTTACATAAAACCAGGTGCCTTTAGTTAATGATCAGCTAAATCTGGTAGGGATTAGTTTGTCATTAAACTCTCCCTAGATATGATACAAAACTTCTTTCATAACCAGGGTTCCTCACTGGCTTCTCCTTTCATGTCCAACAGCAGGGTGCTGGCCAGCAGATTATGCAGTCATGCACTCACTTGCTCTTTTGTGTTCTACATTACCTTCATCCTTCAAACCCTCCCTAAATCGTTTCTTCCAGCTGGTATTAGCCTTTGCCAGAGGACACAAAGGTCGGGTCTATGAGAGCATATAGCAAAGAGAAGGCTGATTTGCAGGATCAGATTAAGTTTAAATATGAACCAGGCAAATGAACTGCTCAGGCCTGACAGGGTAGAGGCAGATGATGTACTTGTAGGTACCTGAGGAAAAGTATTGTCAAAGCTGGAGTATCTTGTATATACCTTTTGGAATCCATCCCCTAAGTCTAGGTTATTGCCTAGGTTATAAACTCTGTCCTGTCTGTAGCCTAAAAGTTACACACCTCTAAAATTTCCTATTCTCCTCAAGTAGGTGTGTACAAATTAGGATATTCACCTTTCTTGGACAGGAATTAAGAGTTCAGGCTGCTTAATATCAGGTTCACAAAGGCCAATCTCCCAGTAAGATGTGCCAGGGAGCTCTTGGAAATGTAATTTACTTACAGTTGAATTATTATGCAAATGACGCTGTTTAAAATGTGAAATCCTGGATGAATGGAACAATGACTCATCAGTCCTGCCAGCATCTGTCTCAGGTTTCACTCCAAAAATAACATACATAGGAACTTATCTGAAAAAAACACTGAGATGTACCCTAGAGGGAAGCTTCTGACCCAGACCTTACAGCTCAAAGTTTAGTTTGGAGAACAGCAACTCTTCACTGATGGTCTTGTTTGACAGGATGGATGCTCTGCTAAAGCACTTTTCAGTAACCAGTTAAGAGGGTATTTTACTTTAAATCTTGCAAAATATACATAAGTTCCTAAATGATAAAGCCAAATTGGGCTACTGTGAACATCTCTTTTGACATCCATAAGATTTGTATTAATTCATTTTTTTTCACTAGAAAAATATCTCTTTTAAAACTTCCCAGAGGTGGAACATTTCTGAATTTAGTTGTTACTTATCTTCACCTTTAGAAAACAACTGTAATGAATCTGAATTTTGCCAAGCTTCACTTCTGATACATAATATTTTGATAATTTGAAGGAAGGATTACACAAATCCACACTGGGCAGAGAATGGATGGAGAGCAAGTCCTGAGGACTTGGGGGATGCTGGGCGACAAGAAGCTCAGCATGAGTTGGCAATGTGCATCTGCAGCTTAGAAACCAACCATGTCTTGGGCTGCATCTCCAGCATTGGAGGCAGCAAGTCAAGGGAGATTTTCCCCTTCTACTCCACTCTGCTGAGACCCCAGCTGGAGTCCTGTGTCCAGCTCCAGAGCTCCCAACACTAGAGGGACATTAAACTGATAGAGCAGGTCCAGAAGAAGCCACAAAGATGATCAGAGAGCTGGAACGCCTCTGCTATAAAAGATTGAGAGAGTTTGGGCTGTTCAGCCTGTAGAACGGAAGGCTCTGGGGACACCTTTGAGCAGCCTTACAGTATTTGAAGGAGGCTACAGGACAGCTGTAGAGAGACTTTTGTCATAGGCATGGAGTGGACAGGACAGCGTTAAATTAGAAGCAGCTATATTAAGATAAGACATTAGGAAGAAATTCCCCTGGGGGACGATATGAAGGATCTGAAGTGGGCTTGGCCTTTCCAAGACAGCAACAAACATGTACAGAGGGACCAGGTGAAATTCTCAGTAGTACCAGTTCTGAGACCCAAAGGTGACAGACAGGAGTTTCGAAGATGATGGTGTGAGTAAGAAAAACTGACTCAGTAGTGAGAACTCACCAAGCTTCTGCTTGCTTTGCCTAGGCTTCCCTGGAAAAAAATTGAGACATCCGTGCAAATTAGCACTGAGACAAGGCACTACTTGTTTTTACTTCAGGATAAACATGGTGGAGCCTGCACCTTTGCCAGGCAGTTCTTTGGCTCAGCATGCTGACTCCGCCAGGATCCTGCCCTCGGACTGCCAAACTCAGTAGGCTCTTTCAGTGGTGTTTGTAAAGGATCAGTATGTACTCACTGAAACAGGCACAGCTTCTTCCAAGGAAAGATCAGATCCTTGAGAGCAAAACAGTAACAGAGTGAAATATAAACCAGAAACAATTATTCCAATTTATTTTTTAGATACTTTACAGACAAAAACATATACAAGAATAAGGCAACGCTTTACTCAGATGGTTAACAAGGACATACATATACGAACATTCAAGGTGTAAACTGTAATCTGTTAAAAGCAGCAATGATGCAGTATTGCAGACACAGCAAAACCCCAGGCTTCTAGGAAGGGGAACTTGACTGCACCACAGCAAACAGCTTTGTCACAACCTTTCTGCTCCCCTGGTCAGATTAAGTATATACTGTTAACACATCACCTTCATACAAAGGGCCGAAGTAGTATCTGAGAACTTTGAGTAGGCAACCCATCCCTTGGCAGCACCCACATGCAAGGGCAAGAAAGTGCAAGCTTATCACATTTCTTTACTCTGTCAATATTTGCAATGTGGACGTTAAATACTGTAGTGGGGTGTTTTTTTTGTTTTTTGGGTTTTTGGGGTTTTTTTGTATGCCTCTACATTTCTGCTCATTTATCTGTGCAGAGATGCCACTATACTACAGTGGGAAAAAGATTTTTGTGTTTCACAGGCAGCACAGCTGAAGAACCCAAAATTATTCAAGTGGATTTGACCACCGAAATCAACTTTTCTTTCAGAAACAGAAGACCGAAGAAAGGCACTATTCAGCCTGCTGAGCTCCCTTACTCAGCAGCTGCTATCCGACCTCCACTGGGAGCCCAGGCCAGAGCCGCCCAGGGCACCGCAGCATTCGCCCCTCACTGGCACAAGCCCATCACCATTGTCCCAGGGGGCAGACAGTCTGGGGGATCCTCCCAGGGGCTCTCGGTTGTGGGGGCGGTCCGCAGCCTAGACCCCTCGCCCAGGCAGGGGCAGTGAGGCCAGGCACAGATCCAGCCGCCATAACACACGACCCCCCCAAAACCACTAAATAAAGCAGGGGAACGAGGGGTAACAACCTCTACAGCGCGCGGGGAACGGGGCCGCCGGCACACGGTTCCGCCCCAGCGGCGCTGCGCCTCCCTCAGGGCTGAGGGCAACCACTGCGGCGGGACCCGCCCGAACGCGAGCGCGGGCCTGGCCGTGCCGCGGAGACCCCAGCCGCGCCCGGGGGCCCTGCGGCCCGCGAGCCGCCCATGCCGTGGCGGGNGTCCTGCGACCATTCGCCGGCAGCGCGGCTGGGCGTGCTCGGCGACGGGGCGAGCGGGCGGGTTCCGTGCCGGCCTCCAGCCCCGGGGGAAGGGACGAGGCGGGCTGGGCCTGGCTCAGAGTTTCCGGAATGAAGCCGTCGCTTCGGCACCGCGGCGGGCCTTTAAATAGCCGCCGCGCTTCCGTTAGTAGCGGAGTGTCGGTCTGAGCTCGCCGAGCATCCTTACCGCAGCCTCCAGCTCGATCCGCGGCAACGGGGCAGGACCGCGCCCGCTGGCAGTAAGTCTCCGGGTAGCGGCTTCGGTGCCTATCGCGGGTCCTACTGCAGCCTTCTGTGGGGGCTTTCCGGGGCGGTGGCGGCTGCCGCCTTTCTAGCCGGGAAGCTGTTCGCCGCGCGGCCAATGGGAACCTTTCTGCTGGGCTCCCAGTTACGGAGCCTGCGAGGGTCGACCCTGGTTCTAGCCGCCCGGTGGGCAGCGGGGTAGGTCCCCGGCCCGCGGCCTGGCCTGAGGGGAGGAGGCAGGAGCTGCGGCCTTCTCCAGTCGAGGGGCTTTGAGGACAGAGCCGGGGGTCGCGGCCTGGCGCGGCTGTGCCCGCGGTGGGGCTGCGCCAGTCGCTCCCCCTGTGCTCTGCCTGCAGCACTGTCGGTGCTCGTACCTGGCACTGTCTGCAGTTCCTCGGCCTAAGGGGATGGTATTGTGGCTGGCAGCTTTCTGAGCGACCACGAAAAACGGTCTGTGTGTGCTGGCGCTCCTGGAGTGGGGCTGGTTCCAAAGCCTGCCGGGGCGGGAGAGAATCATCGCAGTTCGTGAACTGGCATGGTAGGGGTTGAAAGGGACCTCTCGAGATTATCTAGGCTAAGCTCCCCTCTGCTAGAGAAGAATCACCCAGAGTAGATCACTCAGGATCACAATGTCCAGGCAGGTTTGAATGCCTCCAGAGATGGAGACTCCACAACCAACCTGTGCCGCTTGGTCCAGTGTTCTGCCACCCTCACAGTGATCAGCTGTAGGAATACGTTTCTCTCAGTAGCAATGTAATAGTATCCCAGAACATTAGTTCTCTTTTTATCTCCATGAATTGTTGGCCATTCATTTGTAACTTTTTCTCCCCTCCTCTTACTAGAGCAATCATGTTTGAAATTAAGAAGATTTGCTGCATTGGTGCTGGTTATGTTGGTGGGCCAACTTGTAGTGTTATTGCACAGATGTGTCCCAATATCAAAGTTACTGTCGTGGATGTCAATGAGGCCAGAATCAATGCCTGGAATTCTGATACGCTTCCAATCTACGAGGTAAACTTGTCTTACTGATGTCTTTTCTAGCCTGTGTATTATTTCTTTCCTTTCTGATGTTTCCACGTGAGCTTGAAAAGTACTGCATGGTGACGTCCTTCAGAAAGAGTGTTCTGGAACAGCTACATGTCAGTACTGCTCATCAAAGCAGGTTTTTGTTTTTTAAGTACCTTCCTGCATTAGCTATGTAAGGATTAAGCTATTTAAGGATTATATGTGAAGGACCTCATAAGGAAAAAAATGCAGTTGTGTATGTATAGTAAACTGTGCTGACTTTCTTTCAGGACTTGATTTCGTAACAACATAGTTCTCTTAGTTACAGATATTGTCTGATGTGATGTGTAATGAATATGAATTACACATATGAATGCGTAATACTGTGTGGTAAGATTAATTTCCATTCTGAATGCTGCTAAAATCCACTCTCTGCTGCCCTTAACCACACTGGGGACAGTCATGTTCCAGATTCATTTGTACCACAAACCTCTGGTCTGGTCTAGGAAGTCTAGGCTAGGAAAAAATTGTTTTTAAATCCATCATACCGGCACTCCTTCATTACAGAATTACTTTAACATATTATTTTTCTTCCTTTGGCACTTGTTACATTTCACACTTTTTCACTCTTAAAGAATAGAATTTTTTTTTTCTTCATTCTTTCATGAGGCGGATTTTGTAGGTTTAAGTTGTTTAAACGAGTGAAAACATCTCCACTTGGCTGCCAAAGAGAAGGTGTTTTGCCTGAGACTGAGTTCTTTGCTCTGAGGAGCCTGTTGAATACTATCTGTGCTGTAGCATTAATGCAGTGTTTTATCTCTTAGTATAGGTTTGTTTTAAAGTCAAGATGAATAGACCTTCTTTGTCATGCATATTCAGATAAAAATGTATAATGCTCACAGTACAGATGAGACATGAGTGAAGAACATGAAAGCAAGTGGGTTTTTTTTTTTTCCTATAAACATCTTCAGTGGGTGTGCTGGTTGTTGAGCAGGATAGAGTTAATTTTCTCCATAGCAGCTACTATTGGGCTGTGTTCTGGACTTGTGGTGGGAACAATGTTGATAGCACAGGGATGTTTTTGTTACTGCTGAGCAGTACTTATCCAGTCAAGGTCTTCTCTGCTCCTCACTCCACCCCACCAGTAAGCTGGCTGGGAGTACACAAGGAGTTGGGAGGGGATGCAGCTGGGACTGCTGAACCTGGCTGACCAGAGCCATATTCCAGACCATGTGATGTCATGTTCAGCACGTAAAGCTGGGGGAAGAAGGAAGGAGGGGGACATTAGTAGCGATGGCTTTAGTCTTCCCAAGTGTTACATGTGATGGAGCCCTGTTCTCTTGGAGATGGCTGAACACCTGCCTGCCCATGGGAAGCAGTGCATGAATTCCCTATTGTGTTTTGCTTGTGTGTGTGTGGCTTTTGCTTCACCTATTAAACTGTTTTTATCTCAACCCACAAGTTTTCTCACTTTTACTCTTCCAATTCTCTTCCACATCCTGCTGTGGTGCAGGGAGTGAGCAAGCAGCTGTGTGCTGCTTAGTTGCTGACTGGGTTAAAGCAGGCCGTAAAGCTAGTCTTGGCATGGCTTTAAAAAAAATAAAAGTAAATAAACCAACAAAGCAACCAAATAACCAAAACAAAAGCCACCCCAAATTCACAACATCTGTTTCCTGGAATGGTGTTCTTTGCTGCAAAGAATGTACAAAACCTGCCAAGACTGTTCAGACAGTTTTATGAAATTGAGTCATTGCACAGATGTATTTTTTTGTATGTTGGCTTTTTGTTGTTTTTTCCAGCGTCAGAAATTGTCTTAGAGGGCTGCCTTTCTGCTTACATCCCAGTAAGACCATAGTTGGAACATCTGATGGGTTGTAACCTGTCAGCACAGGCAAATGGCCTTTGCTTTGCTTTTAAGCAGGTGTCTGGTATAAAGTGAGCCAGCAAAAATGTTCTGTGTAAAAACACTTCTGCTTTGTTTTCCTCCCTGTCCTTCTAGTTAACCTTTGCCTTTCTAGCACTGAAATATCTCCTGTCATGATAGGTGTGTCTCAAGCTGGAGATTTGATTACCAGGTTACAGTGTATGCCTTTATTTTTCAAACAAAGTAAAGGCTTCTTTTCCCCCTGACAACTGCATCTTAGTTAAATAATTTTCTGGCCCATTCTGATACAGAGGATTGCTCATAGCCTCCTGCTCTCGTCTGAGTGGTGGTGTGTTAAGGAAACAGTACATGTCTCTGGAAAGAGTGCTGTCAAATTGTGCCTGTGATTCTTCCAGGCTGCAGGTGTGGTGTCGTGATAACTTTTATTTGTTTCAGGGCTGGGTGGTTATGCAAAGGATTGGTCTCCTCTTCTCCACCGCCCTTTTTCTGGCTGAGTCTGGCCTTGCTGATTTTGATGGAAGGCTTCTTTGTGGTTTTGGGTTTTTTGGTGCTGAATCAGTTTAAATCTAAAACACTGGAGAGATGTGTAGCTGACAGGAAAAGAGTTGGGATCACCTCTTCTGTTTTGCAGCCTAGAAAATAATGTAAAACTTTACTTCTTGCATATGCTTAACATCACTTTACAGGTACTTCTTTAGTTTTCATTCATGGTAATATAATTGAGCACGGGAGTAACTAGAGCCCAAAATCTAACTGTCCAAATAACAGCCTGGCCAACAGTTTTGAGACAGCAATTTTCTTCACTATTTAAATCTACTGAAGATTTGTATATGGCAGACTGAAAATGTGCCACACTGAGGGAGAGAATAAAGGTCTGCATCTGAAGTGATATGCTGTTTGTTTGGGCATGCAGCTTACTGTTCTTCTGACTGAATTAACCTTTAACGCTTTTCCTCCCCACACCCCTTTTTTTTTTTTCAGCCAGGGTTAAAAGAAGTCGTAGAATCCTGTCGAGGAAGAAACCTCTTCTTTTCCACCAGTATTGATGATGCCATTAGAGAAGCTGATCTTGTATTTATTTCTGTAAGTTTAGGGGCAAGAAGTGATTGTCTGTGTTTGTCTTAAATTTTTTTATCTTTCCTATCAACTCGTTGTGTTACCTTTATGTTAGGAAGAGGCCTTTGTTTTGTTGTCTAGGTTCAGTTAGCAGTGTCATGTCACAGTGTCACAATTTTCTTCTTGTGGGAAAAGTGTTCAGTAAGCTTTTTATTTTATTTTTGTTTGTTTCGTATCTCAAACATTCTACTGTATATGTGTTTGACAGGTAAACAGGCTCTAGGTCTAAACGATTCTAGAAACACAGAATGGGTTGGATTGGAAGGGATCTTACAGATCATCTAGTTTCAACCCCTCTGCCGTAGGCAGGGACACCTACTACACCAGGTTGCACAAGGCCCCATTCAGTCTGGCTTTGAGGACTTCCAAGGCTGGAACCTCCACAACTTCTCTGGGCAACTTGTTCCAATGTCTCATTTCCTCATAGTATCTAAATCTAAGTCTAGCTTCTTGCAGTTTGAAGCCATTAGCCTTTGTCTTGTCCTACATTATAGATTCATTGAATGGTTTGGGTTGGAAAGGACCTTAATGATCATACAGTTCCAACCCCCTGCCTTGGGCAGGGACACCTGCTCCTAGACCAGCTTGCTCAAGACCCCATCCAGTCTGCCTTTCAGCACTTCCAGGCTTGAAAGATTGTGTTAATGTTCAGCTTGGTTAGGCGTGTGGGGGTTTTAGAGCAGATTATAGTGCAGTGTACCGCTGAAATCTATGGGACCTTAATAACATTGATATGGTTCCTAGATAGGGATGCAAAGTTATCTTTGTAACCCAATTATCAGTATATAAACTGTTTCTATAAGCCTTTTAAAAAACAGTATATTAATGGAAGAGGGACTGTCTTTAGTATTTCATAGCTTCAGCATGTCTAAGCTGATGACGTGACTAGGAGCAGGATCCAGTCAAACATAAACAGTGTGACCTTTTGTAAGCTAGAAGGTTGTCCCTAATGCAAAATCTGAAAGAACTGCTTGCTATTCATCTTGATAGGCCACAGTTAAGGGTTTTTTGTTCCTCAAGTCTGCTTTTCTTGAGAACTCCTATTTGTTAGGTCCTGTCAGTACAGAGCTCTCTTTCTGACAGTATTTCTTTCTCTTCATGAAGTCTAAAATGAATGCTGCTTGGTTGGATGACTGCCACTGATACAACCCATACATTGCCACCTGTCCTTGGACTAAAACATGCTGTTGTGTTTCACACGTTGTTGCTATTTCTTCTTGCAGTTTGTAATGAAAAGGGTCCTCTGTTTTCATCTAAATGGTGTGCTTTCCCTCATGGTGCCTTTTCTGTATAGAATTCTAGAATTGTTTAGACTGGAAAAGACTGTTAAGATTATTGAATCCAACTATTACCCCAGCACTACCAAGTCTGGTACTGAGCAATGTCCATCAGCATCATGTTTACAAGTCTTTTAAACCCCTCCAGGGATAATGATTCAGCCACTTCCTTGGGCAGCCTCTTTCAGAGCTTGACAACCCTTTTGGTGAAGGAGTTCTTGCTAATGTCCAACCTGTTATCCGTTGTAACATATGCCACAACTCTAATTGTTCTGAGGGATTTTCAGCATCTCTGCATTTAGGTTTTGCTGCAAAGTGAGTTCAGACTACAAATGCCTCACTAGCTGCAAGATTCTTAGGTGATTTTTTGGGGACAGGAAGCAAAAAGTGTCTGTCTATAATCATGAAGAAATTGCTGGTGTTGCCAGAATAAAGGCTGAGTTTCTCTGAAGCCTGCAGAGCTGCTCTGAATTGCTCTTTAAATTCTACTTCAACAGAGATCAGTGAGCTTTTTTTAGCAAAGAAAATGGGTAATTGAGAAAGTTAATAGCTGTTCATCCAGTGTGGTAACTAGAATAATTCCGGGGTAGAAGCAAGCTAGATTCTGGGAGGGAAAATATCTGTCACCTTTTAGCGATTTCACCTTGTCAGTATCTCTTGTGAAGAGATTTCTGTAACATTTCTTCCCCCTCCATGTGTTTGTACCTAGGTTAACACTCCAACAAAGACCTATGGGATGGGGAAAGGCCGAGCAGCTGATCTGAAGTACATTGAAGCTTGTGCCAGAAGAATTGTGCAAAACTCCAATGGGTATAAAATTGTCACTGAGAAAAGCACAGTTCCAGTGCGTGCTGCAGAGAGCATCCGTCGGATATTTGATGCTAATACTAAACCGAACTTGGATTTGCAGGTAGGCACAGTCTTTGAGTTGTGTTTTCAAAAGTTGGTAGTTCCTTCTGGCTTTCATCTGTTCTTTCTGTGCCTGTAGGTGCTGTCTAACCCAGAGTTCCTTGCAGAAGGAACAGCCATCAAGGACCTGAAGAACCCGGACCGAGTGCTCATCGGTGGAGATGATTCTCCAGAGGGACAGAAGGCTGTCCGTGCTCTTTGTGCTGTTTATGAGCACTGGGTGCCCAAAGAAAAAATCCTCACAACCAACACTTGGTCATCAGAACTTTCTAAGCTGGTTAGTGTTACTCACTGTCTGCAATTAGCAAAGGGTGTAAGTGAGACAAAGCTAAACGCAGAAGTTCACTGACACGAAGTGATGCAGTTAGGAAAGACAGACGAGGTTGGGAGGACCTAGTATGTATGCCAAAGGATATGAATCCTACCAATTATCTCAGCTGAGCTGATAGATGATATCAGCTTTCCATGAAATCCCTTTCTCACTTAGTGCTGCTCTATTTATTACTAAGAGTAATAACTTTCAGTGCTGCACAAACTGGTTACCATAATAAAATGGTTCAAAGCCTGCAAATTGAGCATTACATGATTTGCTTAGATCCTGTTAAATGCTATTTAAGTATTAGCTATCTGCTGTTAACTATGTTGTATCACAACAGAGTTATGTAGATTCTAAAATAAATCTTTCTTGCAGTCTGTGAGGATCTTGGTTTCTGGCAAAATGAAGTTCTCTTCACTATGTTGTTTTGTTTGCAGGCAGCTAATGCTTTCCTTGCCCAAAGAATCAGCAGCATCAACTCCATCAGTGCTCTGTGTGAAGCTACAGGAGCAGATGTTGAAGAAGTAGCAAGAGCTATTGGAACAGACCAAAGAATTGGAAATAAGTTTCTCAAAGCCAGCGTTGGTAAATCAAAACCCCTTTTTTACTTTCTTTTGAGCTTCTGTTTAGCAGTGCAAGAGGTCTACCAATAGTGTTTTGAAGTGAGTGATCTGGTGCTTTTAGGATTTCCTAGCTTGAGTGTATGAAAATCTTGCTGTAGAGTACTAATGGAAATCACATTTTCTGGTAGAATCTGTAGTACTGAGCTTGCTCTAGACCCTGACAATCTGAAACCCCAGACTTCAGAGCACATGGTTTATCCTGCCTGGGATACTGGGAAATCTGCAACATTATTTTTAATGAAGTATTACTAGTGATAGTGCTCTGCAAGATGTCTTTGCAATTGCAGCTGCTGCAGTTTTGTTCAGGAGCTGCTACCAGTGGCCTGAGGAAAGTGGTGCCCCTAGGTCAGAATCTGTGAGGGTAACTTCTGTTTTGTAGTTCTCAGAACCAGTATGTCAAGATCAGGTTTCTTCCTTATCCAAGTCTAAGTCTTTTAGTGTGAGGGGACCAAAGGCAGGAGACTATTCACCCGTTTGTAATAATACTTCCTTTTTTCATTACCTTGTACATTTCCCTGAGACCAGGTTAAAACTTCCATTGATTTCAGTAGGACTTGAAGGAGATTTTAAGGCTTCTATAACTGACTGAGTAGGTTCAGGCATTGAATTTTGAGAGATTCTTAAGTTTTCATTCACTAGTAGTGAAGTCCTGGGGGGAAACGATAATGCTGACTATGCTAGTGATTGACAAAAACTACCTGTTTCCAAAAGAAAGAATGGGTTATTTACTCATTAAATAACTGTTTTCTTTCAGGGTTTGGAGGTAGCTGTTTTCAGAAGGATGTTTTGAATTTGGTGTACCTCTGTGAGGCACTGAACTTACCTGAAGTAGCCCGCTACTGGCAACAGGTACAAGTTCTTCACTGACTTTTTGGAGGGGGTAAAGTTTCTTCAGCAGTCACCTCTCAGGCATTGAGCTTTTACGTAGAAAATGTGTCTGAACTGTCTTCCTCTTTACTTGGTTATCTCTGTCTGCTTTGAATTCAGAGTTTGATCTTTACTTCAGGGTCTACTTTTACAGCCCTTTTCTGAAAGAACTGAGCAGAGTTTACTGTACTGGTTGATTCTCTTCTGTGGTTAATATTAGGAATGGTTAGGAAGATGTGGATGCTCTCAGGCCCAGCACCAGAGCAGCTATAATGTGGTTGCTCAGTCTGTATTCAGAGCACCTCACCCCTCTTCCTAGCGCTGACTGAGGAAGCAGCTTTGACTTGTGTGGTATGGCCAAAAAAACAGCTTTGATTTATTGCCCTGATTTAGGCTGTGGTGCCTAGGCTGCCTGGTAGATGCCTCCTGAATACCCAGCACATGATTTGCTTGCTTTATTAGTAGCTTTCCCTTTGGCTAGTCTTTTTATAACCCTTGCTCATCTCCATCCCCTGCTACCTATTTATTGTAATAGCCTGTCCATAATGATGTTAATTGTGCCACATCCATGCTGAAGTCCAGTGGTTTTTTTTTATACCATTACATTGGGTATTATGGTCATGTGATACTGTTGATGGGATTACTTAGACTCTCTTGGCACTGCAGGGTTCCATTCCCTGAAAAAAATCCCTAATAGTCTTTTTCCATTGTCTGAAACTTGGCTGAATCTCATCATTTCCCCATAACTGCTCATAAAACTCAGTCATCTCTCATGATGACTTTACTTAGCTTGTTTTATTTATATGTGATGTCCAGTGGCTTTCTGCATCCTATTCAGGTAGTTTAACCTCCAGACAGGGGCTAGTTGTCAGTCTGGTTACTTACTTGCAGCTATAACTTAGATTAATTGCCTGGGACGAGGAAGACATGGGTTTTGTGCTGTCTGCTTCTGAAGAGGTTCAGGCTGACATCTTCCTTAAAAATGCACTTCATTAGGGTAGTCAGTGGTGGAGGAGCCTGAAGAGACATCTAACGTGCTTCATGAACCTTGTGCAGGCATCTAGGAGAGGTTTGGGTCAGTGAGGGCTCGGATGTATTGGCACAGCAGGAAAGAGTAGCTGCCCCAGGTTCTAAAGCTACCGCTTTTGCTCAGTATAAAGTTTAAGTAGACAGCAGACAAAACTCTGGAGCAGCAGGGGCTGCAGGAATTAACTGTGTGACCTCACTGATAATCTGATGAATAGAAAAAAATTAATACTGTCTTGAAGGAGACAAATTGGTTTGACTCTGTCCTTCAAGAGGACAAGGGCCCTTCTCCAAATGCAACCTACTTGGTATCTTGGCAACCCAAAGGCATGGGAGCACTTTCAGTTTGCTCTCTGTGGAGATGTTTGGGTGTATTTTAATTTAACAAAAGCCTAAAAGGTTGCATTGTTCATGTAAACAGACTAATTCAAAGTGCTATTAATGCTTTTATTCTCTTATTCTGTGTCAAGAGCAGTTCTTTGCAGTGTTTCTATATGACTTATTAAGATGTGCACAAATCAAATAGTAGGAACAGCTGCTGCAGAGTTATGAAGTGCTGTGCTCTGAAGTACAACCATTTACCTGCACCTACTGCCTCCTTAGAACACTGTCCTCTTGCCCAGGTCAGGCCATGCACACACCTGTGCATAAGCAGTGACAGGAACCCTTTTTTTGTGGCTTGAGCACTGCACTGTCAGCAGCTCATCTCCATGCATGCACATGGGACACCTGAGAGCAGGAAGCAAGTTCTAGAGATTGTTTATCAGAGCAGCTTCAGAATCCTAACTTCTGTTCTCTGGTTTTCAGACAGAACAAGGCTCTCTAATCTGAATTAACTGAAAGTGAAATCTTAATTCCTTGAAAACACACCTGCAGCAACAAATGTGTCTCACCATGTTAACAGTTACTTTTTTTCCCTATCACCACACTACTGAATTGGATAAATCTTTTTTTTTTTTTTTTGCTTTTTCTGCAGTAAATCTGGTTCAACAGAACAATTGGAGTCTATGAACTCGCTTTCATGTAGTAACAAATTATAAGCATGGTAGTTTCCTGTGGTGAAACCTGTTAGTGTGGATTAAAAAGGCTAAAAATGATCTCATGGTTGTTGTACATGGCTTATAAGGAAGTGCAGGTTTAGATCTGGAATAGGATGTCCATGTGACATCAAGTACTATGAAATTGCTTCCCATGTTTCTGTCTAGGATACAGTAAGGTGGAGACTTAAGGGGAAAAAAAGCAATCTGAATAAATTCTAGCCTTTAAACTAGACAGCATGTGACAGTATGTGTGTATATGCATCTACAGTCTCTGTAGGATTTGTCTCAGAATTGGATAAATCAACTAAATTTATCTTTGGATTACTTATGATGCCAAGTAAAAATACTTGCCTTTGTCTTTGAAGCTTCTGTTAAATGTATGAGTGGGTAGCTTGGCTTGGTTGTTAATAGAGTCTGTTTAGAGCTGAATTTGGTTCCCTTCTGTACCATCCTGTTTTACGTATTTTCAGGTAATAGACATGAATGACTATCAGAGAAGAAGATTTGCTTCCCGCATTATTGACAGCTTGTTCAATACTGTCACTGATAAGAAGATTGCTATTCTAGGGTTTGCATTCAAAAAGGATACTGGAGACACGAGGTAAGAAAGCAAATTCACTTCACTTACCTGGATTCCCTACATTCGTCACCAGCTATGCAGCTAGCACCTCCCTCCCAGACTGAACTGCATTAATAAAAATAGATTGGATCTGGAACCCTTAACGTCTGACTGAATTGGTTTGTAGCAGGGATTAGTCTTTCTTAAATGGGTGACACAATTGATGTTGACCTCTGCAATATACCTGAAGCATTCAAAAGCTAGAGCAGATAACTCTAGTCCTTATTAGCTTGCAAAAGCAAAGACAGATTTTAAGAGTCCTTCCATTCTCCACAGAAAATATTTTTGCAGCTGGTTTTAAATTGCTCTGAAGCCTGAGTTCCAGCTTGTTTCCCCAAGGTGGTTAATTCTGTCTTCTTTAAAGCTCAGACTTGATACAGTTCTCCAACTGCAGTTTGTGGGAAATGATTATAAGCTTGATGCCTTGTTAATTATGGTCAGGAGGAGTCTTGAGTCTCAGTATCTCTCTTGCATAATTCAGCAAGAGATGTAAACTCATTTCCTCCTCAGTGTCCCTCAAGATTTCAAGTTTGCTGCTGGCATGGATTACCACTAAGATGTTTAATGTAAAACTGGTATAAAAGCTCAGGCATTGCTTATCATGACACTTGAAGACTTTCATTATTTAGAACGTGCCACCTGGTTCTTTATTAACTGATTGATTCACTTCCCTAGAGAGTCATCCAGTATCTACATTAGCAAGTATTTGATGGATGAAGGAGCAAAGCTCCATATCTATGATCCTAAAGTACCTAAGGAACAAATCATCTTGGATCTCTCTCATCCAGGTGTCTCAGAAGATAACCAAGGTAAGAATGCTCATGTAAAGCCAGTTTCCCTGCTTCCTTCCTCATTCAGTTCTCAAAACACACAAGGGCTGTTGAAATTCTGTAAGTTAACTTCCCCATTTCTATCATGGCAATGATGTGCTGTTGGTTACAGTTACTAGAAGACTGTCATGGCTCAGAGGATTACAGTAACTCTTCCCCCTTTCCACGGGGTATGTTAATTCCAGAAATGTTAATCCTGTACCATTTCATATTTTTCTCTTGATAAATATTCATTTGAATACATGCAAAGAATTTTCTCTGCATAATTAAGAGAAAGAAGAATGTCCAGAAGCAGGAGAGTCTAGTGGTGTCGTCAGCTTTTTGTGTCCTGAGTCCTATCTTGCCTTAGTTCTTGCTTGCTTTCTAAAGTGGAAACAATTAATTCTGGAATTCACTGTAGAGCATTTTTTTTTTCTTCCTGCATATTGCTTCCAAATTAATTTGTTTCCTTAAATGACCAAATTCTCCTTGAAGTTATGGATAGAAGTTTTGTGGAGAAGAAGGGATTGTTTGAAATGTGTGTTTTCTTGCTGAGAAGGGGAGGATGGAGATGATGAATGGGCAGGCTGAAAAGGCTAGTTCAGGCTTCTTGAGGTGAAGAGAATGGAGGAAAATGATCTGCAAAGGGTGAGAGAGAGGAGAGGGAGAAGAGGGTTGCCTCTAAGCAGCTGTTAATATAGTCAGAGGATGAAGACAACCCCTGGTGAGCCACATGTATCTTCTCTGGTGTCAACCAAGTATTAAACAGCAACTGTGATGTGCTGCTACTGGACAGGCAGTGACCTTTTGTGAGGGCTGGCATTTGAACACTCCATAGTACCTTCTAACTCTTGAGATGCTCTTAGCTGTTTAAATCAAATTGGAATGCTTAACTGCAAACACTGAAGTGCTCTGGCTCTGTTCAGATGCCAGGTGCAAGATGCTGTCATTTCAATGAGTGAAATCAAAGTGACAAATCATAGAGAACATCTCTGGGTGAGTGTCTTAAAACTCCTTGCTTGTGTAGGGCAAGGAAGGAGACTCGTTTGGTAGGAGAGCAGCAGACTGATGCCAAAGATGTGTGCAGAATAAAACTGTTTTCCTTCTATTGCAGTGTCTCGGTTGGTCACCATCAGCAAAGATCCCTATGAAGCCTGTGATGGAGCTCATGCCCTTGTCATTTGCACTGAGTGGGACATGTTTAAGGTAAATGGTTTAAATTTAAAAGGGGGGTGGGGGGAAAGGAGGGAGTATCATGCTACTTACTTTTTCTATCTGCTTTATTACCTTTACAGGAGTTAAATTATGAACGTATTCATAAGAAGATGCTGAAGCCTGCATTTATCTTTGATGGCAGGAGAGTTCTAGATGATCTTCACAATGAGCTACAAGTCATTGGTTTCCAGGTAATCAGCTGGATGATTCTGCTTCTATTGTTTTCTTTCCCTCTAGACATAGTCTTCCTTTAGATAAAGGAGGCTGAGCCCACAATCCATCAATACCTAGCAACCTGTTTGTACTGATAGTAGTCCTATGGAAGATAAGGCATCTGAGTGTTCATCTTAGCAAGGGTCAACTTTAAATAGGTAAAGCAGGCATCTGTGAAAGAGTGCTTTAAATTAACCTCTTTGCAACTCCAGTCCTAGAAGCTGTCCCTGGGCACACTGTGCTTTGTGGCTTGTAATAATCCAATGTTCATGACATGTAGCCATGGTGCTGGGTTTAATCTGTAGGTTCCTCATAGGCTGACATGATTGTGCCGCCTTGCCACACTCACTGGTTCAATGTGTTTTCTCTTTTAGATTGAAACAATTGGGAAGAAGGTGTCAGCTAAAGGAATTCCTTTTGGTTCTTCCTGTGAAATTCCTAAATTCAGCCTGCAGGACCCACCTGTCAAAAAGCCCAGAGTATAATGTTTAATTGTTACAGAAGGAATTCTGTGGACCTTCTTAGTGATAACAACTGTAAGCCTATGCTTTTGTTTGTTTTTTTTTTAAGGAAATATATTTTTCATAAACTAAACCAATTTTACACTAAAGATGGTACCTGGTACATGTGAATTCAGTCTATTTTCAAATCTCTATTTTTGTAGTGATTTTTTTTTTTTTTGTCACTAAAGATGGTACAACCTTCTTTTTAATAATGAAGCATCTTTTAAGTGAAAACGTTACTTTCAAGCAGCAGATTTCTGCTTCCAGAGATGTTCCTAAACTGCACTTTATAGGTTTCAAGTTACATGAAATCAAAAGAATTAGAACATCTTTCTACATAGTCCAATTATAGACAATGATCAGGAACTTTGGTCTCAGCTTTTTGTTTTCTTTTGGGGTAATTCTTAACCCAGTTAAATGCTTGCTCTAACTGGCATTGAAGTCAAAAGAGAAGTTATAAGAGAATTGGGTAGGTTTTGGTCTGAGCCCTGAAATAGAGCTGAGTGCCCCAATAACACCCTGATCCTCATCGGGATCAGTTGGACTGGTGTAACCTGAAGTGCTTCTGTTGGAAGGCCAGATCGTTCTGCAGACATCTATCATGTACCTGATGACAGTGGAGCAGGAGCTACAAACTGATCCACTGGCAGATCTTCACTTTGATTGTCTTGTCTACATTCCACGCACAGCCACAAATTAGTGATCTAATCAGATTCCTGGGGCAAGTTCTTTTTTTTTTTTTTTCCCCCTAAGCTACAGCAATACAAAATGTCTTCAGCAGAGGAGCCTTCTGCTTATTTAAATGTTGAATTTAAGCAAAATTACCTTAATTTGGTGTCAGCCCAAGTAGAAAGCAAATATTGGCTTCTGAGCTACCTGATGGTTATCTTTTCTCCTCCTTTTCTGCTTACATAACTTCATTTGAAAGCAGCTTTCTTAATGAATCTGCAAATATTTAACTCTCTGCTGTTAAGAAATGAAAAACAAAAGTTCAGCCCCAGGAGTTAGTCAGCATACTACCTCATTTAAGTAGCAGGAAGGAATGTTTCCTATGATATTATGATATTTTGACACCTTTTTTTTTTTTTTTTTTTGCCTTTACTATTAATTAATTTCTACTTCTTATTCTCAATTGGACAGTGCTATTAAAATCCATGAGATGACAGAGTTTGTGTTTGGCTCATTGCATGGGATTGTCAAATGGTGGGGAGGATAGAGAGGGGTGACCATAAAGAGGTTCTGGAGTAGCATGGAGAGAGATATTACTTAAATGACATTAGTGTTGGGATGTTGGAGAATTATCCTGTAACTTGTCACATACCTTCTGAATTGTTTCAGGAGGTGTGCCTTCAAGTATGCTCTGGTTAACCATGGATATTGCATAAGATCAGTGGTGGTGTGGTAATGAGTGCTATTGTTAATAACAATTTACCCACAGAAATGTAAAAGTAATTTAAGCCTCAGGACAGATGTCTGAAGACTTAAGGAAGTTGTGTAACAATTTGGGTAGCTGATAGCAGACAGGGTTACCTGGCTGAAATAACTCTATCTTTGAACCAAGATCTGCACAGTAATGGCTTCTACATAGGGACTTAGCAGCAGTCATTCAGCACTTTGTCCAAATAAGCCTCCAGGTCTTTTTTTATCCTATAAGAGTCCTCTGTGAGGAGCATATCAGAAGCCACTCTACGCAAGCTAGGAATTACAGGGTCTTAACCTGTCATCTTTCATCTTGCCATACCCTCCTCCTGATTCACTAGCACTGCTATTGCACAACACCCATAGAGCAGGGACAGCCCTTTGATACAGTTGTGGTATTTGTAAGCATTGTGATCCAACTGGTAGATCATGCTTGTCTTTGCAGATAGGCATCTTCTTGACTTCAGCCCCCATGGCACCTGAGAGGGCAGGCTGGCTGTTTCTCCTTGGAGACAAAGAAGTGGGTATTGACAAGTTGGGCTTGAAGGAGTTCTTGCCCTGAGCTTTCTTCAGAGTGGCACAGCACTGCTTTAGGACTTGCCTTAACAAGGAGGTTGAGTAGAGGCTTCAGAAAATCAGGATGCTTTTCAGGAACTTGCTACAGTGTCCTCCTGCCTCTGTATGTGACCTCTCCTCATCAGTCTGAAGTAGATGGATGAACCATTAAACTCATGTGAAGCACTGCTCATTTTAGAAATGGCTTCCAGAGGCTTTTCACTACTTTTTTTTCATGCCAAGGAGCTGGAGGAACAAGGTGCTGCAGCCCCCATTCCTACCCTGTTTCTTCTGCAGCCCTAGTCAAAGCCTAGACTGTCACTTAGAGAAAGGGCAAATTTGTTATAGCAAGATCACTTAACTTCCCTTTCTTAGGAAGGGGGGAGTGGCAGATCATTTCTGATGAGCAACAGGGGACAAAACTGGTACTAGCATTTCTCTTGCTTGGAGTCAGCTTATTTAGTCTCTTGGTGGCTGCATTCTTCTCACAGGATACTGGGACTGTGGGATGAATCGAGTGAACAGCTGGTAGAGAATGCCTTCAGGACATGGCATTACATATCTTGCACCTATGCAAGAGAACCTCACACAGACCAAAAGAAAAAGCTTCAGAAGCTTTTGCAGCACTGTGAATCAGAAGCCATCATCTTTGTTGAAACACAGTTGCCAGGGAAATAAGAATTAGAGATGACTTGCATTCCTGCTTTGGAGGCTTGAGTAGTGCATGCAAGAGGTGGCTTTTCTTGCTATTAAGTCTCTGCTGTGGGATCTTACAGCATGTAATTCTTGATGAGAATTGTGTAGTGTGAGTAACAGACTCTTGTGCTCTGAATTTCTCTTTACAAGGTTCTTAATAAAATGCAGTCCCACAGTAACATTGCTGTTCACTGCAAAAACCTCGGTACAACAGCTGAAGCAAATCCAGCTTTAATACAAGCCTGTGAATAGTGGAATACAGACTGCATGAATCAAGTCTTACCAGAGATGTGCACAGACAAATTGTAAGTGCCAGGCAGGATGTATGGGTTTCCTTCTGTGTCTTCAACCCTTTGTGCAGCTAAAACTAGTTTGGTTCCAGGCATATGATAGCCAAGAAAAGGCATTTTTGACCCAGGCTAACAAGTATAGGAACAGTTAGTGGCGAGATTTTTGTATTGGCTAACATGTTTACACTTCTATTACTTGAGCTTCTTCTGTTGAATTTATAGTGATGCTATAATCTTGCTCAACAGCTGAAGTTTGGCATTGTTTGTAAAACAAACATAATGAGTTACCTGATCTAGCAATATTTGAGTCACTTCTCGTTACTTTTTTGGTTTTATGCCAAGCTGAGAATTTCTGTTGCAAGTTGAACATCTGCAGTAAGTTGCTACATGTTGTAGTAATGAAGCATTGACATATTTTTAAATGAAGGAGACACAGATATTAATTATTGATCAAATAGGGGGGAAAAAACCCAAACTATTTTTAAATGAATACTGGCTTTGATTTAAACTAAAGAGTTGGAGTCACTGGAGGATGCAGCAGCTCTCTAGTCAGCTGCATAACGTTTAATTATACTTCACACAGTATAGCAGATTGATGTAATGATGCTAAAAAAGACTATTCATTCTTCTAAACTGCCTGTGTCAACTTGAAATCATATTCCCAAAACTCAGTGTGATGTTTTCCTGATTGCAAGGAAGATTAGTATTTCCTAAAGTATTTTTATGGCCACTTTCTGAAACAAACTGACAGAATGAAGTGATTGGCATACAAAAGGAAAATGTCACTAAACATCAAACTTGCTTGGAAGCAAAACAGATAAGTTGTGAAAGTCATGCTGAGTTCATGAGTAGGAGTTACTACAGAGCTTTAGCATGTCGTTAGGGGGAAACTGAAAGGCGAATAGGTAAGGGAGGTGGTTGTAAAAGAAAGATTTCTCACCCAGGAAAAGAACTTTAGGACTTGTCCTTAAATGCTTTCAGACAAAATGCTCATCCAGTCTATAAAGTCAAAATGTGACTGCTTTCCTTAGAAACCACAGCAACACTTGCCCTTAGAAAACAGCTTATGTAGCTTTGAAACTTGGCACCAGCTGGCAGACAGTTGTGCTAAACATGAGATCATCTTCTGAACTACCCAGCAGCAATTTCTAATTCCAACAAGAAACAACATTGCACTGTCTTCCCAGCAGCACTTTTCCCTCCCACTGTAAGGAAGTCTGGATCATTGCTGTGTGATGCTCTCTTGTTCCAGTTTGGCAAGAGTTGTATGGCTCAGAATCCCTTCTTCCATATTTCTGTTGTTAATAGGCTTGAAGAGCTGTAAATTGTCAAAAGCCATAGTAATATTCCGTTAAAACTGCTCTGTAGGCAATTCAAAGCCATTATTTATAGTAGGACCTCCAGTAAAGGCTGGCAGCTGCTCAACGTGTGGATATCCTGCAGTTAACGTGTCAGCCCTCCCTCCCTCCCTGCTGCTTTGGAAAGCGTATTGAATTTCCTTACCAGAGCTGCTAACCTTCCACTACTCTGGAATTCAGTCTGCTTCAGTTGAAGAAGGGCATTTGGTGCTCACAGTGTGTCTTGGCTTTCCAAGGTTAGTGGTCAGACTTTTCAATTTGAAATTTAAAATTTGGTATTAGTTTTCATTATTTCTTAAGCAGCCTTGCTGTTCTCTCTGCCTTTACGAAATGCATCTGAAAGCTCTCTGTTCCTCCCCACTCAAGATTTCTCTTCCATTACACTGTTTAATTAGTACAGTCCTAGCTGAAAGCTGTTTTTCTTCATAATGCTCTAATATTGCTGTACTTTGTTTTGTGAAGTGTCAGCTCTGCAGGCCTCTCTGGTACAGTCTGACTTTTTCGTTGTTCATCACAGTAACAAGCTTCTCCTACATCTTAACTTGCTAATTAGCTGTCTTCCTTCTAACATCTTGCTCAGTTAGAGGTGGGTGGAGGGTCTACTCCTTCATACAGAATGAGACTTGTTTTAGTTGGAGAAGACCTTTTAAGATCGAGTCCAACCGTTCTCTCTTACCAAGTCTGGTGATAAACAACGTCTCTTAGCATCACATCTCTGTGACTTTTAAACACCTCCAGGGCTGGGGATTCAGCCACCTCCCCGGGTGAGAACCCTTTCAATCAAGAAATTCCTTCTCATATCCAACCTAAAACTCCCTTGATGCAATTTGAGGCTATTTCCCCTCATCCTATCACTTGTTAATAGGGAGAAGATGTCCACCTCTGCCTTGCTAGAAAGACCTTCCTTTCAGGGAGCAAGGTCTACCCCATCAGTCTTTTCTCCAGACTGAACAACCCCAGCTGCTCCTCACCAGACCTGTTCTCCAGACATTTTCCCAGCTTTGCTGCTCTTCTCTGGACCTGCTCCAGCGCTATGATGTCTTGTAGTGAGGGCCCCAAAACTGACCCCAGTACTCAAGGTGTGGTCTCACCAGTACTGAAATAAAGGGGAACTTTTCCTGGGCTGTACTGGTCACACTACTGCAGATCCAGGTCAGGATGCTGTTGGCTTTCTTGGCCACCCAAGCGCACTGCTGGCTCATGTCCAGCTGGCTGTCAGGGACACCCCCAATGCCAACTACAGCAGTTCAGAAAAAGTGCTGTAGTCCATCATGGGATTACCTGCGTGGTGAGAATTTGGGACCAGATAGCAAATTCCAGGCACATTCCTCAAATAACTTCATGCTGAAGGCAGTTCAAAAACGTCTCAGCAGACAACTGAGAGTTACTGAGGGGAGATGCACTTTGATCTCTGATGGCTGTAAAGAGAAGAATTTCCTGCTGCTAGCATCACCATAAGCCATGCTTTTATTACTGCTTGAGCTCAGTATGATCCGTAAGAGACTGCATATTTCATCCATGGTGCAGTTCACTTCTCTGCACTCAGATTCATCTAACAATGAGACCAGGTCTCAGAGGGGCAGGTAACCAGACCAGTTCAGCACAACCACCACACCTCAGACTGAGTTTTCAACTGTCCTTTAATGAGGAGACAGTACAGTACAGCAATTCTGCATACCCAATACCTAAGCAGCACCTGTGCAATGTGGTCAGGTCTGTTATAGGCATGTACTCAAACTTGATTTATGCTGCCATGGCAACTGATTTTTCATGTGGTTTAAATTCGGTGGTACCTACACAAGGTTAATTGTCTTGCTCATTTTTTCAACTTGATACCTTGTGTTTACCAAGGTTGATACTTGGAGACATGCAAGAACCTGAAAAGCTAGTAGAATAGTACAGCTCATTTTCTTGAGTTGCAGGTATGAGATTCCATCTCCTGATATTTCCTCGGCTGTGGGCCACAACTGCCCTAATCTGGTCCTTTGTCATGCACACAACCTTTCTTTAGAACTCCTCTAGTTCCCAGAGCACCTGCAAGCTTGTGTTACAGAATGGTAAAATGCGCCCACAGATCAGCACCTTTCAAATTGCTGTTTACATCCTGCAGGAATGCTGATGGTAGTATCAAAGCCCTTTACTTAAATCTGCCCAACCTTTTAGCTTTCTCAGCTTACATTTCTCTCACCTCAGTTCCATCATGCTTTCAAAATCATTTCTATCTTTTGAGTTTTTGCTGAACACTACACGTACTATGTAGTTGTAGCTCTGCCAGGAGGATCGAGGTAAAAAAACGTGAAGCATTTTGGTGAGAGAAAAGTGTTCTAGAAAGATAGTAAATTTATTCATACATCCACCATCTGCTCTCCTGCCTTTCTGGAACTGAGAGTAATTATGCACTGAAAAAAAGGATCCTTAAAACTGGCTGCTTTAAATAGGTTCCCTCTCATTTTCAGATGGCCTTTGTCTTTCTTTTTTCTACCAAGTTCTTCAAGAAGAATTCACCTGAAGAAAAGGCAAAAAAGCACCAAAATTATTTGTAGGTATTTCAAGGAAAGCAAGGAAACCAATACACATCATTTAATGCAGGTATTCTGTTCTGCAGTGGTTCTTACCACAAGGTATCTAAAAGACAGTCAGTTCTATACAACAGCACTTGCAAGTATAACATGGATGTAAGATAACTACAAACCAAACAACCCATGCCTCCACCCCTGAAATCCTGGCTTTATGAAAGAGCTCTGCTGCTTCATGCTTTGTAAGAGGCAAAGGTTAACTGGTTCAAAATTCAATTCCTATTTAATAAAGTATCACCATCTTGTAGCAAAACCTGTTCTAAATCTCATCTGAGCTGGCATTAAAACAGCCTGAGAAGAAAGGTGGGTGCTCTAAGATGTTCTCTCCTTAAGAAGAAGCAGGCTGTTGGACTTACACAACAGCTCCACTACTACCAGATGCTTTGTCCACTAATACCCAGTACCTTGTCAGAAAAAAAACCTCTATCATGAGTATCTAATTATTTCCAAGGTCCTGTAAATAAGTTCTGCCTGAAGCAACAAAATCACATCAGAGAGAGCCCCATTAAACCTTGAAGCAGAACGTAAAGGAAAGCTGGGCACCTCCCATTTAGTACAAACTAGGTTTGGCCAAACAAAAAAAACAAACCAGACAGCCTAAGCAGCACAGCAATTGTATGAATGCTGCTGTCATACTGATGCATTCTAGTGGGAAGTGTCCTGCCTATGGTGGGGGAGTCGGAACTAGATGATTTTTGAGGTCCCTTCCACCCTAAACCATTTTGTGATTATATAATTTAGATGATCTATAGAAGACAGTGTAAACAAAGAAAAGATGACTGTATGAGGTGGTCTTCAAGCTCAGGTGAGCTTTGTTGCATATTACTTCACCCTTTTAACTTTATATACTAAAATGTTTTGTGCCCAGGAATCTAAAGCTTGTCAGACATTTACCTGCTTTGTAGGAGGAGCGCACTAAGGGCCCACTGGCAGTGTAATGGAATCCAAGATCATTTCCTACTTTTTCCCAGTATTTAAATTTTTCAGGAGTTATGTACTCCTCAACCTGAGTGAAAAAAAAAAATAATCTTTTGGTCAGGATTAACATGCAGGAAATGGTTACAGCGAGCATGCAGTGAAATGAAACACAATTATATGCCAAGTTCAAAACTCTACGCTAGGAAACTTCCAGCAGTCAAGTCACAAACTGAATTTTCTCTCTGCTTTCAACCAGAAGAATGCATTTTATATAAAACTGCTTTTCACACTGAGTTTAGAATTTCATTTCTATTTCATTTTTAGTGGTTGCTTGATCATTTTCTTCACTCTAGTTGTGAATGGTCCTTTTGAGCAAACCTTTTTTTCTTTTTTTGGTCAAATTAGTCAAAGAAATACAATAGTCCTAGAAATCTTTTCATGAATAGTGAACACAGAACAGAGACTCCAGCTCTGGACAGATTACAGGAGGAGAAAACGGTAATTTCCCCAGCTGTAAGTGGCACCATTATGGGAAAGATAGTGAAGGGGAGCTGGCCTGACCCATTATGTTTGAGATATACAGTGAGATTCTTGTTTTCCAGGATCATAGCTCAGCTCCAGCTGTCTCCCCAGCTAAGCGCAGAAAGCAAAAACAGGAAGTCTGCAGAAAATGGAAGGGATTGGATGGCTGAGGTAATTTTTAGTGAAGAGCAGGTAACAGATGAGGGAAGTAAGGAGATTTTTCCCAGCATCCACAGCTGAGGTAAGAATGCTAATAAAGTCTCAGTTCAGAAAAAGGCAACTTGATTGTGCAACACAGAGATGCAAACTAAAGGCATTTTTACCTTTAGGTGACGTTTTGTTGGTTGCATGTACTGTCCTAGGGTCAAACAATCCACATCTGCCTCCCGCAACACTGTGAAAACAGAATTCCCTGTTAGTGGCAGAGGGATCACAGGAGACTGTCAGTGATTACAAGACAGTCTCCTTCCAAGTCTGAGCAAAGGTTACTCCACAGCACCCCACGGGGTTACATTCTGCTCTCCAGCACGGGCAACTGGCAGCCTCCACAATCAGCAGACACCTAGCTCGCAGTGAGCTGCAGGCTCCTGCCTGGTTTGAAGCCAGAGAGAACACAGCTCTGCTGCACTCTTCAGTCATGTGCCTTGCTGCAGAGATGACAAGCTCTTTTCTTTTTTATCTGACTGCTTTTCACTCTGTCTTTAGGTCAGAGCCTTCATTTCACAAAAAAAAAAAAAAACAAAAAGAAAAGAAGGATGTGTGCATGTGCACTTGGCACTTCTCTTGGCACTGTTTCAAGAGACTTCACACTGCAAAGATGCAGACAGCTCTAGAGCTGTAAATCAGGGGGCACTGCCACCATATTCTTCCAGTTTTACACACTTTGCATGTATGTTAGTTTTGATGTCTGCTGAACTTCAGCTTTGATAAATTTGAGTGTACGTTAGAATCAATACACAGCAAAAGAATTCAGGTAGTCTGCTTGCACGCTAGTCAGCTAGCCTGAAGAACTGTGTTCAGTACAGCTAGTAGGGTGTTCTGAACAAAGGGATGCCTCAGGAATCACATTTTCCATGAACATACATCTTGTGTCCCACATCAAGTAGGTGGAAAAGAGTGTTTTAACTACAGCATTACACTCACTGTTACCCTGGAATTGTTGTTTAGATTGATACAGGTCTGTAAAGAAATTGGTTCTCTATGACCACATTTGCACGTTCTTTTACTTATACCCTTTACAGTGTCTGAGTCAATGTGCTGGGTGACAGTTCTGTCTCCAAATACACCTCTGAAAGTGGTCTGAAAACAAATGGCACCAAATGTGGAATTTCAAATTCTCATGGCTAGGAAATGCTAAGCATGAAGAATGGGAAGATCATGAACTCTGATTTTGTAGTCCAGATTGTGGGACAGTTGCAGAAAATTAGATTGTATCACTGCATTCTACACATCACAGAAGCACAGAAACATTCAGGTTGGAAAAGGAATCTTGGGATCACCAAGTCCAACTGATATCCCTCCTCTACAAGGTTCACCATATCCCCAAGCACCACATCCAAATGACTTATAAACATGCCCAGTTGACTCAACCACTCCAATGCCTAATCACCTGTGCTGTGAAAGTTTTTCCTAATATACAGTCTAAAACCTACCCAATCGCAGCGTGAGGCCATTGCCTCTTGTTCTATCACTAATTACCTGTAATTACAGAAAATAAAGTATGAGGTAGATGCTATCTCAGGATATGGGAGGAACAGTTAGGCACTGGAAAACATGGCCCAGGGATGTGGTGGAGTCCCTGGAGGTCTTAAAAAAATATGCAGATATAGCATGTGGGAACATGGTTTAGCAGCCATGGTGGTGTTGGGCTTTCCATTTTCCAAATGAAACAATTCTGTGATTCTATTCTGTAATTCTAATGCCACAGGATTTATGAATTTCTTCTTACAAACATATTGCATTCACTCACCACTGTGAAACTCTCCTCTTGAAAATACATTTCCATGAAAACATAAGAACATGCTACATCTCCTAGGGTAAAGGTTTTTGGGTTTTTTTTTCATCTAAGTAAGCTGAAAAAAATTATTTTAAGCAACAAGCTCTGCAGTTTCTAAAAAGGAATGTACAGTAAGGCAAGCCCATTATGAAACTGTTGCAAAGGTAAGAGTTTTCATAGTCATACAAATATAGTTCTAATTTCCATTGCATCTACCTGTCAATATGAACCTGAAAGACATATGAAGGCAAAATCCTTCAGAAGTTCAAGCATTTTTAACCAAACATTTTTTGCTGTAAAACTTAGAAAACATCTCCTGCACCGGCAAACTGCACATAGAGGCAAAAAATGCTTACAACTGTTTTCCAACACAGTAAAATGGAAAGCTGTGAATTTAGGCATGTTTTTTCAACACCAACTTACATTTCATGGTGGAATAGACTTGCTCATCGGTTTCGCCTAGCCCCAGCATAATGGAGGTTTTAGAAATGATGCCGGGCTGCACCGCTTTAGCGTGCTTCAGCACGTGCACGGACTGCTCGAAGCTGGCTCGGGGATCACGGACCTTCCTTTCCAGGTTTGCAGCACAAGAAATAAAAACACGTGAAAGGGTGCACACGGGTTGAAAGAAGCCAAGAAAGGTGTGTCCTGCTAGTTGCTACACAGTGAAAATGGCAACTTGGTGCATTTGGCTCTGGAGTCTGACACCAGATGAGGACCCCCTCAAGGGATGGGTCGCAGTCCAGCCTACATACCAAAACCAGACTCCCTTTTAGAAGCAGCTCTTTACTATGAGGGCACAGAGTGCCCAGAAAAGTTGTGGACACGTTATCCCTTTAAGTGTTTAAGACCAGGCTGGATGAGGCCCTGAGCAATCTGGTCTAGAGGGAGGTGTCGCTTCCACGGCAGAAGGCCTGGAACTAGATGATCTTTAAGGTCTCTTCCAACTCAGACCATGCTTTGATTCTACGGTTTTCCCCAGGCCGATGCGCGGAGGCGGCCCCGGGGACCAGACACCGCCCCAGGGGCCGCGCACGACGCGGGCGCCCTCTGCCGGCGGCTACAGCGCCAGCGCCGCCGCGCGCGGGGCATGCTGGGAGCAGAGGCAGCGGACGGCGCGCCCCGCGCCATTTCCCACTGCGCTGCCAGCTGCGGCCTCCGGCCTGTCCCCGCTTTGCCTGCTGCCCTATCGCGGGGCTAAGCAAACGGCTCCGGACAGATCGTCCACACAAAGGCCTACAAAACCCTTATCTGTTTTTGCTGTCTTCCGTTTATACGTACTGGAATTGCTTACCGCTGCAGTTCGGGCACTGTCTCCACGTTGTGGGCGTACACATCCAGTCCGGACAAAGCTACTTTCTCCACAGCGTTAAGGTCCCCTCGAAAATCGGGAGTTAAGCATTCCACCAGGATTTTTGAATTCCTGAAAAGCAGAGACAAAGCACATCTACGGAATTGTGTCACTATTGCTAAAAATCTCAAACTTGATTGCTTGAGGTCCCTTCCAACCTCTACTATGCTGTGATTCTGTGAAAGCTGAATAATAAATATGAAATAACAAATACACAAGCAATTCCAACAGTCTCTTAAACAATCACATACACTGCTATTATGTGATTTTTCATGTCTTAACATGAGTTTAGTATCATAGACTCAACGAGGAGCTGTAATCCTGCCTACTGGATAACAAGACTTTATTATTACTCTGCAAGCTAATCTTGCAGTCCAGGAGCCAGATTGCAGCTCAGAAAACTAGGTGGGGAAAACTGTAAGAACCTTTTGAGTCCCAAGATATGCTGGATGAAGACTTAAATAGGTTTATATGAATTAAATCTGCAGGTAAACAAGTATGTTATCAAATGGTGTACAGGAGACTGAAGAAGGCACAGCTAGGGAAAGCAGGAAGGTACAATTGCAGATTTAGAAACTGCTGAAAGAGAAACTCAGCTTCTTCTGTCATGTGGTAACAGTTATCTAAATCCACTGTGCCTGAGCCCTAAGATTCAAGAATGAGCATACCTCAAAAGCATTTACTCATTTCCTGGTAAATCATCTGTCTCTTCAAAGAAATAATCCAGTACTTAGCTTTGAACAAGCCTGGGCTAAATTGGAAATGCATCCAAATTCAAAATACTTCGGGGCCATTATATGAGAAGGAGGAAAAGCTAAAGGCAGAGTTTTGTATTTGCATGACCCCTGAAATAATCCAGCTACAGGTAGTTTGACCTGTATGCAATACCATGTTCTAAAGTTTTAATAATAATAGTAATATATTAATGAAATACCTTTCTTTCAGGTGGGAGACTGTCTTTGCAAAGTGTTCTGCTCCACCATCAGGCATATCTAGAAGCATTTCAATTAGTTAACCATTTTGTTCAAGAAATGTATTTACTTATTATCAAAGTCACAAAACTCCTACAGATCCTGTTTTCAATGCAAAACAACAAAGCAATTGAGCCCCAGTTTTATCTTACCACCTGTACCAAAGGTTTACAACCAATACTCTGCAAGCCTTGTTCTGCACAAAGTCTAACTGTGATCATCTAGGGCAGACTTCAAATGTTTACTCTGAATTTATCCATCTCTAGGTTCACTGCTGTCAGACTGGGCACACAATGGCTATATCTATTTATGGGGTTGATCTGAGAAACATTTCTACATAAATGGAACTAAATATTATATGTATATAATTATATATTATACTGAAGTTTTTATATACTTATATTTTAAAAAAAGCCTGCTCTTTTATTTTCAGCCACTTTGACACTGCTGGACTTTCACCACACTGAACAGTCCTTACAAAGGTTTTACCCATTTGTGTGGTGTCACCATAAAGGAGCTACTAAAACTTTAGAAAAATGTAACAGTATTGATACTGTCACATATCATATGTTGGGAGGAAGTTCTGTAATGATACTGTACCTGAATGTTTACAGAGGTTTTCTTTGGTGAGTAAAGTAAAAGAACATGGTGTGTGTATATAGATAAGTATTTTGCAAAGGAGTGTGTATATATATATATATATATATATGTATTTTTGAAAAAAAAAAGGTATTATAAATTACTACAAAGTATAAATACTATACTATAATAGTAAGAATAAAATACTCAGTACTGTAATATTCTGGATGTTTAATACCAGTGTAACTGCTGTTATAGTTCACCAGATATAGAGAAAGGTTAAGAACATGAAGAAATCTTCCAGCTTTAGCACTATCAACTCCTTTAAAATAGTAATGCTTAACAGTTGTGCTGAGTGATAAATGTTTCCTGATGTCTGTGTTTGCCCCATAAAACACAGCTCAGAGCTTAGACTGGAAGAGATGAGAGACAAGATACTGACCGTCTCTGTCCACAGATGTCAATACCACATAATCCAAGCCCCACTCAGCTATAGCCTTTGCTGTGTTGTAAGGCTCCTCAGGATCCAGGGGAGGTGGATTTTTGGCTGTCTTTACCGAACAGAATCTGCAGCCTCTAGTGCATGTATCACCCATCAGCTGAAATAAGAGAGATGTTCTTAGTTTTACATTTTACACACCACTACTGCTCATCTGAGAAACAGCTGCATGAGGTTGTGCAGATAAATCCCAATACTATGCAAAAAAACCAACCACCCTAGAACAGTGCTCTGCTCTCAACTTGTAATAAACCCACTCCACCACAGCAGAGACCAAAAAATGCACCATAAACAGCTAAAAAATTAATGGAATAATAGAGACCAGTGACAAGTGGCGTCCCTCAGGGGTCAGTGCTGGGACCAGTGCTGTTTAACATCTTTGTCAGTGACATGGACAGAGGAATAAGTGCACCCTCAGCAAGTTTGCAGATGACACCAAGCTGTGTGGCACAGTCGACTTGCTAGAGGGCAGGGATCCATCCAGAGGGACCTGGACAGGCTGGAGAGGTGTGCCCAGGCCAACCTCACGAAGTTCAGCAAGGCTAAGTGTAAGGTCCTGCACCTGGGTAGGCAAAATCCCAAGCACAAATACAGGCTGGGTGGTGAATGGCTGAGAGCAGCCCTGAGGAAAAGGACCTTGGGGTCTGGGTTGATGAAAAGCTCAACATGAGCCTGCAGTGGGAGTGCAGCCCAGACTGCAACTGTGTGCTGGGCTGCAGCAAGAGCAGTGTGGGCAGCAGGGCAAGGGAGGGGATTCTGCCCCTTTACTCTGCTCTTATCAGACCCCATCGGAAGTACTGTGTGCAGTTCTGGAACCCTCAGCACAGGAAGGACATGGAAGTATTGGAGCAGGTCCAGAGGAGGCCACAAAGATGATCAGAGGGCTGGAGCAGCTCTGCTGTGAGGACAGACTGAGAGAGTTGGGGCTCTTCAGCCTGGAGAGGAGAAGGCTTCCAGACCTTATAGCAGTCTTCCAGTATCTGAAGGGCCCTACAGGAAGGCTGGGGAAGGTCTATTTACAAGGTCTTGTAATGACAGGATGAAGGGCAATGGGTTTAAACTGGCAGAGGCGAGATTTAAACTGGATGTTAGGAGGAAGTTCTTTACAGTGAGGGTGGTGAGACACTGGAACAGGTTGCCCAGGAAGGCTGTGGATGCTCCCTCCCTGGAGGTGTTCAAGTCCAAGCTGGATGAGGCCTTGAGTAACCTGTACTAGTGGGAGGTGTCCCTACCTATGTCAGGAACTAGATGATCTCTGAGGTCCCTTCCAACCTTACCATTCTATGATTCTATGAATATAGAAGAAATGGTTAATGGCTTACCATAATAGTAGCTGTAGCTGTAGCATATTCACCACCTCCCCAGCATTCTCCAATGTTGGGACAACGGGCTTCTTCACATACCTGAAAGTAAAAGACAGTCATGCACCTGCCTTTTTTTCTCATAGTAAAAAAGACAGTAAGTTAATATTAATAAACACATCAAACGCTCCTGTCTTTTTTTCTGTATTATTATAGAAAATTATTACTGCATTATTGATCAGTTTTGAAGATAGCCTTCTGGCAAAGCAGAATCACAACATGGTGGGTGCTGAAAGGGGCCTCTGAAGATCATCTAGTCCAGCCCTCCTGCTAGAGCAAGACCACCCAGAGTAAATCACACCGGAACACATCGAGGTGGGTTTGGGATGCTTTCAGAGAAGGAGACTCCAGAACCTCTCCGGGCAGCCTGTTCCAGTGCTCTGCCACTTTCAAAGTAAGGAATTTTTTCCTTATGTTTATTTTAATTATGTTTTCATTCCTGCTGCCATAAGAGTTTCATGTTCTGTAAGTCAGTAGCCTAGGAAGAGAGTCGTTTCCTGATTTCCAATACCATTCTCTTTCTCTACTTCACAACTTCAAGAGCTCCTCAGCCAGAAGATTCACTTATTAATTAGGACAGTTTGCCATTACCATTTTACATTTAAAAATGGATAAAACATTCACCAAGTCTGATGCATCACAGAATGATCTTACCCTTAAAGAGAAAAAAATTGGGAAAAGTGTTCTTCAAGCATACCCACCACTTGTTCCCATCTGGAAGGTAGATTGAGGTACGTGTATTTCTAGAATTTCTGTTCATGCAAAATATGTTTATAGCTCTGAAATTTTGCATGTTTCTATTAAAAATAGTGACATGCAGCATCTTCTGATCATTTTGGTGATGCAAGTAGTAAACTCTAGTATTTAAAATCAGGAAAAATATTAAATGTTCTATTGAATCTGTCTCCATTCTTTACGAGTAAAATTCACTGCTAGCAAAAATGATCAGAACTGGACTTGGTTTCAGGGTTGAAGATCATACAATGAATGATTTCTACCTGAAATAATTTGTATCTGTAAGAAATTATTTATTTCTATAGGAAAACTTGGTTGGTATTAGACTTACTGTATGAAGATTTAAACTTCTCAAGGTATTCTTTAGTTTATTATAGTTTTTTCCCATGGGAATCTTTGTTTTCAGCCATGGAGGAAGTCGCAGCCTGAATAAGAGAATTTAAGGATTATCAAATTATTTACATGGTAAGCTTCCATAAATTTCATGGATACAATTCAGTTAGTCAAGATCCCAACTAGGACAGGTCCCCTGAAGGCTGATGCAGCTCAGCAACCTGTATTAACACTAGCAGTGGTCACAACAGACTTTTCTGTTCTATACTTATCATCATCCCTACATCCAAGAGTAGGAATTTGACAGATTTACACTGTAAGATGGAAAACTCTTAACTATACTGGTGGGATTTAATAGTGCCACACCGGAGACTGCAGCAGTGAATGGCAGCTCCTGCTACATGGCCATCACAATGTCTGATTAAATTTGTAACTGAAACTGGGGATTTTAAACTTAAGTCTTCATTTTGTTTTACATGGAGGATACCCCATGGAAGCAACTACAGTTGTTTAAAATTACAACTACCTTTCTCCTTTCTGACGCTTTAAATTGCCTTTATACTCAGCCCATGTATTCTTGTCTGACAAATCTCCAGACACAAAGTCCTGTAAGTTGGGTCCATTTTGCAGAAATTCTTTTTTTTCATCTGTCAGAGAACCAGATGTTCTGTACTGGTTGCACACATGGCTTCCAGACACCTACAAGAAGCAACATTGTAATTTATTGAAGTTTAAGTGTACCAGCATTATATACTATATCTACTTGTCATTTTGATGGTTAATGTGCACTTGATGTAAGCATTTTGCCAACTGCCTTTATGTTAAGCATACAGAATTGCTTTGGTTGAAAGAAAACTTTAGGATCCTCAAGTCCAACCATTAATCCAGTACTGCCAGGTCACCACTAACCCATGTCCCTCAGCAGCACATCTGCATGGCTTTTAACTCTCTCCCAGGGATGGGAATGCCACCACTGCCCTGGGCAGCCTGTATCAGGGCTTGACCAATCTTTCAGTCAAGAAGTTTCTTCTAATATCCACACTACACTTCCCCTGGTACAACTCCAAACCATTTCCTCTCATCCTGTCACCTGCTACTAGAGAAGACACCAACCTTCACCTGTCTCCAGCCTCCCTTCAAAGAGTTGTAAAGAGCGAGAAGGCCTCTCCTCAGCCTCTTCCAGACTAAACCCCTCAGCTGCTCCTCACAGGACTTGTGCTCTGTGACTACATATATATATATATATATATATTTTTTTTTTTCCCCATTTCAAGTCATTTGAAACAGACATAAAGTACGATTTATCCCAAAATATCTTATATATATAAGTTATAGGTATTGTGTTTGAGCATGACTACCATAGCATGGATTGAGATTTCGGGGCTGAGAAGGAGGACATTGAGATGATCAGCCGCAGGCTGCCCGATCAGTGACTGATGTGAGTTATTGGGATGGAAAAGCCGCACAAGCCGGGCTAAGAAGCGGGGCTGCAACGGATGGGCTCCGTAGCCCGGTGTTGTGTCTGCACGTACTGGCACAGCAGCTCTCCGGACTGCTTGACGTACCAGCACGGCCGGTTAAGTGCTGGGGACAGCCCTTCCCAGGGCTCTGTCCGGGGTGATCTATCGCTGTCACGCCCCACAGCCCAACCTGTCGGGCCCGCAGCCACCAGGGAGACGAGCTCGGATAACGGCATCGTCTTCTGCTGGCACGATGCGCCCCGTCCCCTCACCGGGGGTGCATCTCGGGATCTTTTTTCTGCCGGGCGGCAAGGCCTGCCCCGGTAGGTTTGGCAGTCGGCCTTCCGGCACCCTACTGCGGCACACAGCGCCCACTCACCCGTCCCTGGGGTCCCAGCAGCAGCCGCCGTGCGGCCGTGGCGGCGGCCCCACAGCAGCGGCCCCGCGGCAGCAGCGACATGACGACGTCGGACCGACTGGCCCGATCAATCGTCTCAGCGCTCGGCCTACCCGCCTCAGTCAGCTTACGCACATCTGCTCTCGGCTACTCTTGCCTCTTGGACGCCTATCCTCAGCGTGATGACGTTCAGGGGCCAAGAGCGACTACAAGTACGTGATGACGTCAGGCGCTGTCTCTTTTGGGTCTGCCTGCTGCCAGGTGAGGTGTGGGCCGGTGGACAAATCCGGGCCCATCGGCTGTGGGTAGCTTTCTTGTGTGCCTCTCCTTGGCGCGGTTAGCCCCTCTGGGCCACCTCGAGCCCAGCCGCCGCGTCCTGTCCCAAATGCTGTGGGAGGGAAGCCCTGGGATGGCGCTTTACCCCTATGCCTCCTTCCCCAGCGGTTCCAGGCCCAGGCTAGGCCGCGCTGCGGAGTTGAACGCTGAGGCCGCCACTTCGCGCCGCTTCCCAGGGGCTCAGCCAGGATGTGGCGGTGTTAGAAGCGGAGCCCAGAGCCTTGGCAGCTTAGAAGTGGCAGAGAGGGTGGGTGCTTGGGGCCTGCGCTCCGTAGTTGTGCGTTCCGGGGTACGTTAGTGGAAGGCGCGGGAAGGGTACCGTAAAAGGGTTTTGCGTTGAGGTTCTGCAGCTTCTTTGTGTTGTTCGTCGTAGGATGAAGACCATTCTTAGCAACCAGACGGTTGACATCCCCGAGCAAGGTAGGTCTGCGGGTCCGTTGTGGGTGTGGATGTGCGTTTTGTGATGCTGACTCTACAGCTGCTTAATCTGCATATCTGCCTTCTGATTTCCAGTCAGCGTTGCTCTGAAGGGCCGAACAGTCATTGTAAAGGGCCCCAGAGGAACCCTGCGAAGAGATTTTAACCACATCAACGTGGAGCTGTCCCTCCTGGGAAAGAAACATAAGAAAGTGAGTGCTGTGCAGGCTATTTTTCTGCCCGGGAAGAGGAGGGGTACCGTTGTGCTTGGCTTTAAAACTTGCTTATAGTGTAGGAGATTGAAACAACATTTTTATTTGCGTGTAAGTTGCTTACTTTCCTGCATGGTTTTTGTGTTGGGTGAAACAGGTTGGTCTTGTGGAACCTCAGAAGTCTGTTCTGGAACTCCATGGAACTGGAGTTTTGGAGTGAATTTGTTGATTGGTTGTGGTTTTCTAGTTGCAATTGGTTACTGGAAATTGAATTGATCATTACGTGCTGTGATTTTACAGATCAACTAGTTTTAGCTAGATAAAGCTAAATTTCTTCATTACCATAATCAACAGGTTACTTCAGGAGAGCAGAGGGTTTTTTGAGTCGTCTTTTTGTACTAGCTTACAATCTGGGTGGGAAGAAGGAAGAGTGGCTCATTTCAACTACTTTGTCACAAGCATCTAGATTTTTGTTTCAATACTAACCACCCCTCATTTCATTGCAAAGATGATGGATAATGCCTGAGGGAGTGATTTTTAGAGCAACATTTGTTCAGCGTTTGAGAAAACATCTTCTTTAGCTTGAGTTTTCAAAATATCTGTCCCAGGTTCTTTAAGGGTTTGTTAATAATGAGAAACAATGGGGGGGAAAAGTATATTTTTTGTATGTTTAGGGCTAAAGGTTGAAAAGATGTAAGTGACTGGGTCTTCAGTAGCCTTCTAAAGAAACAAAACAGTTTTGTGCTTTTTCTGTGGCAGCTTTTAAGTAGTTTACCTGAACATCACTTAGTTTGACACAAAAATGTTTGTAGTTTGGAAGTGTAGCAAAAAACTTTGCTAATTCTGGTTTGTTTTGTGTTTTTTTAATCACAGCTGCGTGTTGACAAGTGGTGGGGTAACAGGAAGGAGCTGGCAACAGTTCGCACCATTTGCAGCCATGTGCAGAATATGATCAAGGGGGTGACACTGGTGAGTTCCCTTTGGAAATAGGGTAACTTGTGTCATTTCTTAACTGATGGTGCTAGACACGCTTTTACTTCAGTCAGAGCTTCTTTGACCATCCAAGATATAGCTTCTCTTTTTTTTCCCTTGTACATGCTGTCAGGCAAGTTCTGCAGGTAGAACAAAGCATCAGCAGTAACTAACTAGATGTCTCTTGGTCTCTATGACTTCCCCTTGTTAAACTCTTCTCAATGTATTTTGGGTTTAGGGGTCTCTAGTAGGCTTTACACATCTCGTGTACCGTCTGGTTGCTGTCTGCTTTCAGTGTCTGATGGTGTCCTTTGTCCCAGGGATTCCGTTACAAGATGAGGTCAGTGTATGCTCATTTCCCCATCAACGTGGTTATCCAGGATAACGGCTCGCTCGTGGAGATCCGAAACTTCCTGGGGGAGAAGTACATTCGCCGAGTGCGTATGAGGCCAGGTGAGCATCTCTGGAGGCTGGATGTTTCTGTTTCCTATGAGTTTCTGAACTCTCCTTTGGATACTGCCAGTGGTAACAGGCAACAGTGAATCATGGAATCCTAGACTGGTTTGAGCTGGAAGGTTCTTTAGTGATCACCTAGTTCCAACCCCCAGCCACGGGCAGGGACACCTACTAGCCAGCCTAGCTTTTAATGCTTCTCTGGGCAACCCATTCCAGTGGTTCACCAACTGCAAGGGGGAAAAAAAAATTATATCTAATCTGAATTGAGCTTCTTCCAGTCTGAAACCGTTATTTCTCATCCTGTCACTCTATGCCTTTGTCAGAAGTCCCTCTCCAACTCTCTTGTAAGCCATTTCAGATACTGGAAGGCTTCTAGAAGGTCTCCCTGGAGCTTTCCCTTCTCCAGGCTGAACAACCTTGAGTTTGTCCTCAAAGAAGACCAGCTCCTCTGATCATGACTCTACTCTTGACCCACCCTTAACAGTTCCATGTTCTTCTTTTGCTGGGGGCTCCAGAACTGGACACAGGACTCCGGGTGGGGCCTCACCAGAGTAGAGGGGCAAAATCCTCTCCCTCCGCCTGCTGACCACACTGCTTCTGATGCAGTCCAGGACATGGTTGGTTTCTGGGCTGCAAGTACATGTTGCTGGCTTGTGTTGAGCTTCTCATCAACCACCATCTCCAAGTCTTTGAATGATTGTTGAAGCAGCATTTTCCAGTCTGAATTCATGTGCTCTTATGGTGCCTTTGCCACATTTTGATTTTTACTTCATAATGCTGTTGTAATTATTTATTGGTAAAGAACTACATGACTGAAAAAGCTTTACTGAAAAGAGCATGACTGAAAAGCTCAGCATGAGCCTGCAGTGTGCACATGCAACCCAGACAGCCAACCAAGTCCTGGGCTGCATCAAGAGCAGGGCAAGGGAAGTGATTCTGCCCTTTTACTCTACTCTTGTCAGACCCCATCTGGAGTACTGTGTGCAGTTCTGTAGCCCCCAGCACAGGAAGGACATGGAAGTGTTGGAGCGGGTCCAGAGGAGGGCCACGAAGATGCTCAGAGGGCTGCAGCAGCTCTCCTGTGAGGACAGGCTGAGAGAGTTGGGGCTCTTCAGCCTGGAGAAGAGAAGGCTTCCAGGATACCTTAGAGTAGCCTTCCAGTATCTGAAGGGGGCCTACAGGAAGGCTGTAGAGGGATTATTTACAAGGTCTAGTAATGACAGGACAAGGGGCAATGGGTTTAAACTAGCAGAGGGAAGATTTAAACTGGATGTTAGGAGGAAGTTCTTTGCAGTGAGGGTGGTGAGACACTGGCACAGGTTGCCCAGGGAGGTTGTGACTTCTCCCTGCCTGGAGGTGTTCAAGACCAAGTTGGATGAGGCCTTGAGTGACCTGTGCTAGTGGGAGGTGTCCCTGCCTATTGCAGGAGGTTGGAACTAGATGATCCTTGAGATCCCTTCCAACCTTACCATTCTATGATTCTACGACTTGCACTCATCTTTCAGTGCTGAAACTGAGGGAGGACAGTCCTGGAAGAGATTTGGGAGGCACTTGCAAGAAAGTTATAGAAGATAATTCATAGAATCATAGAATGGTAAGGTTGGAAGGGACCTCAGAGATCATCTAGTTCCAACCCCCTGCCATAGGCAGGGACACCTCCCACTAGTACAGCTCACTCAAGGCCTCATCCAGGGAGGGAGCATCCACAACTTCCCTGGGCAACCTGTTCCAGTGCCTCACCACCCTCACTGTAAAGAACTTCCTCCTAACATCCAGTCTAAATCTCCCCTCTGCCAGTTTAAGCCCATTGCCCCTTGTCCTGTCATTGCAGGACCTTGTAAATAATCCTTCCCCAGCCTTCCTGTAGGCCCCCTTCAGATACTGGAAGGCTACTATCAGGTCCCCTCGAAGCCTTCTCTTCTCCAGGCTGAAGAGCCCCAACTCCCTCAGCCTGTCCTCATAGGAGAGCTGCTCCAGCCCTCTGATCATCTTTGTGGCCCTCCTCTGGACCCGCTCCAACACTTCCATGTCCTTCCTGTGCTGAGGGTTCCAGAACTGCACACAGTACTCCAGGTGGGGTCTGACGAGAGCAGAGTAAAGGGGCAGAATCACCTCCCTTGCCCTGCTGGCCACGCTTCTCTTGATGCAGCCTAGGACTCGGTTGGCTGTCTGGGCTGCATGTGCACACTGCAGGCTCATGTTGAGCTTTTCATCAACCCAGACTCCAAGGTCCTTTTCCTCAGGGCTGCTCTCCAGCCATTCACCACCCAGCCTGTATTTGTGCTTGGGATTGTGCCTACCCAGGTGCAGGACCTTACACTTGGCCTTATTGAATTTCATGAGGTTGGCCTGGGCCCACCTCTCCAGCCTGTCCAGGTCCCTCTGGATGGCATCCCTGCCCTCTAGCAAGTCGACTGTGCCACACAGCTTGGTGTCATCTGCAAACTTGCTGAGGGTGCACTCCATTCCTCTGTCCATGTCACTGACAAAGATGTTAAACAGCACTGGTCCCAGCACTGACCCCTGAGGGACACCACTTGTCACTGGTCTCCAGGTGGACATTGTGCCGTTGATCGCCACTCTCTGGGTTCGACCATCCAGCCAAGTCCTTATCCAGCGAGTGGTCCATCCATCAAGTCCATGTTTTTCCAGTTTGGTGACCAGGATGTCATGTGGGACAGAGTCAAATGCCTTACTCAGGTCCAGGTAGATGACATCAGCTGCCCTTCCCTTGTCCACTGTCGCTGTGACTTCATCATAGAAAGCCACTAAATTTGTCAGGCAAGATCTGCCCTTGGTGAAGCCATGCCGGTTCCCACCAATCACCTCTGCTTTGTTTTCCATTTGCCTTAGCAGGACTTTCAGCAGGATCTGCTCCATGATCTTGCCAGGCACAGAGGTGAGGCTGACTGCTCTGTAGTTTCCAGGGTCATTCTTTTTACCCTTCTTGAAGATGGGTGTTAATTAATCCCTAGAGTGCTGCTTTCTAGATCTGCGAACTGAGACAGGATGTGGATTCTCTTCCTTTAGTATTCTTGACCTCTTTACCACCAGTGAAGATTCTGCAATTTCCTTTCTGTAGGTGTTACCTGTGCTGTATCTCAAGCCCAGAAGGATGAGCTGATCCTTGAGGGGAATGACATTGAATTGGTCTCCAATTCAGGTTTGTGCAGTGGGTATGTGGGCAGATAAGATGATAAAGTCACTGTGATCTGGAGACATTAGCTTAGCAAACTGTCTTTTTTTCTCAAACCCTAAGATAAACAACGTATTTTTGGTTTTTTCCCTGTAGATACTTTAATTGCTTTTCATAGCTGCTTATTTTTTTTCTAAACTTAAAAGATACTTTTACAAGCCTATAGATGTTCTTTGAAGCAGTATTGGTGGCCTTTTTGGCACCAAGCTTCTCAGCTTTCCCTTTGTCCCCAAGTGTGCAGAAGTAAACTGCCACTGCCCTGGGTTGCCAGCATGGGCTCAGTGAAAAACGTTCTGTTTTCATGAGAACCGATGGGGTTGCAAGTTGACACTTCAATTCTGCAGGTGACAGTTTTATTAGTTAGTTGAAATATTGGAGAATAAACAAGGCTGTGAGATTGCTTAACTCTCTTGCTTTGTGGTAATGGTCTTGCTTTGTCTGCAGCTGCCTTGATCCAGCAAGCCACTACAGTCAAGAACAAGGATATCAGAAAATTCTTGGATGGTATCTATGTCTCTGAAAAAGGAACAGTACAGCAGGCAGATGAGTAAAGCTGTAATAGGTTGGTATCATCTTAACACAAATGAGTTGTCATTTGTTTAGAGGTGGTGGCTCCATCTAGGGACTTCACAAGGTTTATCTGCTTAAACAAGTCTCTGCAGGCTCCCAACCGGGACAAATCTGTTCTTGTAAAAGGCATAAGAGGTATCAAAACACTTAAATTTTGCTATGACTCAGCAGCAGCCTTCCATCTCTCATCAGCTTGGTGGTATGTTGCTGTATGGAGAAGTACCTAGCTTGGAAGGGCTCTTTTCTGCGCTGGAAATGCTGGTTGTGGTGGTGACTGAGAATTTAATACCAGTTGTGGCCTGACCTGACAGACCAGAGAAGACTTCCTTGGACTAATATACCTCCTGGATAGTCTTCTGTGTAGTTAGTGTATGTAATAAGGAGAGCAGTTTACATGGTGTGTATATATATGTTTGGTCCTGGAGTACAAAGATTTGGTTGTAATTTAAGAATTTTAACTACTGGAAGAATTTGATAGGTTTCAGAACACTTGTGCAGAACAAGGCAACCTGACTTGAAAATTAAATAAATGTGTGTTCTGCATCTAAGCTTGAAACAGAGGATGCAGATGGAAGTGAGTTTTACAAGCTAACATAATTTTTTGTATCATCAGTCAGGTACTGGACACTTGTAAGCCACTGGAAAACAGTAGTGCTGTTCTGAGTTTCTTGAGACATGAAACAACTTGTTACTTGTTTGTTCAACAGCTGCCAGCTGTTGTGTTTGAAGGCATCTCAAAGCTTTTCTGAATAAAATGAAACAAATTCTTTGAGTTAATTTCTTGTGTCAAAACTCAGATAATTGTCTTGTGTCTATAATCAGTTTCCCATTTGCAGTGATAAAGCTTTCTAAAAGCTCTTTTTATTTACAGTTGGCCTGGATCCTGAAGCACACCGACATGAGGCAGTGTATCAGCAAGTACTAGCTTGAAGAATCCAAGACAAAAGCCCCAGACCATGAGAGGTTTAATAAATGAAACTTATTTTATATCTTGGGCTTCTATTTTTAAACACTAAATGGTGATAATGTGTTCAAGATCCCTGGCCTTAGGAGAAGCAGATTATCACAGCATAATGCAAGATGTTAGCACTGTGTAGATCACAGAATATTAGAGGTCGAAAGGGACACCTTGAAAAGGTCATTAAGTCCAACCCCCCTGCTAGAGCAGGACCACCTAGAGTAGGTCACACAGGAATGCATCCAAGCAGGTTTTGAATGTCTCTAGTGAAGGGGACTTCACAACCTTTCTGGCAAGCCTGTTCCAGTGTTGTGTCTCCCTCACAGTGAAAAGTTTTTTTTCTTGTGTTCACATCAACCCTCTGCTCCAGCTTGCACCTGTAGCCCCTTGTCCTATTGTTGCACATCACTGAGTCTGACTGTTCTGACACTCATCCTTCATATCTTTATAAACATGAATGAGGTCCCCCTCAGTCTCCTCCAAACTAAAGAATCCCAGCTCCTTCAGCCTTTCTTTGTAAAGACGATGTACTGCTCCCTTTGCCATCTTTGTGGCTTTGCACTGGTCTCTCTGAAGCAGTTCCCTGAGGTTATAAGGGACCTCTGAAGGTCATCTAGTCTAACCCTGCTGCATCCTCAACTAGATCAGCTTGCCCAGAGCCCTGTCAAGCATCGCCTTAAATATCTCCAAGGATGGAACTAGGTGATCCTTGATGTCCCTTCCAACCTTACCATTCTATGGGGCCTCAACCACCAACCTGAGCAACCTGTTGCAGTGCTCTACTACCCTCATGGTAAAGGACTTGTTCCTAACATCCACCCTAAATCTACTCTTCTCTATTTTGAAGTTGTTGCTCCTTGTCCTATCACTACAGGTTTCTGTTCCTACTCATTGGGATGCTGTGATCGTGAGTTTGGAAGACTTGGTCCTTGAATGTTAACCAGCTATACTGGGCCTCTTTACCTTCAAGCTCTACGTCCCATGGGACTTGCCTAGCAATTGTTTGAAAATGTCAAAGTTGTCCCTACTGGAGTCCAGGGTTGTCTTTTTCTTCCTTTTTCATCTTGCTGTGTAGCAACACCTAATTGGCTGTTGTGCTGTGCTAAACCACATCGTAATCTGTTACACATTCAATTTTGAAATAAGATTCATGAACACTGTTCAAATTGTGCAGCTCAATGAGTCTCAAAATCCTTTGTGTTCCCATGCTGCACACTGAATGCAAGTGGTTCCCTGATGTGGTTCAGGGTGACTCCACAGTTGCTATGGGTGATAACCAGTTTGTGGTTTTGGGTGATGGAAGAATGCATGTGCCTTCAACAGCTGTGGTGGTAGAACATTTTGCAATCTCAAATAGGCCAGAGACTTTCAACATTTTACCTTTAAAATTAATAAACCTAAATGCTCTTGGAAGTCTCTTCCAACCTAGTTGATTCTATGTTGACCGATACTTGAAATACAGTGAAGAAATAGTCTTGTGCATTTATGAACTGAGATTCTGGGTTGCATCAAGTGTTAGAAGTTTGAGGTTCAACTGTCATTTGGCTTGCGTTTGATGCTGTCTTGTGTTCAGATGCAGTTACAAAAGTGTAAATACCTCTTAAGACATGCCGGGGCACTGATAAATTTAATGCCTCTGTCTGCTTGGGGACCTTAAGACTCTGGTAACTAAATTCCAGTTGGAGCAGTTTGGAGGTTTCACTGAGTCTTAAAAATAGTACTGGAGAAGAAGGTTGTGAAGTAGAGGAAGGCAGTTGGTGGCTCTTTTTTGCCCATAGTTGCATTTCTCCTTCTCTGGAGACTTTCAAAACCCACTGAGATACAGTCCTGTGTGAACTACCCAAGGTGATCCTGCTTGGCAGGGGGTTGAACTTGATCTCTGGAGGTCCTTTCCAATCTCTAAGGTTCTGTGGTTCTGTAATTGTAGAGAAGCTTCTTTACACCTCCCCAGAGGTGTGTGCTCCCTGCCTGGGAGTAATGATCCAATGCAGTGACCAAAGAGGCTGGCCAAAGGGAATTTGAAGTGATGGTGCAATTCACAGGAGGAACCTGCTCGGCTCATTTGGGGATGACCAAATCCAGAGAAACCTCTGGGTTTGGTGCCTGTTAAGTTTAAAGAAGGTGGCAGGCTCATTCATCTGTTAAAGAGCATCATGCCCAGCTTGGTAGCTTTTGTGTAATGCAACAATAGACTCCTATGGGTCTTATCCCACCCATGGCTTGCACTGACCTTTGACCAGAGCTAAAATGATAGTAGACATTTATTTCTATGAATAAGTGCGATTTAGAATTATATTAATTGCTCTCTCAAGTAAATCAGTAGTTATTTTTATGTTCTCTGGTACTCAGTTTTTATGTCAGCTCCATCTCCTGGTCACAACAACCCCTATCAAGGCTCCAGGCTTGGGGCAGAATGGCTGAAGAGCTGCCCAGCAGAGAAAGACCTGGGATGCTGACTGACAGCAGGCTGAACATGAGCCAAAGATCCTGGCCTGGATCAGGAATAATATGGTCATTAGGACCAGGAAAAGTGATTGCCCCTCTGTACTTAGCATTGGTGAGGCCACCTTGAATTCAGTTTTGGGGCCCTCACTACAAGAAAGATACTGAGGTGCTGGATCAGGTCCAGAGAAGGGCAGCAAAGCTGGAGAAGGGTCTGAAGAATAGGTCTGGTGAGAAGCAGCTGAAGGAACTGTGTTTGTTTAGTCTGGAGAAGAGGAGGCTAAGGAAAGACCTTTTGCTCTCTACAACACTGCGAAAAGGGTTGGAGTGAGGTGGTGGTTGGTCTCCCAAATGATGAGAGGAAATGGCCTCAAGTTGCACCAGAAGAGGTTTAGATTGGATACTAAAATTTCTTGAACGAAAGGCTCCCCAGGGAGGTGATTCAATCCCCATCCTCAGGTGTTTAAAAAAGCCACAGAGATGTGGTGCTGAGGGACATGGTTTAACAGCAGACTTGGTAGAGTTAGAAGATGGTTGGAGTCGATGATCTTAAAGGTCTTCTCTAACCACAATGGCTTTATGATTTTATGATTTTGGAAACTTGTGATTGTATATTATTGTGACTTGTCTCCTCTGGGTCCAGTTACATTTGCTTAAACCGCTGACGTCTAACCTGTACTTGCCCCAGTATATAAGAGATGCAGGTGTGCTGAATGATAATGGAGTTAATCTAGACCCATTCTAGAGACATCTTCAGAAGATGGCCTAAGACATTTAATTATTGGTGATGTACTTAGAGGAGAGTTTGTGGGTTTTAATAAAACTTTTATTTGTAAACCTTAACTGCAGGTCCATGCTCAACAGCACAACATGACTATACATCACAAGATGCTTTGGCCTAGAGGTTCATAGAAAAGTGCACATCAGTTCTCACAGTATCTCCTTTCAAGTCAAACTGTTTGAGAGGTTCTTCCAAGGCACAGGAGAGTTATCAAGTGTTTTTTGGTGTTTTGTTTTTTTTTTTTAATAGATGATTTTGTCTTCTCTGTACAGTAAGTGGACAAAAGTAATTTCACCTGAAATGAATGCTCTTCCTGTGCACACAATTCCTTCCCATTCCCAATGACAAGCTTGGGGTGTGTGACTGGAGTGACTCACATAGTGCTTTTCTACAGCTGGCAGATCTGCATTGTCCTCTGTAGAATGCAAACTGATGGGGCTCACTGAAAATGGCCTTGTGTCCCCTCTTCACAAAGAAACACAGAGGCATTGGATGCTTTTTGCCTTAAAACGTTTTCTCTTTTTTCTTTTGAGAAAAACAGTAATAGTTAAAAGCAAGATGAGGGTAGAGAAAAGGCAGCAGGCAAAGAATATGAATGGCTTCTGAGAAATGAACAAGCAGAAGCTGCACTGCTTCTCATGGTGGGAAGAACTGCAGGCTGAGTAGTTGGCAGGGAAGCCGTTGTTGCTTATCAGGCTGTTGTAGAATTTTATTGAGGGCTTTCCTTTGGAATCTGAAGTGAAGAATCCAAATCTGGGCTTAGATTTTTCTTCAGTCAGCTTAAATGCATAGTAGCCTTTAATCTTGACTTTATCAATGTAGTATGCTGGAAAGGAGAAAAAACAAAACTGAATGTAATTAAACCTTGTACAACCTGCAGACTTTATGCTAATGAGTTCAGATTTCAAATTATTAATGTGTCAGTTAAAAAAATGTAATTCACAGAATGGTAGGGGTTGGAAAGAATCTCTGGAGATACCTTGTCCAACCTCCCTTCTAGAGCAGGACCACTCAAATCATACAGGAACATGTCTGGGTGTGTTTGGGATGCTTCCAGAGGAGACTCCACAGCCTCTTTGGGCAGCCTGTTCCAGTGCTCTGCCACCTTCAAAGTGAAGGATTGTTTCCTTTTGTTTACGTGGAACCTTCTGTGTTCCAGTTCGTGTCCACTACCTCTTGTCCTGTCACTGGATATCACTGAGAAGAGTCTGGCTCCATCCTCCTGACTCCTGCCCTTTAGATGTTGGTCAGCAGTGACATAAAATACTTAATACTGCCTCTAGTAGTACTCAGCTCTCTTAAGAAGAAATAGTGCATTGTTTTTGGTTTTTTTTGGTTTTTTTTTTTTTTTTTTTAATATTAATTTGGGAATTTTCTGGACATATTTGAAAACTGAATTTGAACAGGGTTAGAGCTGGGATATGACTTCCCTGTGAAAATCCAGGTGCTGTTCTGTACTGACCACAGCTGGGATGACTCAAGCTGCTCATCTCTGCCATAAGAGGAGCTTCCAGAAAATTCCTGCCCTGCTCCAAACCCAGCTCCTAAGCCTGGCAGCACCTATGTCTATCTGTTAAACTGCTGCACCCAAGTGGTGGGTGAAAATTCTTGGATGAAATCATAAATAGCAATCCTTGGGGAGTAAGTATCTCATGACTAAGCAGAGACTGTGGTCAGGGATATGACCCAGATTAAGCGAGATCATTGTAAATCGAGGTGGTCTTCCTGGGAGTTCTATAAAGTGTCCTGGAATCCAAAAAGTAAAAAGAATACTATGATGAAGCATACTTTAAACAACCTTTTCCTTTAACAGCTAATTTCCTTTTGTAACTTATTTTATGTGAAATTTGAGTAACAAGTAACTGAGGACTGAACACTGAAGAGCAATGCTCTGTTTCTTCTTGGTATCTGGTCTGCTTAACCATGAGTAACACCTCTCATTTTTTTCCACACAGCTCCTAGAGAGAAGAAACAAGGATGTCTGGACTAGTGGGAGGTGTCCCTGCATATGGCAGGGGGTTGGAACTAGATGATCCTTGAGGTCCCTTCCAACCTTACCATTCTGTGATTCTATGACTATGTCTGGGGTCATATGCCTCAGAAGGGACTTTAGATGTCCCATTATCTGGTCAGGAAACTTGCAAGTGCTCACCAGTGTTGAGTGTAGGGCTGTGCTGTGTCTCATTTTGGCTGTATGGTTCAGATACCAGGATCTTTCTGGTATCCTGTGCCTCACCGCCTTCCTTTCAGTGTTTGGCTGGAGGAAGAGGGATGGGACTAGTGAGGTCCCTGCAGCATTTCTCCTAGAGTGAGTGATTGCTAAAGGTTGTTGTCTTGAACATTTTTGTCCTCTACCTCTGTAATTATTGTCAATTTTCCCCTAAAGTGAAAAACTAGACTGCTGTGGGTGCCCAGGAGAAAGAAAGTAGTGGAACAGGAATTACAGTCTGCCTGCCTTCAGCATCAGCTCCTTAAAACTCTGGTGACCTGCTCTGTTTCTTTTGTATACGCTTCCACCTCTCCTTGGAAAACTTGTGCTTTGCTGTCCAATGATTCTAGTTCAGTAAGGAAGTAAGGAGGCTTCCTCTTTCCTTTGTAGAATAGAAATTAGAGTTGTCTCTTGAGAGCTGTTGGTCTGAAATGCCATCTCCTAACTTCCAAACTACTCTGCTCTACATGCATGCCCAGATGACCTTTTACATGTTTAATCTGGAAGCAGCTGTGGTGGCACCTCATATGAGGGGCTTGATACCATTGCTTTGTGTTGTATCTGCTCTGAGCATGGCTGCAGAAGCAGGCATCTCACGGGGCTAAATACTGATGGCTGGTACCTGCATCTCAACCAGAGCTACTTTCTCTATCTAGGCCAAGCGTTAAGTGATTGTCTGAGGAATGCCTGTGTTTACACTGTAGAAATGGCCCTGGGCAAATTGGATCTACTATATACTCACCTTTTAAAACCTCTTGTACGTACTTCCCCAGGTAATAGTTCCGCAGTTCATCGTTATCTAAGGACTGGTCATCAATACCATTGGCTGTGATGTAAACGTCAATGTCCCCATAGTTTTTTTTAATCCACCCAAGGACTTTGCGCACGCCCCAGGGCACCACAGCCAGCCGAGAAGGGGAGCTCAGGCAGGTGATGTCCTGCAGGAACTGAATGTCACGATCAAATTCATACTGGCTCCCATTCTGAGACTCGTGAATCACAAATCTGGTGGTGAAATGATTCAGCGCAAAGAAGTCAGCTGCACCTTTGACAAGCTGCCTCTCCTCACTTGTGAAAGATGGCAGTGAAGAGCAAGAAAGGCCTTTCCTGGTTTTGTAGCTGATGTACTCCCTCATGGCAGCTGGGTAGTCCCCGGTCTTAAATATGGGGTCAGCAAACCAGCCTATCTCAAACTGAAGAAACCTGTTGGCAGCTTCTGAATGAGATTCAAGGTAGGGGTTGGCAGGTTCAGCCCAGTCAGAATGCAGGGACAGGGACACTTTGCCATGCTGAAAGGACCGGTAGTGCTCATCGTACGTTCTCCAGGCCATGGCATGTGCTATTAGCAAGTTGTGCGCTGCCCGGTATGTGTCGTGGCTGCTCCTGTTGTAGACGTCGCTCAGCCGGTTTGGCTCGTTTATTGTAACCCAGAGTTTAACCAGATCACCGAGCTCCCGGAAACACAGGTCTGCATAGCTTTGAAAAGCCTGGGCAGTTGACTGGTTCAGCCACCCTCCCTCCTGCAGCAGTGGGCCTGGCAGGCCCAGGTAGGCATGAGTTGGGTAATACAAGGTGACCATAGACTTAATGTTGAGTTTCAGTGCTTCGCTAATCACACATCTGTAGTATCTCAAGACTTGCCTGTTGACTGCTGACTGATCTCCGTTGGGTAAAATTAGCGACCAGTCAAGTGCAAACCTGTAATGTGTGACTTTCATTTTCTCCAGCAGGTCAAGCTGCTTTTTAATACTGACAAAATCTGTGCACTGTGCTCGTCGGGTTTTGAGCTTCACCCCTTTAACTTTGTGTAGCAACCCATCTCCAGTGATATTCCAGAGGTACAGGTTGGAATCACAGAACTGTGGTGAGGAAGCCATGGATTCTGCCTGTGAGAATAAAACCAGGGTGTTAGTGGGGTTTAGTTAAATGAATGCCTGCTTCTGGTCTGCATTTCTGCCTGTGTTTGGCTGTAGGATTAGTGCTGGATGGCAGAAGGTCCTTCTTAGGTATTTTCAGGGGCAGAGGGCTTTGTACTAATGGTTTTCTTACCCATTCTGTTCCTTCATCTACAGAAAACATTACAATTGCACTTTATTCAGCTATACTCTTTTTTTTTTTTTTCCCCTCTGCCAGCAGCCTGCACCCATACATTTTCACACATGCACCTCCCTGACTGAATTCACTCTCTGGTCATGCAAACAGCAGTTCTCAGGCAACTGGCAGGAGAGCTGGATGGTAGGAGCCAGTGCTGAGCGGGGGCAGCACGAGGCAGGCATGGATTACTTTGGTAATTGCTGCTGAGATAAACCTTGTGTAGCAGGGTGTTTCCTGTCTTACTGGTAGTCCTTCTGGTTATGCAAACATCCGACACAGACAGCTTGTAATGTTTATTGCTAGTTGTATCTTTACTATTTTCTACTAGTTAACAAGGTTAGCATAAGACATGTCCTGCATAACACAGGATATTTTTTCCCATTATTTTTTTTTTAATGCTTTTCATAAGATTCATAATACAATATGAAAATTTAGGGAAGTGAAATACTGGAACAAGTTGTCCAGAGAGATGGTGAAGGTTCCATCCCTGGAGACATTCAGGGTTAAACTTGATGGAGTCTTGAGCAGACTGATCTCATTAAAGATCAAGGGTCCCTTCCAGTTTGATACATTTTGTGATTCTGGTGAAGTTTAATTTAATTAGATTGAATCTGCACTTTTTAAAAGAAAATGGACTTTACTGTATATTTCCTCAGAATGATTAACAAAGTATATAGAAGCTTTGCTTATTTTTTCCCCCTATGACTGTCAAGGAATAGGTTAAGTTATGGAGTTTTGTGGTTATTTGTTGAAGCTGATGTCAGTCATTGATGACAAAGTATCCTAGCACTGCCCATAAGTATGTTTACCTTATCTGCCACATTTAAAGCAGAAGTCTATAGGATTTCTGTAGGAATCAGTTTGGAAAAAAAGATGTTAGTATCTCTTTTCAGGTGTGAAATCAGCTGGTAGAAGCCCTGTGTGCTGATGTTGGTTATTTCCACTTGGTACAAGCCTTGTTAAGGAACAGTTTGTTGCCCACTTGTGCAAATGACACTGAGAGCCAGGCTCAACCCAGGAATCTGTGTTCCTCTTTGTTTAGTTGATTTACACAAGACCTCCAACCTGCAGGCAGCTCTGAAGCCACCAGCATAAACCACCTTGTCCCTGCCCTGTGCCAACCTCTCCGTTACACTGTCATACGACATCCGTATGGTCACACCATGAACTGGGTTGGGAAACTCCCCTGGTTGAAAAATAACTCAGGAACAGGGTTGAGGTCAACTTCTTGCTCTGAAATTTCCTGATCTGATGTGCCAGGTGGAGACACAGCTGGAGGGAAAGTGAGGGAGGGCCATCCTTGGGAGGTCTCTTGCAGTGGGGGCTGCTGCTGCAGCAGCAAACCAGCCCTCTGTGATTTGCTCTCTAGAAAACCCATAAAGCAGTTATAATTGAATCCATGCAGTTATGGCTGGGTTTAGCTTCTCTTTGCAGCCTGCACTGAGATTCCTGAACACAAAGGGCTGCACAGAGTCATTTAATCACAAAGTAAAGCTGTCGGTTGCTCTGCCTCCCCTAGTCTTCCTGATAGTTTACACTCACCTTAAGAACAGACTCGGTGACACCCCATGAGAAGTCACAGGAGAACTGAGCTTGCAAGCTTGGGGTAGACTCCCTTGGGAAGAAGCCATTTTCTCGTATGATTTGTTTGTAGTAAAGTGCAGATGACTTGGGAATCCTTTCCTTTTTTTCACTTTTGAAATCTATGTAAAACAATCCACGCCTGATGTTGTCAGCATGTTGCCATTCAAAGCCATCAAGGAGTGACCAGGCTGTGTAACCAAACACATCCACGTTGTCATATTTAATAGCTGTGTAAGAGAAAGTAACATCCATCAGTCTTAGCATTTAGCACTCTTAACACACATAAGATTGATTCACTTTGAAGCTCTTAAATGTTCTCAATGCTCAAAGGGTTATTGGCTCGTTGCAAAACCATGGCAGACAGTCAGTACATTTTAGTCTTTATTCATTAAATATATATACATCACTAGTTCCTTAAGAAATTCAATTACTGTGGAATGCTTCATTTCTGCTCTGAGCAAACACAGAATATTATGGCATGTTCAAATTTTAAATTGCATGAGGTGAGTTGGAAGTAATATCTGCAAGCAGATCCAGAGATCCAGATCACAAAGATGATGAGATTCTAGGCTGAGAGATGTGATTGTTCAGCCTGGAAAAGAGAATGCTCTGGGGAGACCACCTAATAGCTTTCCAGTATTGGATGGGGGCTATAGGAGAGCAGAGAGACTTCTGAAAAAGGCATGGGGTGAGAGGACAAAGGTTAATGGCTTCAAAGTGGAAGAAGCTCGACTGAGATTAGGCATTAGGAAGAAATTCTTCTCCATGAGGGTGGTAAGGCACTGGAACAGGTTGCCCAGAGCAGGTGTGGTGGCTCCAAGGCTGGAAGTGTTGAAAGCCGGGTTGGATGGGGCCTTGAGCAAGCTGATCTAGTAAGAGGTGTCCCTGTCTGTGGCAGGGTGGCTGGAATTAGGTGATCTTGAAGGCCAGAAACATTAGAGAATCAGGACTGAAATTTAAGGGTGCAACATCTGATCTCATTTGTGACTTTGTCAGGAAGCCAAAACTCTCTTTATTTGAAAGATCTTTGCAAGCTGTGACATTTAGGAATGTCTCTTCAGTTTCTAAGTTGAAAAATTATTGGTGTTGGTACAAGACATGTAATGGCTTTAGAAGAATCTGGGTTGATCAACCCAGAGACTGAAGTATTGAGTTTAGTAATGATGATGGGCACAGCACAGGAGACTTTCAAGACCCATCTGAATGTATTCCTATGTGACCTGCACTAGATCATGGTCCTGCTCTGGCAGGGAGGTTGGACTCAATAATCTCCAGAGGTCCCTTCCAACCCCTAACATCCTGTGTTTGTTCAGGTAATCCTGCAACCTCCACTTACAGTAGAGCATAAATGTCATTTGTTTTGCATATAATAGATGAGAAAGATGCAAAATTAATTTTCTTGGGTGTGGAACCTGATGCACCAGGAAGGGCTAATGAACTTCAGGAGCCAGCTTCTCTCTTTGACACCAACTGACAAGAGTGTTCTTTACACTTTCAGTGTGTGCCAGCTGGCAGCCTGGAAGAAAAAAGTCCAAACTCCATGGTCAGTCCTGTTGGCTGCCTGTTGCCAGCTGTAAGGTAGGATAACTCCTCATGTTAACCATATAAAGGTTGGAAAAGCAGTGACCAAGTGAGCTCACAGAGAATTTTGACAGTCCTATTTCACCTGTGGTCCACTCTCACAGGCCAGCCTGCTGTTTCACCAGCTGCTGGATTGAGAGATCAGAAAGCCCAAGAGTTTGCAATGTAATTTGAGGTGAGACAGAGCTGATAGACCAGGCCATAATCCTGGTAAGGTGAGTGAATCTACTGTAATCATACAATGGCATGTACTTTAAAGGGAAGCAACTTCTAAATATTAAGGAAACCATGAAAGAAAGTACAGAAATGGCTGAAAATAACAACTGCAAAATTCAGAGGTGGAGAAGCACAGAATCATTTTGGTGGGAATATGCCTTTAAGATCATCCAAACCAACCATTATGTAACTACCAGGTCTGGTTCTAAACCATGTCCTGCAGCACCACATCTCTGCAACTTTTAAACACCTCCAGGCATGGAGATTCTGCCACCTCCCTGAGCAACCTGTTCCAGTGTTTAAGAACCATTGCAGTGAAGAAGTCTATTCTGATATCCGTTGCAAACCTCCCCTGGTGCAACTTGAGGCTATTTCTCTCATCCTGTCACTTGTTACTAAGGAGACAACACCTATCTCACTCCATCCTCCTTTCAGAGAGTTGTACAGAGTGAGAAAGTCTCTTCCAAGGATCCTTTTCTCCAGACTGAACAACCCCAGTTCCCTCATCCACAGTGATGTACAGAGATGGTGCATGCCTAGGTGGGATTTCTGACTGTTTAGATAGGTAGGTCAGAAAGCACTGGTTTATGTGTATGTTGTGGTAGGAAGAAATAATAATTAGGTAGATGATGGGTAGAAATCCTGTGGATCAGCCTGGAAGTGTGTTTGTAGCATTGTAGTGACAGTGAAATGAGGGGTCTTAGAGTGGGGATGAGAAAATTCTAAAAACCAAGAGGATCCCTTGGGGCAGAAGCAAGGGAGTGAAGTTAGAAGAGGTCAGGAGTTAACCTGCCCGGATCACCATAGATGACATCCACAGATTTTTGTGTCTGCTGTAGGTGGAGCCTTACAGTCCTTCTGCAGAAGTAAGAAGTTTCACTACAGGCAGAACACTAAGAAGCTGTAGTTTCAGTTGCATCCATTTCCTTGCAGCGGTAATCTCCCACATCACATCTTTTCATGACTCATGATGTGACAGACATGCAGTGCAAAGGTCACAGCACTCTCCTTGAACACACAAACAACACACAACAGGAGTATACCTCCTTATAGCCTGTTAGGCACTGTCTTGAGACCCACCATCCCATTACAATGAAGCAGTTATTGAGTGAACACTGATCGAGGATTTCAGAAGTATGAATGCATGGATGGCTACTGCAGACAGGTCTGATGTAGAGGATCCAAAAAAGATAACACTGTGGCACTTCTTAATATATGTGTCCAGAAATCTACTTGTTCCACACCTCCAGATCCAGGTCTGCAGCTAGGCTTACCTGCTGTGTCTGTGCAGGGTTTAAAGTACTATAAACCAAACAATGAAATGCAACCTCCTTGAAATCTGCAAGAGGCAGGATATATCCCAACAGTTGCTCTGTGTGAAGCTTACCATTTGAACCAACTTTAAATATATCTGAAAAATTTACATTTGGAGCTTAAGTCCATTTGGTGGTAATGAACTTCCTGCCTTGATGTCAGAGTAAATGCTTATTCATGGTTTCCCTCTTCTGAGAGTAAGAAGGGGTTTTTGTAAAGGGATGCAAGCCACCCAATCACTGCAGCGTGGCAGCAGCAGCAGGGCAGCCTGCTGCCGGGATGGCTCTTGGGACCAGAAGCTCTGCCAATGCTGAACCTACAAACTGGGTGAGTGGGAAAGGAAATACTGATTTTGGAGAGGCTTTAGATACTAAAAGCATTTATATTTCATGCAAAATGAACCCTTTTATCTTCAGAGAGCACCCCTGTACACCACCTTTATACCAAGATTAAATATGTCTTTAAAACATGCTATCTCTGGCATGCAATAACCCTGAATGATGATTGCTCTTCTCTTGCTGATTCTTCTCACACATTTGACGTTGGACTAGGTCCCCAGCATGGCAGCATGACAGGCTGTAGTCACTGTCTTGTTTTCTTGCTGCCAAGGTATGTACCTGCACAAAGGTTTTCCAGTTGGACTGCCAGCAGTGAGAAGTGAAACCCAGCAGGTTCATTTTCATTCAGTTCTGACTCAGTTTTGCACTTAGTGAGTTTTAAAATCAAACACAGATTTTGGGCTTTAGCTTTCTGAGGCATGGACTATGTCTGTTTTTCTTGTGTTTGTACAATACCTAGCACCAGTAGATCCTGATCCACGACTTGTCCTCATGCAGTATAAATAATTAATAATTAACTCTGTTGCCATTATCTCTTTCCAAAAAAAACCCCAACCCAATTAAATCATTACAGAGCTAAATATCAAAGGATCTTAAAAAGTTCTCGAAATATCCAGCAACTAAGTTGCATACAAACCTTGTAAAACCTTATTAATGAAGTTTTTCATCATGTAGATGGCTGTGGTGTCATCTGTTTTCACATGGCTGTCCGTGAACCAGCCATTCTCTGCAATCAGGATGCGAGGACTGTTGTATTCCAGTTTAATCCAGTTCAGGACTTCCCTCAAATTGAGTGACAAGTTTTGTCCCATTTTTGGTAGAGTGCTTGGAGGTTTAAAGTTATTAGGACCAAAGGAGAAGGCAAAGAAGTCAGCTGTTCCCTTGATGTAGTTTTTCTCATCCTCAGTAAAGCGTGGCAAAAAGGCAAACTCATTTTTCAGTTCTTCTGGATAATCTCCATCCCCGTGGATGGGTTTAGCAAACCATCCAAGGACTCTCTCCATTGACTGCTGACACTTAGAGATGTCCAAAGCATCATCTGATTTGTTTGGTTCGATCCAGTGGGATCCCAATACTATGGACATCATCCCCTTCTGGTATGGCTGAAAGTGGTTTTTGTAGCTATGCCAAACTTTTGCATGAGCCTGGTGAGAGAAAATAGCATTAAATGGTAACTCAACTCAATCTCTGTGTGCATCAGCAGGTAGCTGCATCTGATTCTCTGCAGACTTCTGTTCCTGTGACTTTTTGCCTTTTAACACAGGTCTAAATTTCACAAGAGCTCCCGACAGGTTTACGAATAGCTGATACATGGACACTTTGGGACTCAAAAGCTGTTACTGATGGGATTTGAGTCTGTGATATAGACAGGCCCACCTAGGTCTTTCTTGGTCAAGCAGTGACTGATGGTACAGTTAAAATTTTAATCCAGCTTTAGAATTGTTCCATAAATGGTGTATTTCAAATCTCAGTGTTGGCTTTGTGCTGTGGGGGTTACCTGGATTTACTCTGATCAAACCACATCCACCCCATCCCTCTTCTTGGGATATACTTCCACCTGTCTTAGTTTAGCCTAATCATATGAGTAAGTGTTCAACTTTTGATATTTGCACAGTTCCTAAATGTAAAAACTTGGAGAAAGGACCCAGCTGCAAAGTTTGAACCTAAATATTGAGTTTCACAATTCTGTGCAAGAATCTTGATCCAGAAATTAAATTTCTTTTTCTTTGAAGTTGCTATAATAATATGCACATGCAACAACACAGAATGAAGCTTGCTCATTTTAAGTAGAGAGCAACCACTTTGGTTTTAAAAGGAAATTTGGCAGCAGTATCTCATCAGATCTGTTGGGTAGAGCATGTTTTAGTACCATAATCAACCAAATATTAACAGCCCTAGGACAGGGAGAAGTTCTGCTATCCATACAATTATAGAATCATTTTGATTGAAAAATACTTTTAAAATCATCAAGTCAAACCATTCTCTAACTCTATCATGGTGCTAAACCATGTCCCTCAGCACCACATCTCTGGGTCACGCTAGTCACAATGAATGCCTGTCACATCTTAATTCCTTTTTTTTGATTATCATCATGTTTCAGAAAGCTTAATGCTGTCCCCTTCAAATGCCTGTTGTTAATTATTTAAGTAACAGAATACAGAAGTCAGAATATACACTCCCAAAAATAAATAGATGAGAGACTGAGGAACCACTAGCATCATCAGTCACATAAAAGGTGAATCACCACAGAGAATCAGAGTCATTAAGGTTGGATAAGACCTCTAAGATACCAGGTCCAACCATCAACCCAGCACCACCATGCCCACTAACCATTGGCTCAAAGTGCCATGTCTATACATTTTTTTAACACCTCCAGGGATGGTCACTCCACCACTTCTCTGGGCAGCCCATTCCAATGCTTGATACACAGGAGGCAAGCTGACCTCTGCCAGCTGAGGAGTTGTCACATAACTCAGAGTTTACCTTATCCGTGAAGTGTTGCTTTAATCTCTTAAGCTGGAGAGAAAACAAGAGTTTGCACCCAGAAAAAAACACTGAGCAGCATTGTGAAATGCTTCAAGTGCCCAGTTGGTCTGACATGGTTTCCAAATCAAACAGCACTGCTTACCTTGGACAATAACTTCAGTTTATCTAGAAACACACAGCCTTGACAGTTTAAAAAAACAAAGGACCTGATGTCAGGTAGATATTTGGTTAAGACCAAAGAATTACAGTTTGTGAAATTTTGTGTATCAGTTGTTTATGGTTTCTAAGGTCATGCTCGTAACATTTGCTCAAGGTCTGTCTTTGAAAGTGCTGATAAAGTAACATTAACCTTTGAAATGCAGCTTCTGTAGCTGAAGGGGGAAGTCAGCAAAGTTGTACTCAGGAGGCAAACTGCAAGATGCAGTTAAAAACACTATAAAATGGATTTCTTACCACTCTCATTGGTTACCTTCACTGTGCTTTCCTGAAGGTCTAGCCTAGGCCAGGCTTCCTTTGTTCTCTGCCTCTAATAATTCCTCACCTGATTAATACATATTTTTTTCTTCCCAGACACAGGCTATTAACACTAGTTAATACTGTTTAGTATTAATACTGTTAAATGCAAGGTAGATGGTTATGTTGGCTCAAGTTAGCACAGTGCCAAGCAGCATGACAATTTTGGGCTTCTCAGTTCAAGAGAGACAGGGACCTGCTGGAGAGAGTCTAACAGAGAGCCACAAGGATGATTAGGGGACTCAAGCATCTTCCCTATGAAGAGAGAATGAGAGCACTGAGGCTGTTTAGCCTGGAGAAGATTGACAGGAGATCTGATCAATGTCTATAAATATCTGAGGGGTGGGTGTCAAGTGGATGAGGCCAATCTCTTTTCAGTGGTCTGCAGCAAAAAGACAAGGAGCAGTGGATACAAACTGGAACACAGGTTTCACTTCAACATGAGGAAAAACCTCTTTACAGTGATGGAGCACTGGAGCAGGCTGCCCAGAGAGGTTGTGGAATCTCCTCTGGAGACTTTCAAAACCTGCCTGGATGCATTCCTGTGCCAACTACTCTAGGTGATCCTGCCTTGGCACGGGGGTTGGACTTGATGATCTGTGGAGGTCCCCTTCAGCCTCTAATTAGTTTTGTGATTCCTTGCTTCTGTGACATTAGTGCCACCTAAAGCTTAGCAGTCACACATTTCTAGGTGAAGTGGAGAAAGAGGGCTTTGCCGAACTCCAGCTGATTAGAATGCAATATTGACAGGTAAAAGACAGTGAGAGACAACTCACTGTATTCATACACACCTTCAGGGGTCAGACTGGAAGAAAGTCAAGTTACTACTAAAAATACTAAGAAAACATTGAGAAAATACAGCCAGAGGTATTCTACAGGAGCAGGCCTCAGGCACAAATATGCACATTTAATATGAGTCAGAGTACACAAATTCATGTGTCACTGATGTCTCACTGAGAGTTACCTCTACTGAAAAAAAACAAAACAGCCCACTTGCCTATCCTGAAGGTCTTTACACAGCAGCATTTGCCTGCCTATAATTCTGGTTTAAGTTGTTAATTATCTGTAAAGCATCTTAACATTCATTTGGATGTGGTGCTTGGGGATGTGGTTTAGGGTGAACCTTGTGGAGTAGAGTTATCGGTTGGACTTGGTGATCCTGAGGGTCTTTTCCAACCTGAATGTTTCTGTGCTTCTGTGATTCTCAAATGGAAGGCATTCAGTAAGTGCAAACTAGTGTTGAGGGAACCAACTGATTAGTATAATTAATTTTGTAAGACCACATACAAAACAAACACCATTTTAAACAGCTGTATCATGGATCGGTTTGGCTATTTGGAGTAAAGCTTGACTAATCTTTGTTTTTTTCAGTTAGAGTTTAATCCCTAACCTTTCACTTTCCTTGTTAGATCAAGGACAAATTTCAAGGCTAAGCACACAGTGAAAGCAGGATCAATCAATAGTGTGTATTTATTCTAGATATATACAACACATTAATTTCAGCATATTCTCCTGGGCTTAATATAGAAATTTTTTCCATGGATTTGAAAGTCACAGAGTGCTAAGAGAGTCAGTTAATAGGAAATCTGTAAAAAATAATAGATAAATCAATTTAATAAAATCAAGGCAAACATTGTTCTCCCCTTGAAATATTCTCATACTCCCTCAGTCTCTAACCCTCTAATTTATCATGTACATACACAAGAAGTTTACTGCTGAAAGACAAATACTCTCAAGTACTTAAGGTATGTTAAAGTTAACCAATTTTCCTTCAGTATCTCAGTAATGAGCACATAATGCCAGCAGTATACGGAGTTATTTTAGCGTGCTGGAGAGCAGGGGCATTTAGGAGAGAGAGAACTTGAAAAATGCTAACAAAAATTTGTGGGTTTGTGTTTATCTGTTTGTTTTTGAAACCACAAAGAGCTAGAATACAGTGTTTGATGATGATTGATCACTTCAGAAGAAGAGCAGATGTGTGTGGTTTATTTGGAGAGCATACTTCAGTTCAAGCCCTTTTGGTCTCTGATAACCATGCCATATAGTCAGTAGAGCTAAAGTCCTTATTTTGCCAGGTGACTCTGGAGCTCAGACCTTGTGAAGGAAAAAAGGGGTCTTGAGATGCAGGTAACAAAATTTCTTCCTTTGAAGGACTGAGGCTTTGCTGTCAGCTTTGTTACTGTATGCTAACCACTTTGCATTTGGATTGGTTTTCGTAATGATTGCAAAGAAGTATCAGAAAGCTAACCTGAAAACAACAAATCAAACAAACAAGTGTGAATTGGTGCTGAGTTCTACATCAGTACTCATGGCTACTGTGGTTTGAAAAACCTCCCAGCAAAGACACTTGACTTCAAATTTCTTTTTTTTATATTCCATGGAAGTAGTATCAGGTCCTTTAAAGTGGTTGACAGCAATTATTACCCTCTGTGTATGAAAAACATGCATAGTAACATGCAAATTTTTTAAATTTAAATTTAAGCTTCTGTGGATTATTTTCCCTGTGTGGATCTCCTACCCACCTTGCTTAGACTTTGATTCTGCTTAGACTATTCTCTTCGAATAGCAAGACTCATGTCAAAGGCAGGACTATCTCTTAAGTAGATGTGTCTGGCTCAGTTAAGAGGATGCAAGACACAGAAGGCAAGCACAGGTAGTAGATGATACAGAATCTACAATGCTAGCCAGCACCATAAGGCTCTGAGGCTTGATGAAGATAGGATAATCCTACTTTTGCTCAAGAGCCTTAATAAGAGAAGAGAAATTAAGGGCCAGTCTTATCAATGGTGATCAATACTTAAAGGATGGGAGTCAGGAGGATGAAACCAGTCTTTTCCAGTGGTGCCCAATGACAGGACAAGAGGTAATGGGCAGAAATTGAACATAGGAAGTTCCATCTAAACATGAGGAGGAACTTCTTTATGCTGAGGGTGGTGGAGCACTGGAACAGGCTGCCCAGGGAAGTGGAGTCTCCATCTCTAGAGTCATTCAAAACTCACCTTGATCCTATACTATGCAACCTGCTCTAGGTGAACCTGGTCTGGCAGGAGGGTTGGACTAGGTGATCTCCAGAGATCCCTTCTAACCCCTACCATTCTGTGACTCTGTGATTAGCTATCTAATTACTTACCTGAATTAATTCACAGGAGAGATAATTTTTTAATTACTTCTAAAATGCGTGGGCTTCTTCCTTAAGCCAGCCAATTATTCCAGGTTTAAGATGCTGGATTTCTTTAGTCTACTAAAATTGATAGTTTAAGAGAAATTTCTTCAGTCCTCTTTTAGAGATGCAAAAATCTCCAGCAATTTTCCAACTGTTCTTACAATAAAATAATCCAAAGTCCAAAATAGCAGAGGTTTATGGTTTGTTATGTTGTTGTTGTGGTTCTGCGGAGGTTAGCTTCAGTTCATGACTGGCATAGCACAGAAAAGGTCTCCTTTAGATAAGTGGTGACTAATTCTCACAACACTGCAGCAGTGCACTAGTACTTGAAATGAGAAGTAGTACTCATGAGACAGCCTCATTTAGTTTATCCAAAGGTACTGCAAAATGGCTTGAGAACGACGACTCAACAATTTGCTATGTAACTGAGTGGTGACCAGATTGGTTTCTTTTGAGCATTACAGACTTGTCTTTCTTGCTCAGCCTATTTCATGGGTGGACATGGTAATGTACAGAGGGTGGCATGAAGAAAATTGTCTTTCAACAGCCTGTCCAAAAATGTAGCCTTGACACGGACAAGAATGTGACGCTTCCCACAGCCAATGACACAAACGGGAATCTTGTGAACACACCTTTAACAGGCTTTGCCTCACTCTGCCAAAACCTGACACTTTTGTTGGGCTTTTATTTGTGGGAGGATGTTTTTCATTTGCAGTGGTAAATGAGAAGGTAGCCATCATACAGTGTCTGAGAAACAAATTTGCATATATCAGTCCTGAAATGAAATGTCATGTGAAATCTCTTTAAAAGGAGATAGAAATAGATAGATCTATATAAATATATAAAGCATATAAATGAATGCTTCATATTTTTCCCACATGACACTTACTATTAAAAATAGTTGAATATCAGACTTGGTACAGTTACATAATGGTTGGACCTGATGATCTTAAAGGTCTTTTCCAACCAAAACAATTCTATATGAGATTCTGTATGAGTTGTCTGGCCCCTTGAGAGCTTCCATTCCACTTCTAACTGTAAGCATCAAACTCCAGTCCTTCAGTTACATTAGTACAGATTTGAGATGTGTTATAAATGAAAAACTCTCTGAAATTTTAGTGTGCCAGAGGAGAGAGCTACTAATACATTAGGTAGTGTTCATGGGGCTGGACTAAAGACACACGAAAATAATTTGTGTGTCAAAATAATAAAAAAGTAGTTCGTCGGTTGTGTGTTGCTCAAAGTCTCATTAACTCTTTAAGTGATTTATTCAGATTGACAGACTATAAAGCTAAAAGAAACCATTAGATCAAGTCTGTGATTTAAATACTATTGACCAAGGAACTTAGGTGTTTGGCTTCTTGGAACTTTTCAGCAGAGGCATTGCTCCTGATGTGCTGTCTGCTACTCTCATGGATCTTACAGAGTGGGAAAATGCAGAGGCGGCGTGGTTGGTACCCTGGATTTGATTGTGCCACTCAAATATGCAGGCAAGCAAGCTCACATTGTATCCTTCCCATGTATTAGATCAGATATATTTTATATAGAAACTGAAAATCAATAGCATGACTGAGCATCAGCTCTCTTTGAGATGCTTCATAAATCTCTACTGTTAAATCATTCTGCTAAGTCTGAAGGCAGTGACTCAGGGTGGTGCTCAGTGACTTTTCTGTGAATAAAACTTCAGTTTACTGCAGTGGGAATTCACTGAACAGAAGAGGTTCTGCATGTTGAAGCTCAGAAGCAAATAAAAGAAACAGACGTGCACATCTGCACTTTTGCCTTTAAAAGTATGACCCACTTCAGTCTTCTCTTTTGTCCTTCCCCAGAAAAGCCATGAACTTAGGACCCAGTACTGCAGCTGTTGATTGTGGGATAAAGCCTTTGGGACGTGTAATTCAGTAGAAGACAGCTGATAAGTAAGACTGAGATAAAAACTAAGAGGCTGAAAGCATCGTGGAAATAATGCAATTCTGAAAGTCTCAGGTACTAAAGAGGGTCTTTGTTTTCTTCCAAACCCAAGAACTGATGACCTTGTGAGTTCAGCAATAAACATCTTGCAACACCATCTTACTAATCTAGAGCTAATCATACGTACATATACGTAGTCTCCTGCTAGTAGAACTGATCCAACATGCAAATGCAAAATAAATTTCATTTTAAACTAACAGAATAGGCCCTTCAGTGGAGCTGAACAAATGGTCATGTCAGTGTGTTTAAATCAGTGGAAAGAATAAGGAAGGAAAATCATGCTCTCCAATAACCAGATTTTGTAGGCAAACCCTAATTTAAATAAAATAATAATCAAGTACTTTAAAACAAGCAATGAGTCAGCTGCTGTGACAACAACAATAAAAACATCACAAGGATTAAGAAAATATAAAAGACTGCCTTAGTTAAGGGTATTTTCACATTGCTTGATCTTTTTTAGCACATTGATTACATGATTGATTCCTCCCATCATTTCCCATGGCATTGCAAGATCAGTTTACAAAATCTGACTGTACTGTACCTTGATCAAATTGTGTCCTACAGAGTAGACAGTTGCTCTTTCCCCTCTCTCTCCAGGAGCATGAATACCTGTGCCGTACCCATGCCAAGCAACTACATATGGATTGTGGATTGTAATCCAGTACTTAACACGATCCCCAAAGGTCTGGAAGCAGAAGGTGGCATAGTCATTGAAGATATCAATCAGTGATTCGTTTTGCCATCCCCCATATTCATCTTGCAGCATCAAGGGCAAGTCCCAGTGGTACAGCGTAACCATGGGGTCAATGTTTCTGTAGAGCAGAGAGTCAATAAGGCTGTTATAATACTGGAGTCCTTTTTCATTGGGAGCTGCTACCACTCCAGTAGGAAAAAGCCTTGACCACGAAATTGAAAACTGGTAAAAAGTAACTCCCAAAAAATCCAGAGCAGACAAATCTTTGTCCAGCAAGGTGTAACTGTCACTGGAGGCATCTGTGACATCAAAATCCCTGAACTCTGAGTGGATGAAGCGATCCCAGATGGAGGAGCCTCTCCCATCCTTCCTCCAGCTGCCTTCCACCTGGAAAGCCCCCGTCCCTATACCCCAGAGAAAGTCTTTGGGGAAAGTGTCATACAGAAACATCTGTGTTTCACTCACAGGGCTGAAGTGGGGGTCCTTTTTCCACACAGATCTTCCCTCTCCAGCAAGCCCAGTAACTGTCCTTACGAAGACTAATGTCCAAAAAGCAACGATTCTCTTCCATCGCCGGCCGCACATTGTGCTGGCTTAGAGCACCGGTGTTAAATGTCAGATTTCTTGCACTGATGCTGAAAAAAATCCATTTATCTGCTGGAGTCCTTGCTCTGGAGACTGTCTTCTTCATTTGCCACCAACTGCCAGAGTGTGTTATCAAAGCCTGGCTAAAAGCTTGTGATCGTAAAAGCCCTGTCAATGATTAGCCTGAACTGTGAGACCTAGAACGAGTCAGAGAACGGCATAATTTTTAGGGAGGTGGCCTTTGCATGGCCACTGAGATACCTGACTGGCTTCTTACTGCAGGAAAGTAGGTTGCCTGAGCAATGTGAGTGCTAGTAACTAATTGATCATGATATAAAGGCCAGTCATTTGGGTGGGTGAATTGAGGTGACAGAGAGTGCTAAGAGGCTATCATGGCCTTTATTCCTTGTGCAGCTGCATTTCGAAACATGGTAGAAATATCATCACAGAATCACAGAACATTAGAGGTTGGAAGGGACCTCCAGAGATCATCAAGTCCAATCCCCCCTGCCAAGGCAGGATCCTCTGGGGTAGTTCACACAGGAATGCATCCAGATGGGTTTTGAAAGTCTCCAGAGAAGGAGACTCCACAGCCTGTCTGGGCAGCCTGTCCCAGTGCTCCGTCACCCTCACTGTAAAGACTTTTCATAGAATCATAGAATGGTAAGGTTGGAAGGGACCTCAAGGATCATCTAGTTCCAGTCCCCTGCCATAGGCAGGGACACCTCCCACTAGTACAGGTCACTATGTTCAATTCAGACTACCCAGTCTCCAATTAAGAAGTGATTTATCCTATCTGTGTAGTCAGGTGCCTGAAAGAGCAGCATGTCACTCCTCTGTCCTGCCTGGCTCATGCATCCTACTTCTGAAAAATTCCCCCTGGACTCATGGCAAATGTTGCTGTGGACAAGAGCACATCCCACTGACTATAAATACTCAAAGCATAGCAGTATTTCTTACAAACTGTAAAGGTTTGGGAGTTCCCCACCCCCCCACACTTTGTAAAATGACCCAGACTAGCACTCAGTCGGCTGGAAGTTAAATGATGAAGCTCTATTTACAGCTTTGCACAATGTACAGCAGATATTTACACTATATACACAATATTTACAGAAATATACAAGTAAAAGGTAATACAGCAACACAACTCCCCTCCCAGAAATCAGAGACCCCAGGAGGGGCTCCCAACCACCCTTCCACCTTCTCCCCACCCCTGTACCTTACCCCAAGGTTTGCCTTAGGTGCAAGGTAAATTAGGAGGATCGGCCAGGGAGGTTAGAAGGAAAGTGGTTAGTGAGGATTAATCAGCAGAGGAGCCAGAGCCCAGAAGCTGCTAGATCCCACCAGCAGCTCCTGTTCCAGCAAGCGACAGAGAGAGACTGACTTATCTGTTGTTTTGGTTAGTGTTCCCAAACAATTCTCCAGCAAGCGTATGAGTGAAGTAGACATCATGACGTTTTCCTTTCACAGCCTATAGTGTAATTTTCTCTATTAAAATATTCTAATTAGCCTCAAACCAGCACACAAACACATTGAACTGGTTTTCTGTCCTATATAAAAGACTCTTGTACAGCTCTAGTGGGGTCCTGTTCCAGTCCTTAAGCAATTTATTTGTATTTCTTCAGATAATTAGCAAAGATAATTATCCCTGAAAGATGCTATTTCAGTATTACTTCAACGATCTTGGTGTACACAGCTGGGGCATCAGTACAGTGGGTATCTGACAGAGCAGTTATGCTGTAGAACTTCAGCTGTTAACATATTTCAAATTACAGCAAAACTACCTGTGTGGAATTACAGGCAATTTACTCAGCAGAGTTAATAGGGAGGCCTACCACTTCTGCTTGAGTTACAGTAATCTACAGGTGTACCCACACAAAGACTAAAGAGAGATATCCACTTGGCTGCTGAAGGGATGTGCAGAATGGGATAGCAGAGTGAAGGGAATACTACATGTAAGAAAGATACGCGCTCCAATATGAACATGGGAACAACCTGGCAAGTAAGCAGCTCTGCTTGGACCAGTTAGCTCTGTTGGCATTAGGATGTGACAGTCCAGAAGGACTGCTGGGCTGCCACTGCTTTACTGCTCCTACCTCTAAGAGCATGCTTGCAGCACTGTATAATGCCACGGAAACATAACTTTAGTTCCTTTCACAGCCTATAGTGCAACTTTGTCTATTAAAATATTCCAATTAGCCTCAAACCAGCACAAATTTCTTTAAGTTTTATTTAAGATAAACCACAAAACCTTGAAACATGGTTTGTAAGCTGCACCATTACAAGAAACAGTGTCACTATAGGTGAAGAAGAAAGCTCCCACTGGCATACTCTGCACCCTAGATTCCTGCTGGTGGGGTAGCTGTGCATCTAATGCGAGTCTCTTCCACATAACAAGTACATCACTCCTTTAGCAGTTACCCTGAAGTAACTGATCTATGCTTTTCAGTCAAGATCCTATCAAGGACAGCTTGGGAAAGAGAAGAGTAGATAGGGATTTTGAGGATGGCAGAGCACTGACTGCAACAGTCTGCCGAGAAACGATGCAGAATCTTCATCTCTAGAGGCATTCCAAACCTACTTGGATGTGTTCCTGTGTGTTTCACTCTGGGTGATCCTGCACCACCAGGGATATTGGACCAGGTGACCTGCATGGGTTCTTTCCAACTTCTATCATGCTGTGATTCTGTGACTGAACAAATTGTTCTGTAGTGTATACAAATATGTTTCTTTTTTAGTCTATGGAATAGCATTTTTAAATGCCAATTTGGATAGTTATTGCATGAACATAATCCTTCTGTTTTAATATTTAAAAGCTTGTACTTAATGAAAGAAATCCCAAACACATGTTATTGATACCACTATACTTCTAAAGCAGTTTAGTAACCATGATTACCAGGTGCTTGAATCAAAAACATCCAGGACAGCTCTATAATACCGTGGCAGTGTAAGGCCAAGGTAAAGACAACAGGCTTCACCCCACAGACTACAGCAGATTTAGTGCCATTGGCATCTTACTAAAGACAACACCATGCACCTGTATGAGATATGAATGGTGCAGCAGAGACTTGTGCTCCCAGATCTGGACAAAGGGATGAATTCCATTTCATAGAATCATAGAATGGTAAGGTTGGAAGGGACCTCAAGGATCATCTAGTTCCAACCCCCTGACATAGGCAGGGACACCTCCCACTAGTACAGGTTACTCAAGGTCTCATCCAACCTGGCCTTGAACACATCCAGGGAGGGAGCATCCATGACCTCCCTGGGCAACCTGTGCCAGTGCCTCACCACCCTCACTGTAAAGAACTTCCTCCTAACATCTAGTCTAAATCTCCCCTCTGCCAGTTTCCTTGTTTATGATATTACTGGGAGCATGCCACAATGAAGGCTTGAAAATATTTCTGTGTTTCAAGTCTCAGAATCTGGTTCATCATTGCTTTCTCATATTGAACTGTTTGGGTTAGAATGTTGCTTGGTAAAGTTAAAAAGGAAACAAGTGCTAAAAGTCATATAGCGACTTCAATTTGGAAGGAGGTTTGGATAAGCTGAGCAAAGATTTGGGGAAAGGAAAACACTGTGACTGTTAATTTGGAAAACAATTAACATGGAGGAATGAGATGTGGTCAGGGGCGTTTGGAGAAGTGAGGGTGCAAAGAGAGGGGAAGAGGAAAGGATTATTTATTCCAATAACTGCAGTGGCAGAGTCAGTACAGACTCCAATCCTGATGCTGTATGTGGACACCAGTATGATGCTGCACAATGGGACTTCCTGCCTTTGGCTGTGCACTAAATGAATCTGATTTAAAAATAAACCAAGGCTGGGAGAGGCTGAGGTCTTCAGAGCTGCCATTACTATTTCAGTATTTGGGAAGTCTAATGATTATTCAGTTCAGTTCTTGGCTATCAAGTTTCCTTTTCTAGCTTTGCCTCTGCCAAGGAAAGTGATTAAAAATATTATTAAAGCAACTTTTCACTTGGCTATTGGGTATGTTCTATCCTTGATTTAGGAGCTGGGCTTGAAAAGAAACACCTAAGACATCAGCTGAAAGGAGCAGAGTTTTGAATGCTGCAATGTCAGGATGAGTCAAGGCACATTCATTCTGCCTAGGTATGCAAATAGAGAGGAAAGCCTTAAAAACAAAGTTCAGTGAGAAGAAGTGTAATGTTTACATTAACGTCAGCTGCTCGGCTCTACTACTGCTAGTGCTCCACGAAGGACAACTTACGTAACTGCCCTCAACAGGGTGATGCAAATCAAACACTTCTCTTTACCTTACACCTTTACCTTATGCAGCAAAAACTGTTTGAGATGGGATCAAGTCTTTTCTAAAGACACAGAGTTGTGATGGATACTGTGGGAAGCCTAATGTAAACAGAAACTAGATCACTGATCTGCAAAGAATTTTGGGAATTTCTGGTCTGCAACAAAATGGTCTACACCTTGAGAGAAATTTGGTTTTCTTTACTAGAACCTTTAGTAAGCAAAATATTCTCTACAGGATTCCTCCAAAACAGAGCCTTATTTGTAGTAAATTAGTATTTTAATATCTTTTAATGCTATGAAAAAATACAGAATTCAACCTGAAGTTTCAGGGAACATATTTTTGTTGTGTTTTCCTCATCCTCTCAGTATTACCATAATGTATTTCTTTAGGGAAATTCCTAACCTCAGAGGTCCTTTGGACACATCTGAAACTCCAAACATAGAATCATAAAATCTCCGATACATTACAAAGTTTTTTTTAATGATTAAGTGTGTTGTCCCCTGAAGCACGTAAGAAACAGTGCTTCGTGGAATTCAAAATTATTCATCTGCTTTAAAGTAAGCCTCAAACAATTCAAAATACAGATTTTGTAGAGCAGTAAATAAAGTGTTGCTTCAGAGGTTGCAATAAAATTTCGCCTCAATTTTATTTCAGTTCCAAAATTGTATCAACACTGTGTCATGTGCTCAAGGTGCAAGGTGGTTGCACTAGATGACCTTTAGAGGTCCTTTCCAACCTGAGCGATGATTCTATGATTCTATAGCAATATTTAAAAAAAAAAAAAAAAAGTAATTGAAAATAAAAGAATCCAGGAAATGTTCTTTAAAAACTATTTGTTATTTATCAGTGTAAGAAAATGTATTTTTCTTATAAACAACCTTCTCAGTAAGCGAGACAAAGCCTTTGCTAGTAATAACATCCACAGGACAGGTTTTGTTCAATCAGGAAAACACCCTAAAGCTCACGAGTTAATGTCTTGCTTTTTAAATGTCTTTTGAGAAAAATAACCACAGGAAGAGCCAAACAGCCTGTGATTTTCAGAAGAGTGGAAAAGAAGTCTGATTTTAAAAAGTTATTTGTCTTGGTTGTAAATAGATTGATGATTTTTAAACTCCTCCAGCTGCTCTTTAAAAAGCTGTATTTTCAGTTGGGCAGTCTGCCTTTAGAACATGACTGACGACATCAGGATTTACTCCAAAAAGAGATGACTTTCATTTTAACAAAGTGCATCAAAATACAATGGGTCTTCAGTTTCCCGTGTCAGAGCAAGGCTTCTCCCACTACCAGTGGTTCCGTAGCCATGCACAAATATCTTCTGTCTCCTCACCATTCCCAGGAGTGAATTACAGTCATTCCAGGTATTCTGCCTGCTCTCTTCATAAAGGGTTAAACTCTTGCCTTCCAAGAAACATGAACATGTCCCAAGCCCACAGGCAGATACTCCTCTGATGGATGTTATTCTAGGTGGCTTTATCAACTACAAATAGAGATAACCACCTGCAATAATTCTTTTAACATTATTTAAACAGTTTGTCTGGCTCTTTCAAATGTCAGCCACTTTAACTACCCTTTAGTTCTGGTATCAGGAATACACAAATCTTTAAAAATTACATAATGAGAATTAACTACGTAAATACAAACATATGGCTGGAGATGTTTTTTCTCCAGTGATAGTGGTTTTGTTTGCTTAGCCATTATAGTTGAGTGGGTATGGAATAACTAGCAAAACAGGCTGAAAACCACAGTCTGTCCTGTGGGGTATGCATTTACTTGTTTGCTCTGTGATCTATTCCTGACAAGAGAAATTCAAATTCACAAGCTGTCTTAATGCTGAAATTTAAGACTCACCTGACCTTGTGTGTTCATGAAAGAACAGTAGCAATTTCTGTACAGTGAATCATAGCATGGTTTGGATTGGAAGGGACTTCCAAAGGTCACCTAGTCCAACTCCCCTGCAGTGAACAGGGGTATCCTCAACTAGATCAGGTTGCCCAGAGCCCTGTTGAGCCTTATCTTGAATATCTCCAGGGATGGGGCCTCAACTACCTCCCTGGGAAACCTGCTCCAGTGTTCCACTACTCTCATGGTAAAGAACTTGTTCCTATCATCCAAACTAAATGTACTCTTCTTTGATTTCAAACCATTGCCCATCATCCTATCACTGCAGGCCTTTGTAAACAGTCCTTCTCCAGCCTTCTTGCAGGCTCCCTTCAGGTACTGGAAGGCTGCTATTAGGTCTCCCCAGAGTCTTATCCAGGCTGAACAACCCCAGCTCCCTCAGCCTGTTCTCATGCAAGAGGTGTCCCAGCCCCCTGATCAAACAGAGTCTTACTTAAAGTCCAATTTATTCTAATTAAAGAGTTAAACAGGAATGGTGCTAAGTATCATTAAGATCCATGCTTTCTCAGACTGGGAAAAAAAATCTGACTTTTATTTCTCTAGTTACCTTTGCTGGAGTTTGACTGTGCCACCAAGTAGACAACCTTTTGTTCTTGAAGAAAAGAAGAAAATTACATGAATACAGAAGGTACACAAAGGATAAGCACTGGATATTTTACTGTAAGACAAGCAGAAATTTAGCTTATACTATTTGCCTTATTTTTTTCCTTTTTTAATGAATGGTTTTCTAAATCGATTGCAATATCAGAGATTCTATTTAGCCTCATAATTCTCCAAGAAAGCAATACTTTGTGATTCAGTAGTTTGGAAGACTCTAAACATCAGACAAGAAGTTGAGGGGAACTGTATTTGTTTGATTTGCCCAAGTTTATTCTCTCCCAGTTTTCAGCAAGTAGAGGAAAACAATAGGAAGAAAGCAGACAAAGATCTCATTAGAAAATAAACAGTAAGTGGGTGAAGACAAAGCTTAACTTCCCAGTTTCTCTTGGTCTTCTCAGACATAGGCTCTGAGCTCTCCTAAGCTTTAATATAGAGGAGAAAATACCATAGAGGTATATTTATTGCAGGGACTTAGTTTATGTGCTGTGCTGATTCGGATCTGACTTGCAGTACTGCACTGCTGTTTTTAACTGTTATGTACTTAGGATGCTTCACTTGCCTCAATGTCTTAGAAAACCCCAGTAAATCCCACTGAGGCCTGGCACTATTCAGTTGTTAGAACACTTAAGGTTGTCAGCCCCACTTCTTTGTCGGAGGTGCTGGGAGAGTCCAGCGGAGAGCCGCTGGGACTGGAGCGTCTACCTTACGAGGAAAGGCTGAGAGCTGGGGCTGCGCAGCTTCGAGACTGAGGGGGATCAGAATCTAAAGGGTGAGCGCCAAGAGCCTGGAGCCATACTCTTCTCAGTGGTGTCCAGTGTCGAGACAAGGAGCAGCGGGCACAAACTGGAACACGGGAGCTTCCATGTAAAGATAAGGGGAAATGTTTTCATTCCGAGAGTGTCAGAGCACTGGAACAGGCTGCCCGGAGAGGCTGTGGAGTCTGACTCCGGAGGCATTCCAAACTTGCCTCTGTTCCTGTGTGACTTACTCTGGAACACACTGCTTTAAGATGGGGCTTGGAGTAGATAATCCTGAAAGTTAGCTTCCGACTCTGTGGTTCTATGAGGCCAACCATTTTGAGGCACGCTGCTACCCCCACTTTCCTGCGGGCGCGGCCCCTCAGCACTGCCCTCGCTTCCCGCCGAGCCTCCGTGGGGCGGTTAACAGCGGTTACAGGCCTTCCGGGCCCCACTGCAGGCACAAACAGCCGTTAGCGCCTGCAGACAACGCAGGACAGGAGGAAAGAAGCGACGCGACGGGAGACACCCACCACCACCGAAGTTCTGAGAACTGCACTGCGACCTCCTCCCCGGGAGGTGCCACCGCGGCCGCCCCGCCCGTCGCGGCTGTGACGGCAGCGCCCTGCGCCGGGGTGCGGGAGTTGGCGCGAAGGTGGGGGTGCGGGAGGCATGGAGCTGGAGGCGTCCCGCTAGCCAGATAATCCGCTGCCGGCAACATGGTGAGCACCCCGCGGGGCTGCGGGTGCTCCCCGCACTCCGTGCTGTCCCCTGGGAGCGGAGTTGGGGGGGAAGGAGGGGGAAAGGGAGCGCTGCGCAGCGTCCCGCCGGCGCCAAGGCCGGATGGCGTTTTCCCCTGCCCGTGATATTGGAGTCGTTGGACTCGGTTTCAGTTGAAGCGAGCCAGCATCCCCTTGCCTGAGTGCGACCTCTGCGTTGTGGCGGAGCGGCAGAGCCCTGCCTGAGAGCTGCGGAGAAGAGGCCGCCCGGCAGTGCTCGCGCGTTTCCCGCCTCTCCTGCCCCGAGCGGCCGAGGCCTCGCTTGCCCCGCAAGGAGGAAAATAAACCCTTGGCTGAGGAAGGGCCCCGATATTGTGCCCTTGCCCTGAGGGGAAAGAGTCTGAGCCTCACCTGCTTCCCCCGGGTGGGGGAGTGGGGGTGGGTTGGGGAGGAGGAAATTCGGTATGGGTCGTGGGCTTTTCCTGGGGGTGTAAAGTGAACGCGCTAATCGCTTCTTAAATGCAGTCTGCGACATTTTAACTCTTCGTTTAACTTCAGTAAGAGCAAAGGGTGCTTCTCCTGCCGAGTTGGGCAGTGTGCAATATTTGCCGAAAAACAAAGCGTGTGTGGGAAGAAGTTAAAAGTCTAGAGGAGACAGTCGTATAAATAATAAAGGATGCAACCCTCAGTAGGATGTAGAGAGTTCGCAAATATCAATCTATACGTGTTTGTGTGTGTGCTTTCCAAAGTGCCACTCGGCTGTGCAGCCATTATAAGATCACCTCTTCATCTCTGGCTCTAGTAAATTACCACTTGCTCAGGTGGAGTCTCGGTGCAGGTGTTTTACTGGCTTAATTACCGATGTTGCTCAACTTTGGTTTTGGACTCTCCCTAGAATTTAAAATTGTTTATGTCTTCCACCTGATGCTCATCAATGATGGAGGAGTACAGTCTAGGACTTTCACAGTACTGACAGGTCTGCCTGCAGTAAGAATTCTGAAGCAATTAAACTGGAATATTTTCATAGTTTAAGAGTGGCTGATGGCTGTAAATTTATGTACAAGGACAGCTCTGCCTCTGCTCTTCCCCTCCCATGACCTCTAGAAAACTGGTCGTGCTGATGGACTTGCCTTCTTTCCCACCTTCCTTTATATGGTTTATATGGCTTTTCCACCTTCCCTTTATACAGCTTTCTGAACACCTCACATCTCACGATGTCTGGTATTTTCATAGAAGGGAGGAAGACAACTGTCATTCCCTTACACTGATGAAGAGAGGAGGCTGTGTGACCATCTTGGCTGCAACTGTGGAGATAGAGGCAAAAATACAAGTTGTGTTACTAACTGTGTAGCCTGTTCTATGCAGTAACAGGTCAAGTGTATTGGAATTTAATACAATACCCTTGCAAACAGACTTTTTTTTTTTTTTAAGAAGCTCGTTGAATAGGTTCTGGAGCATCTTCTGAGCTGTGCTCACCTGGTGTGCATAGAATTATACAAATAATTTATTTGTCTCAGAGGGGATTTATTGTTTTTACATAGATTAGTGGCCTGACCCAGTTCCCAAGCAGAGAGCTCTACTAGTACAACTGAGCGAATGAATAGCTGGGAGCAGGGGCTAATCGAGTTGCCACTAACTGAGACCCATGACCAAAGCTGGCATCAGCTGGTGTGTATTTATACTCTAATACTCCTCAAAAATTACTGTAAATACCTGTGTTGCCGTTACCCATTAGTAAAGATTAATTAAGTCCAAGCAAGTAGCACTGATTTCACTGAAGTGATACTATAAATTGATTGTGGTTAGTTCAATTTTTCTGGACAAACCAGGTGTCAGAGCTGATGTTTGCCCTGAATGTGCACTGAAGTAGGCACATTGTAAATAAATATGATTCTTTTGATGCAAGACCCTCATATAGGCACATTCCAGAATACCTGAAATAAAGTGTATTACATTTTGTTGCAGTCAGTTTTCTATCTCATACTGTGTTTTGAGGTGCAAACTGAATAAAATGATGTTATTTTGGAAAATACCTTACTGGACACTAAGTCTTCTGAAAACACTGACATATGGTTAGGTTGAGGTGGTTGTATCATCAGCGTGTTGAAATAGTTGATTTTTGGTTTACAGTGGTTTTGAAATGCAAGAAAAAAATATGCATGGAGTGTTCATGACTTTTACAACTGACTTTTTTGAGATGGGTATTTACTAAAGAGGAGAAGGCTCTGAGGAGACCTTATTTGTGGCCTTCCAGTATCTGAAGGGGGCCTACAGGAAGGCTGGGGGAGGTCTATTGACAAGGTCTTGTAATGACAGGACAAGGGGCAATGGGTTTAAAGTGGCAGAGGGGAGACTTAGACTGGATGTTAGGAGGAGTTCTTTCCAGTGAGGGTGGTGAGGCACTGGCACAGGTTGCCCAGGGAGGTTGTGGCTGCTCCCTCCCTGGAGGTGTTCAAGGCCAGGTTGGATGAGGCCTTGAGTGAGCTGTACTAGTGGGAGATGTCCCTGCCTATGGCAGGGGGTTGGGACTAGGTGATCCTTGAGGTCCCTTCCAACCTTACCATTCTATGACTTTTTAGGGGGTTAAGTAGTGATAGGACTAGGGGGGAATGAATCCAAGCTAGAGGAGGACAGATTTAGATTAGACCTTGGAAAAAAGTTCTGCACTATAAGGGTGATGAGGCACTGGAACAGGTTGCCCAGAGAGGTGGCAGAAGTCTCATCCCTGGATGTTTTAAAGGCCAGGCTGGATGTGTCTCTGATCAACCTGATCTAGTGGACGGTGTCCCTGCCCATTGCAGGGGTTTGGAACTAGATGATCCTTGAGATTCCTTCCAACCCTGACAAATCTGTGATTCTATGAAGTCTTAAAAGTCACCCTGACAAACTCAGTCTTTGAACTACCTAGCAAATGGGTTTCAGTTCTATAGATGTTGTTCTCCTCAGTGAAACAGAGAAAAATGTTTCAAGAGAAGACCTGCAACCTGACATGATTAATTGATATGATCTTCTGTTAGGGTGAAGGATGAGGGATTCAAAGCAGTAATGAAAACTGGCCAGAGCTAGATGGCACAACCATTACTGAGATCATGCAATTACTAGGATAGCTCAGCAGGAATCACTGCACCTGAACACAGCTTTTTAGGCTGTTGAGATGCTGTGCCTCAATTACTTCCTAATTTAGAAACAGTGATCAGAAATTATCAGTTATGTCTCTTACTTAGGTAAAATTGAACAAGTTTGCATGTCTTGTTGCTTCTGCTGAGGCACCCATGGGAGCCACACTGCTACAGCCTCACCTCTTTCATTTTAGCTTTCTGGGCAAGGCGACTGTCTGGGACAGCTGTGCTGATGAGTGTATCTCTATGATATACAAGGCCAATGACTCCTGTGGTTTTGGGATGAATATCCTGCAAGGAAACTTGCCACTTAGATTGATAGACACCTTTCTTCATTTGCATGAGGGCAGATAAAAGGTAAACAGGCAGTTTTTCCACCTGGTGAACTCAAATATGTGTGTGGCATTCTGTACCAATAAGGTGGTCAATCAGAGTATGTTAAATAAGATAACTCCAGAATGGAGGCAAGTGATCCTTATATAATGCTTTATAAATAGTCTTCAGACTTGTTGCATGGGAATCACTCTGATAAACATTGCTTTATTTCTGGAATTTGTTGTGCAATGACTTAAGGATTTATGTATGTCCCTGTGCATGGCAGGGAGGGTGGAGCTAGATGATCCTCTAGGTTCCTTCTAGCCCTGACAATTCTATGATTCTGTAACAGTGATTGAGGGGTCAAGTCCACAAATCTCCTTTGAGTCATTTTGATTAGATGCTTTCTTCAAAGCTGTTAGCTCTAGGTGTTGCCAGTCAAAGTTCCCAAGCTTATATAGTGTTGCATCTATATTGTAGGAGTACATATAAAATCACAGTGTTGAAAATTTATGCCTCAAGGCCTAAATTCCGTAGATGGAAACATGTGGAGCCTCATTGAGGAAGAAAGTTTCCCAGTCTACCATTGTCTGTTTGCTGAATCCATGTTATTATACACAGGTAAAACACAGGGTCTATAAAATTTTATGGGAATCAGCAGTCTCATTCTTTAAAACAGTTAAGCTGCATGTAGTAAATAGAGGTCTACCTGTCCATAAAGTCTGTATGCTTTCACATTACACGTTCCATTTAATTTTAAGCTTTATAGGCTCTTATAATGCAAACCCAACCCACTGGTGAGCTGACTCCTAAGAGAAAAGGAGGCTGAAAGACCCCTCTTCAATCAGACTTTTGTAGAGGTTTCTTAAACGTTTACTACTTCACTTGTAGATCCCTGTAGTAGTCAAAAACTACCCAGATGAACTTCATAGAAGCTATCAGCTGGGTAGCAGCTAGCCTTGAGCCCCACCCTTTACTTGCTATATATTTAGGCCATAGAAGGTATTTTTTTTTACTTTTAAAATGGCTGCTACCCCTGGAAGCAGTGATATCAATCAGGTACATATAGTCTCAATTTCTTTTTAATGAAGATGAAATATTACTTTCAAGAGAAGTCCTGTTTGGGTGAATAATAATGCTTTAAAAATAAATAATAATAGTGTGTTCTGTGTTTTTATGTATTCAGAAAGCTTTTTATGATTGTGCTGTGTATGTTCAGATACTACAGTAAGAGTGTAAGCCAGATCTTTTGGAACTCTTTGTATTAAATTCTTTCTCTTTGTTTAAATATTAAGTTATTTTATATTGGCTGAATATTTTTTTCTTAGTCAGATGAGAGTTACTTTCCCGAATTTACAAAGAAATGTCCTACTACTTGTCTGCTTTTTAGTTCTTGGTGCATTTTTTAAATCTCTTTAAGTATTTATTTGTTTATCTGTTTGCACTGGAAACTACTTCCTACCTGAAGCGAGAATTTAATCTATAAAAACACTTTGGGCTAGCTTTATGATGCTTAATTGGAAAATAAATAAATGAAGCAGTTGTGTTAAGCCAGTATTTCATTGCTAATGGAATTTTGAGATGTGTATTGGTGAAGTTGTCCCACTATGGGAAAAAGAAACTTCTGTGGTGCTTCAAAGACAGGAGAAATGTGGTGAGTTGTGTGAGCATCTGTGTTGAGTTAGCTGATCTTTTTCTTAATTGTGAAAAAGCAAAAAATAAATTCAAGAATAAATATAATAATGGAGCTGTTGAGAAAGTAATTTAAGTATGGTGTTGTTGAAAGGTCTGTATTTTAAAATTGATTAATCTCTCTTCTCTCTTGCTTAGGATATCCGGAGATTCTTTGGGGTTGTACCTGCTGGAAAACGACAAGAATGTGAGACTGTGAAAAACAATGAGAAAGTTAAAAATGGTGAAGAGCCTTTGAGTGGGAAGAAAAGGGGAAAGGAGACTAAGGTTAGTCTTGTTTTTCTTATTTGTGAAGTGCTTGACTGCCCTGATTAAGGGTTGTTTGGATCTCTGGTATTTTTCAGATTTGCAGTTCTTCTCGTATACTCAACCTCCAGTCTACATGTTAGTTATTTTGATAGGCATGGGAGTAAACTGCTAGTATTTTAGCAGCAAAACTTTCTAGGTGGTGAGCAAAACTGCTGATTTAAAAAAAAATAAAAATTTAGATTACAGGGCAAATAACAAGTAGGTAAAATAGTTGTTATTCTGAACAGTCTGAAGTGTTTGAAGTTATTTTAGCTGTAGTCTGTAGTTCTCTAAGTAGCTTTTCTTATTTAATTGCTAATTAAGCTGGAAGTTTACAGTAGGTAAAAGCATGGTACCTTTGTATGTCTACAAGTAAGGTAGAAGTCTAGGTCATAGGAGCCTTTTTGCTATTTCTTAACCACCTGTATTTTCTAAACACTTGTAGGAGAAACATTAGCTCTACTTTCCTTGGATGGGGCCCCTGAAGTTCACTTGTTGCAAACCTCAAATTCTGTCAAGTGACAGATTAAAACGAGAGTGGGTACCATTCTCCAAGCACTTCTGTTATTTTCTGAACTGGCATAAAAAAGGAATTAAGTGCCTAAAGTGGCTTTAAAATCACTTAGAGAATGGAAGGATTTCTAATTTGTGTGTGTGTGTGGGGGAATGTTTAATAGGAAGCATCACAATTTAGAAATAAGATGTTGCTTAAAAAATATTTTGGCTGTGTAATTTCGTTCTTTCAACCTGAAAATGAGGGAGCATTCAGGGGAAGTGAAAGACATTGCAATTATCTTATGCAATCTATTATTTTTAGTTTGTGATTCTCCAATTATACCAAACTTTTAACAGGTTTCAGATTGAAAGTGGATTATAGAATGCATAGTGAAGTTGATCAAAATTCCTCCCAATTTGTAACTCTTTATCTCTGCAAGATTACAAAAAAAAGCACAGCTGGCAGGTGGGTTTGTCCAGGGAACTTTATACCTCTGAATATTGTTTCTTGAAGTATCTGAAACTTAAACTGTGTCAAAGTTTGAAATTTTTTAAATATAATAGTAGATGCTGCTAGATAGAACAGATTTGTTGACTATGACCACTGGTGCAGTGTTTTATGGTTGTTTCACTAGATGAATGAGAGAAGAAGCTGCAAGCAACCAGGGGACACCATAGGAAATCAGTCTAGCTTAAAATGTTGTGTATCTTTTTTCCTTTTCTTCAATTGCTCTGAAGTTGTGTGGAATTCTGGTGTTTTATGGTAAAGCCATATCTAAAATGGAGCCGATAGGGAAAGCTAAATTAATGGCCTTTACCACCTGGATTTTTGGTTAGGCCATGTAATTTCTTTTTTTGGCTTAAGAGTCAGAAGTGCTTGAAAATCTGTTTCATTTACTTTGAGCATTGAACTTGATCCTTTATTCTCAACATAGTCATCTAAGGTTTCCTTGGAGCTTCACTGCTGCCTTTTGTCGTGCATTTTCTCTGCCTTGCACCTTCCATCATTCTCATGAGTTAGCACAAGACTGTAACTGTCACGTTGGGAAAGAAGTCATTGCTGTTAAACTCAGAAATCTGAATATGTAACTGAGTAGAAACCCAAAGAATCTGTTTACTGGTTGTACTAATGGATTGTTACTCCTAGGTGAATAATTCACCCAGTGAAGATGACTGGAAACCAAAGCGGAGAAACAGGAAAAAGAGAATAATCTATGATTCAGGTAGTGTTCACAGTTGTTTCTGAATGTTGCTTTGTGTTTTCTGCAAGGTCAATGCACTTTGAAACATTTCTGAGTAATTACTGATGGATAGCTAGATATATTTGATAAGTAGAGAGTGTGTTGTGCATGTAACGTACAGTGCAAAGTAACTTTTAACAGAACCACTGTTAAAAAAACACAGCCCCAAAAACCCAAAATCATAAAACATTAGGGGTTGGAAGAGACCTTGAAAGATCACTGAGTCCAACCCCCCTTTCAGAGCAGAATCACCTAGAGTAGGTCACAAAGAAATGCATTCAGTTGGGTTTTGAAAGTCCCAAGAGAAGGGGACTCCACAGCCTCTGGGCAGCCTGTTCCAGGGGCTCTGTCACACTCAGTGAAAAAGTTTTTACTTGTGTTCATGCCCCCAAAAACAACCCTCAAAAGCATTTCCAGTAGTGAATTCTGTCTGAACTCCATAACTTGTTTCTTATGAAAGCATCTATTAATTATGGAGAGTTTTGGGTTTCCTGATTTTTTTTTAAGGGGCAAATACTGATCATGCATCATGGCTTCACATTTCTGTGCATTGCATGAATGTAATGTGGGAGATTGTTTTAACAGGCTAACTTGTATTTCCATGTGTATCTTAATAGAGGACCATGGAGTTAACTGGTTAAAATAGATCTCTCAGGTTAATTGCATAACCAGAGGAGGCCACCAAGATGATCACAGGACAGGTTAAGAGTTGTGATTGTTTACCTTGGAGAAGAGAAGGCTGCAGATAGACCTTCTAGCAGATTTTCAGTATTTGAATTGGGCTAGCAGGGAACTGGAGAGGGACTTTGCCAAAAGTGTGGGGTGACAGGACATGCTTCAAACTGGAAGAAGCTCAGTTTGTAGTAGACATTAGGAGGAATTTCTTAACCATGATAGTGGTGAGGCACTGGAACATGTGACAGAGAGCAGTAGTGGAGGTTTTAAGGCTGGAAGTGTTCGAGGCCAGGTTGGCTGTGCCCTCAAGCAAGCTCATCTAGTAGGAGGTGCTCCTGCCCACTCTGATTCTACCATCTGTCTTTATAAAATGAAGAATAGTCTACTAAATGTTAATCTCGTAGTTTTAAGCTTGGAACATGCAGAACATAAATTTAAAGCGCTCTTGACACATTCTAAAAATACTCTTTGAAATATTATAAGGGAAACAATCTTTTACAACACTTAAACCCAACCACCCAAACAACAAAAACCTAACCCCCTCCCCAGACAAAGAAGACCTGCAGGCCTTTGTCTACCAAGTTTACTTCAATTAAAAAGCTTGATATTTCAAGTTTAGTCTTTCTGAGCTGTGATGTAATTTAAAGGCATAGAAGTGTTTGGAAAAGGCCTCCAAGATCACTGAGTCCAACCTCACACCACCGTGGCCATTAACCCGTGTTCCAAACTGCCATGTCCATGTTCCTTGAACACCTCCAGGGGCAGTGGCTCCATCTCTTTGGGCAACCTTCTCCGATACCTGACCACTGCTTCAGAAAAGAAAGTTTTCCTCATATTCAACCTAAATTTCCCCTGGTGCAACTTGAAGCCATTTCTTCTTGTCCTGTCATTTCTTACTGGGGAAAAGAGACCAACACCCACCTCACTACAAACTCCTTTCAGGGGTTTGTAAAGAGCAGAAAGGTCTCCCCTAAGCCCGGTTTTCTCCAGGATACACAACCCCAATTCCCTCAGTTGCTCTTTACCAAACCCTGTTCTCCAGACCCTTCACCAGCTTTACCCTTCTCTGGACCTGCTCCAGCACCTCAATGTCTTTTAGTGAGGGCCCCAAAACTGAACCCAGTATCCAAGATGTAATCTCACCAGTGCTGAGCACAGAGGGACAATTGTTTCCTTGGTCTGCTGGCCACAGAATTGCTGATCCAGGCCAGGGTGATGTCTTGGCCACCTGGAGACACACTGGCTCACGTTCAGCCAGCTGTCAACCCCAAGGTCCTTTTCTGTGAGATAACTTTCCAAGCTTGGAGCCTTGCACCCTCAGCAAGTTTGCAGATGACACCAAGCTGTGTGGCACAGTCGACTTGCTAGAGGGCAGGGATGCCATCCAGAGGGACCTGGAAAGGCTGGAGAGTTGGGCCCAGGCCAACCTGATGAAATTCAATAAGGCCAAGTGTAAGGTCCTGCACCTGGGTAGGCACAATCCCAAGCACAAATACAGGCTGGGTGGGGAATGGCTGGAGAGCAGCCCTGAGGAAAAGGACCTTGGAGTCTGGGTTGATGAAAAGCTCAACATGAGTCTGCAGTGTGCACATGCAGCCCAGACAGCCAACCGAGTCCTAGGCTGCATCAAGAGAAGCGTGGCCAGCAGGGCAAGGGAGGTGATTCTGCCCCTTTACTCTGCTCTCGTCAGACCCCACCTGGAGTACTGTGTGCAGTTCTGGAACCCTCAGCACAGGAAGGACATGGAAGTGTTGGAGCGGGTCCAGAGGAGGGCCACAAAGATGATCAGAGGGCTGGAGCAGCTCTCCTATGAGGACAGGCTGAGGGAGTTGGGGCTCTTCAGCCTGGAGAAGAGAAGGCTTCGAGGGGACCTGATAGTAGCCTTCCAGTATCTGAAGGGGGCCTACAGGAAGGCTGGGGAAGGATTATTTACAAGGTCCTGCAATGACAGGACAAGGGGCAATGGGCTTAAACTGGCAGAGGGGAGATTTAGACTAGATGTTAGGAGGAAGTTCTTTACAGTAAGGGTGGTGAGGCACTGGAACAGGTTGCCCAGGGAGGTTGTGGATGCTCCCTCCCTGGATGTGTTCAAGGCCAGATTGGATGAGGCCTTGAGTGAGCTGTACTAGTGGGAGGTGTCCCTGCCTATGGCAGGGGGTTGGAACTAGATGATCCTTGAGGTCCCTTCCAACCTTACCATTCTATGATTCTATGATTCTATGATTCATGAGATTGTTGACCTGGCATTTTCTTTTGCTAAACCTCATGAAATTGTTTTTGGCCCAACAATTCAGCCTCTCCAGATCTCTTTGCAGAGCCTTTCTACCCTTAACACTCCCACTAATTTAATGGTCTCTGCAAACTTACTGAGGGTGCACTCAGTCCCCTTGTCCACATCATTGAGAGCCAGTCCCAGCACTGAGCCCTGAAGAACACCACTTGTGACTGGCTACCAGCTGGATTTAAGTCCATTCTCCACTACTCTTTGAGCCTGGTTTTGGTTTGAAATTGTGGAAAAAATAGGGGATTTTCTGTGATTTCTAACTCCTACTGAAGGCTTCTGCTTCAGTTTTTAGAAACAAATCTTAACAATAGGAGATTGCTTCACTTGGAAAATGATCACACAAACATGCGAAATAAAGCTATTACATATAGAAAATTGTGTTCTTTTCTTCAAACTGTTCTGTAAATGGTTCCTGTTTAGCAGCAAGAAATAGCCATAGAAGTATTTCTGCATTAAAAAGTGAAGTACAAAAATAATAGATAATTCAGCTGCTACTCTGGAAGTGCTGATAGTGTCTGGAGATTTTACAAAGTTGAGCGCATTAGAACAAAAGAGAAATGGTGCTCCAAGTTCCTGAGGATGGAAAAGTGTGTGGTGTGATTAGTTTGTTCACACTCTGAAGGGTAGTCCTCTGTTACACTTGCCAGTTGCCTCAGCAGCTTCAGTTTGTTCTACTTGTTTGTTTGTTGGGATATGTAGTCCATGGGGGTGTAAGTGGCATGTGCACAGCTTTTGGAATATGGACCATGGTTGGTGAGGTTAATGGCATATCAGTGTCCTGAAAAATCAGAGAACAACCTCAGTGATCTGTTTTAGCCTGCTCTTAACTTGTGGAACACATTAGCATAATACACTACAAATAAATTCAGTCATATTAATGAATGTATGTTAAAAGTTTATTCTGGGTTGTGGTGGGTTTTGGGTTTTTTTCTTTGGCTTTTTGGTGGTTTGGGGTGTTTTGTGTGTGTGTGCCCCGTTTGTTCAGTAATCTGATGTGATACTCTGACAGCTGAATTCCTTCCTGGAGAGGTTTCTATGCAGGCCTAGAATAAGTTAACGAAATGTATTTTATGTCAACAAACCCCACTGTCTAGACTGAGTTCCTACCAAATTTTGATTTAGTCACATATGTGCTGGAATAAATGATGGATGTTAGCTGATGGAGAAAGACAAAGCTGTGTTCTTGACGTTGCAGGTGAGATCTTTCTCACTCAATTTAGCTTCTGTGTGCTCACATCTACTCATGTTATGTGATGTGTTACTTAAAGCTTGTCTGTATGTGTGTGATGGAAATATACATTTATTTTGTGGTCAAAATACAGATTCAGAAGAGGAGGTGCAGCCAGTGCAAAAATCCAAGAAGCTACCTGAGAAAAAAGCATCTGCTCCAAAACTTGGTAAAGTTCTAAAGCGGGATCCTGTTGTTTATATTTCAGAGACAGGTAATGGAAGAAATAAGTCATTACTAGTTCAAGTGTAATGGGGCAAATCATGTTACAGATGGGATGAATTGCTTCTCTGAATACTCATACCCACAGAACTTAAAGATTGAGATGGGAGAACGTAGTTTCTCCTGGCCAAAAGGACTTCAGAACTTCAGTGTCAATATTGTCAAATCAGGAGCTGAGGTGACATTGGGTACCGGCTTAGATTAATTTTAATAGGCATGTAATTCCCTGCATAAAAGTACTGCACAGACTGGGGGAGGAATTAGGTAAGGGAAGTATTTTTAGTATAGTTAAACTTCTCATTATCAGACTTCGTGACCGTTGGTTACCATGAATGGGTCTGAAAACCTGCATGTTTTATTTTGCTTGCCATATGATTTTGTATGTCTTTTAATCTTCTAAAGTCTTGGATTTTGTGCTGGTTTGAGGCTAATTGGAATATTTTTTATGAAAAGAATTATATTATAGGCTGTGAAAAGCAAACAGTGGTGATGTCTACTTCACTCTTAGGCTTGCTGAGATGTGTAAGAACAAGAACACAAGCATAGATAAGACACAGGCTCTGAGAGTCTCGGTCTCTCTAGCTTTTTGCTGCCTTATCTCTGCTGAGAAAACTAACTAACCACTTTCCTTCTAACCTCCCTGGCTGATCCTCCAAACTCACCTTGTGTATAAGGCAAACCCTGGGGTAAGGTAGAGGAATGGGAAGAAGGTGGAAGGGTGGTTGGGAGCCCCTCCTTGGGGACTCTGGTTTCTGGGAGGGGTATTGTGTTTCCGTATTACCTTTAACTTGCATACTTCTGTAAATATTCATGTATGTTGTGTATATATCTGCTTGTATATTGTGCTAAGCTGTAAATAGAGCTTCACTCCTTAACTTCCAGCTGGCTGAGTCTAGTCTGGGTGATTTTAAAAAGGAGTGGGTGGGGCGGGGCAGGGAACTCCCAAACCATCACAGATTTTTAAATTCCAGAGCTACTTTTGCTCTTAGGGGAAGGGTTCTTGCCATGCTGATAGATAATGAGCATGTGTAGTTCTTGTATGCCTAACCAGGAGTGTAGTTAGCCAGTCTTTGATAATTTTCAGGTCTCTTGTAACCTTTTGAGATTGTGACAGTGATTAACTGCTAAGTTCCCAGCAGAGTTTAGCTTAGATTTTAGGCTCTTTAGAAGCTATATATTTAAACCAAAAACAGAATCTTAACCCGTAAGGACCACTCAACAGATTAGGGCAAATTCTATCAGTTTGATTGAAGAGTCTTAGAAGGTTTTCTGTGTTTGCACGATGGTTGTTCCTTAGTACTGCTTTTCCTCTTGTTTTCTGTGATTCTTCACCTTGGTGCTTTTGAGGAGCTTGTACATTTACACTTCATCTGCTGTTCTGCAAGTTTCATCCTGCAGATTTCTCATGAAATGTATTTGTTTCCCAGTTTCAAACCAAAACACTGATGGTGATTCTTTGCTACCCCTGTTTCCCTCCATGTCCTCAGTTCTATCATGAAGCAGCTTTGTTTCCAGTTGCTTCATGGTGTACATTTTCTTCTACCCATTTTAAGATATTATGGAAAAGCTTCAGTGGCATTGTTTGGTAGGTGGACATCAGCCTACATAGACTCGGTTATGAATCAGGCATCCTTAGAGGTGTGTCAGCAGCAAAGGGGAAAAGACTCGGGTTTGTGACTGCAGTAAAACAGTGACTGTGAGAGAAAATAATCAGAGCTTCTAGTATTTAGCTTAATCCTTCAGTAGATCCTTCAAATCTATTGTAGTTTCACTTGGATTGCTTAAAATGCAGATAAAAGGAGGTATTTTGATATTGGCTATTGGTTACCATGCTCTAATCACTTGTGCAACAGAAGCTGTAGAGTGTAGAATCATAGAATTATTTCAAGGATTTGAGATCATGGATTTAATTCTACCAGTGGCCCTCAGCACCACATCTGTCTAGTTTATAAATACCTCCAGGGATGAGGATTAATCCACTTCTCTGGGGAGTTGATTCTAGCGTTTCAGAACCCTTTCAGTCAAAAAGTTTCTTCTAATGTTCAACCTAAACCTTCCCTGGTGCAGCTTGAGGCTATTTCATCTTTCTGTCCCATCACTTGTTACTAGGGAGAAGAGACCAGCCCCCACCTGGCTATAACCTCCTTCCAGGGATTTGTAGAGAGCAAGAGCTCTCCTCTGCCTTCTTTTCTCCAGAATATCCAATTCCAGTTCTGTCGGCCGCAGATGAGGGTTGCAACACTAAGTGGACCCCTTTTTGGTTAGAGAGTTAACGATTAGTGAGGCATCTCTCTCTGCTTACTGTAGTTTAGGCTTGAAGAAAGACTGTCCATTGCTGCTGTGGTTAGATGTAGTTACTACAGACAGTTTGAGTTCAGCTGAGATTGTAACTACCAGGAATTCTAGTTTTGTCTCCTAGAGTATTGTTCTATACTAGGAACAGGACTTTGTCTGTTTGAGTTCTTAGAAACTGATAGTTAAGAGACTTAAAAACTACTTTTTTTTTTTTTTTTTTTTTTTAAATCAAAATATATCTGAATTTAAGTGTTAGAATTCCAGGACTTCTGTGATCCCTCTGAGTTTTAGGATACATGTTTGGAAAAGTGAACAGAGTCCCTGCATGTAGGATTTTCTTAGTAAGATCATTGCTGAACATAAACATTGCCTCCCCATAATTATGATGTGCATCATGTGTAATCTTAAATTGAAAGAAGGATTATTTGCTGCAATATCCCATTAGAAATGTGGCTGAGCTGCCTTTTATCTATACCATCTTCCTTCTCGGATATTTTTTTTTTCTCTGTCATTGTTTCCAGGATGGTTTGTGCTTATTTTATTTGTCCTAGATATCTGACTTGGCATTTAGCTGTACTGTGTCACACATTCACATGAGCTCGATTGTCCAGGGGATCCTCCTGGAAGCTCTCTTGTTTGTCCTTTCAGTCAAATGTTTGCTGCTTTTGGCAATTTTGACAACACCCCTTTCCTAATTAAGAAGCATCTTTGACAGCGTTGATCCCAGAGTAGGTGGGTGTATGATCAGATAGCTGGGGAATAAATACTACATATTTAGATTTGTTATGCAATTCCAGGTGGTGTAATCAAGGTGGTGGAATTTTTTCCCTGCATCGGGATACCATGGGAACACAGGTCAAGATTATTGGTGAAAACCATGGCTCAAGGTTACTCTTATCTGAAGAGTTTCAAGTACACGCAAGTTGACTTAAAAGCATTGTTTTAGGCATAGACTATTATAACCTTGAGACTTGAATTTTGTTTGTATTTCATAGAATCATAGAATAGTAAGGTTNTTTCCCTTGTCCACTGTCGCTGTGACTTCATCATAGAAAGCCACTAAATGTTTTAGGCATAGACTATTATAACCTTGAGCATGCTGGTTCCCACCAATTTAACCTGTATAAATTGTTTCTTAAGCTTAATGGAGCTCTCTAGCAGAATGTGTTGTAATGGTAGTGGTCCAATTCTTGGCCTGAGATAAGTGTCTTACAGGAGCAGGAATCCAGATATAGTAGGTAGAAAAGATTCTAAGTAGATTTGAAGGCGATTGTCCTCTTTATTTTTAGTGTGTTGCAGCTGAAAACTTAAGACTGCTGGCTGGACATTTTGAAGCCCCATGGCAGGGGATTTGGGACTAGAATCATAGAATGGTAAGGTTGGAAGGGACCTCAAGGATCATCTAGTTCCAACCCCCTGCCATAGGCAGGGACACCTCCCACTAGTACAGGTTACTCAAGGCCTCATCCAATCTGGCCTTGAACACCTCCAGGGAGGGAGCATCCACGACCTCCCTGGGCAACCTGTGCCAGTGTCTCACCGCCCTCACTGTAAAGACTAGATGATCTTCAAATCATTCTGTGGTGCTATGAAATTGTAGTGTAGGAAACAGGCTTTTTCTTGTCATCAATTAGCATCTGTTTTCCATCTCCAGCATGACTTGTGAATGCAGTTGAAGATTAAGTAGATAATTTCTTTTTTTATATTGAACCAGATTTTAATGTTTTTAGTCCTGTAAGTGCAAATAAATCTTAATTTTTTTTTCCTGTGTTGTTCCTCATATAAGACAGGAAATTTTTTATGTAGGACCCAAGTGTTATCCCCATCATAAGAAGGAGACAGAGCTGTTGGGGTGAGTCCAGAGGAGGGCCACAAAGAATGGTCTGAGGGATGGAGCACCTCTGATATGAGGATAGGCTGAGGAAGTTGGGGTTTTACAGCATAAGAAAGACTCCAAGGTGAACCTTAGAGCTGCCTGCCAGTACCAAAAGGAATCCTGCAGGAAGGCTAGAGAGGGACTTTACATGAGGGTGTCTAGTGATAGAACAAGGGGGAATGGTTTTAAGCAGAGGGGAGAGTAGGTTCAGACTGAATCTTAGGAAGAAGTTCTTCATTATGAAGGTGGTGAGACTCTGGAAAAGACTGCTGGGGGAGGTTGTGGATGCCACCTCCCTTAGGAGTTTTCAAGGCCGGGTTGGGTGAGCAGCTGAGTCTAGTGAGGTGGAGTGGTGGGGAGATTTGAGTAGATGATCTCTAAGGTCCACTCCAACCTAAACTATTATATTATAAAACTTCATAAAATATTGAGTCCTGCAAGTTATTTCTGCTTACAGAGTCACTACTGTATTGAAAAAAAAGGCAGCACATTCTTTACTAAATCAATAATTCACATATTTTAGTCGTTAAAGGATACAAGTGTCATTTGCAGGTAGCATTGTTGTTTGTGGTCTGTCTTGTTCCAGCTATGGTTCAGAGTTCACATCACATGAAGAAAACCTAATAATTTATAGGTACATGGTGTGTCTATAATGTCATAATTTGCTTTGTAATTTTGCAGTAGGATGCAGGAGGTTTTTGTTTTACAGGTTTACTTCATATCTGTAATTTTCATGAATGTAAGCATGGGTGCTAAATTTTTGCACTTAGGCATATACAGTGTTTTCAGAAGATGAAAAAGGAGAATTTCAGAAGTCATTGCAGTTCACTGTTGTACAGCTTCTCCATTTAATGCTTCTTTCTTTTTTTTTTTTTTTTTTTTTTCTACNACAAACTACTTTTTAACCATTCTGTATATTCAGTATATATAATAGTTGGACTTGATCTTAAAGGTATTTTCTTTAGTTCCCACTTGTCTTGTACAAAATTCCTCTGACTGTTAATTTCTAATTTATTTATAAATGACTCAGTTAATCAGCTGGGTAAATTTTAAAATCTAAAGGAGGACTTCTGATTTGTGTTGTGGTGGTGTTGTGGTCCTGTGGTTGTGTTTTTTCTAGGCTAGTTCATTGTGTCCGAGACAGAACACTGTGTCCTGAGAGGCTCAGTGAACTGAGCTGCAGCTGGAAAAAATGAACACTTGTCTGGATTTTTTTCCAAGTTTGTTCCCCCCCCGTTTTCTAATTATTGATTTGACTTCACTGAATATTCCCCTGAAGCAGTAAACTAGTGTTAGGTTGATGGTTGGACTTGATCTCAAAGGTCTCTTCCAACCAAAACAATTCTCTGATTCTGTAGAACTTCAGGCAACTAAACCAGAACTTGAAGTTTTTTAATTACATGTTGAGGAATCGGATCTGTTTTTGTGAAATTATAAAGCTGCTGTTTTGGTAAAAGTAACCAGTTTAAGTGACTAAAATTCTCTGGAATAAAGTGGAAAGAATTAATGGACTGATAACCTGTGATTGCATACCAAGATAACACACACAGCAGTTTCTATGGCAAGTTCTATTTAATTTGGAAGGAGGTGCTATAACTGATGGTCTTGCAGATGAAGATCATTCAGTTTAAATATATTCAGCTTTCTCATACCTTTTAATGCTCCCAAAACACCTTTCTAAAGGTATTTTTAAAGTATGACTGTGCATGTTTGACTAAGAATTTTATTTGATATGTGTACTGGACAAGGAGTGTCAAGGGTTATGTAGTTTGGCACTGATGTGTAATTGCAATTAGGTTAGTGCATTGTGGTCAGAACTTTCTTCCTTTGAAGTGAAAAATGATAAAGACAACTTCTTGAAATTATCTCTGATAGCTTAAAAATCCAAACATAAGGTTTCAAATCAGGGCATTAAAGCTGGAATGGCTCTGGTAGGCCTAGCATTTTTATAACAATGTGGAACCTTGATGTGTCGATATAGGCCAAGTGCTGACAATTGTGGTTTAAAGTGCATGTTTGTAGTACCTCTAAAATCAATTGGCTGGTTGAGAAATGACATAAAAAAAGACTGGCCAGAACAGTTTTTGAAATGCTGGCTGCAACTACTGTGGCTTTATATAAAGAGGAAGATAGAAAACAAATGCATTTTGTTAGTCACGCATGGGTTGGTTGGTTTGTTTGTTTTTTCCTGGAAGGAGTTCTGCAGGCTCAGCTTGAATCACCTTGCTGGCTTTTTTTGGGAAGTGGTGGTTAACTTCAAGATAATCTTCTTGAAGATTTACTTTAACCAAAAGGAGAAGGTGAAACTCAGTCCTACCAAATTTTGTGTCTGAGTACTGGCCAATTCATACTAAACCCAATACACTGACTTTACACTTAGAGTATTTTCTCCACCCTCAATTTTATCTTTGTCAACAGTGCTTGCTGCTCTAGACTGCAAGCACTTTAGGACAGGAGCTGTTTCAAGTGCTTGTGTAGATGTGGTGCCATTGAAAGTGAAGAATGTCCTGAATATTGTCTCTTTATGCAATTAAAGTAGATTTAGTGACTTACAGATAAGATGATAGGCCTTCAGCTGCACACAGGAATCCTTAGGCAGCAGTCTACAAACACCAATTTAACATACATGTGTCATAATAGGTATGAATTATTTGTAGCCTGTAGATGCTCTGCCTATATTAGGAGTAAGTTTTGTAACATCATAGTAAGGGATTGTCTCTGTTTCAAATATTTTGCATTTTAAACAGAATGGGAGCTTAGGAATTGTTCTAATCATAGAATGGTAAGGTTGGAAGGGACCTCAAGGATCATCCAGTTCCAACCCCCTGCCAGAGGCAGGGACACCTCCCACTAGTACAGGTCACTCAAGGCCTCATCCAACCTGGCCTTGAACACCTCCGGAGAGGGGACAGCCACAACCTCCCTGGGCAACCTGTGCCACTGCCTCACCACCCTCACTGCAAAGAACTTCCTCCTAATATCCAGTCTAAATCTCCCCTCTGCCAGTTTAAACCCATTGCCCTTAGTCCTGTCATTACAAGACCTTGTCAGTAGTCCCTCCCCAGCCTTCCTGTAGGCTCCCTTCAGATACTGGAAGGCCACAAATAAGGTCTTCTGGAAACCTTCTCTTCTCCAGGCTGCAAAGCCCCAACTCTTGTGGCCTGTCCTCATATGAGAGCTGCTCCAGCCCTCTGATCCTCTAATACTGATGAGGAACTCAAAATAGAAAAATAGTAAATGAAGATGAGTAAAATCTGTAGTTTTGAAGCCCACCCTAGGAGCTGTCCTATACTGCTTGTTGCTATTGTCCCATCCTGCAGTAGATTGCTTCGTTTTAAAAGGCTCAGAAATGACTAAAGATAATTTGAACAGAAGTTTAAACACACCTACATAATTTTGCCAGAGTTGTGTCAGGTAACAGCAGCACATGTTGTTGTGTAATCAGCAGGTGAAAGCCTAATGAGAACAGGTGAAGCCAGGAAAGGGTAAGAGGGTAACAAACAGTTGCAGGTGTTAGTTCATTAACCTAATAGTGCAGCTGCCATAAGGGTTTATAAAATTAAAGCCAGATGTGCCTTAATGCCCTGAAATAGTTCTGAAAACCCTGTTTGTTGCTAGGGAAGTTCGGCCTTGTATGTTACCTGGCATAACAGGTCCCTTGCTCCATGGGTGGTGTTGCATCCAGAGTACTTAAAAACCATCTCCTGGTTGTCATGCCTTTCTGTTCATCAATTACATGATTAGCTTTCTCTTTGTCACATCCATCCCCCCATGTAATGCTATCTTAGCTGCTCACCTAGCAATTGCTGTAAGAATGCAGTTAATCAATTTTTAGAATCTAAAATCCTTATTTTCCTTTTTTATTTCCCTACAAATGACTGGCTTGCTTGTATCAATGAGAATGTCTGCATTTACAGGTCATGTGTTGAGAAACACTGACTTGAATAATCCAGCAATAGTTCTAGGTAGGACTCTTGATGTTTTTCAAGCTGCAAATGAAGTTGCCTGCATGTTTGTGAGGAAACTGAAAGTCTACAAGTGATGAGCTTTGCTGTTCACGCCTGTGGCAGTGAGCATGCCTGGTTAGTTCACCTCAAGGAAGAAGTGTTGAAGGTTTACTGAAGCAGTTGATGTTGGTAAGTGCTTGGAATGAGGGAATTAACTGGAGATCAGGCAAGTTTAGGATGTGCTTGTGAACTTCCTGAACCTGACGTGAAACTGTAGCCTGAGTGTCTGTCCCCTAAATCATCTTTTTGAATCCTGCTTAACAGGATTGGAGTGGTTTTGTTCCCTGATGACCAGTTCAGTGTTCTCATTCTGCCTTTATTTATACCTGGAGGTTGCTGTTCATAGGTGCTGTGAGTCTTCTCCTTCTTCAGCCACCACTTGCAGTCAATAAATGCTTCTAATCCTGTTGTTTCTAGGAAAAACGTAATTAAAGCAAAACTCTAATTATTGATAATACATAGTGCTGACATCATAAATGACTTGAATCCATGTCATCTTTAATTAGAATGTAATTATGTTTACTCTGCTTTTTTTCTGCTTGAGTGAAAGCAATATCCTGAGTGTGGTTTTGTTGTTGTTTAAATAGTTATGAGTGAAAAATCAAACAAATCAATATTACATGTGGATCTTCTGATAACACTAGTGATGAGTAAAGATTCTTTCCAAGCTGAAAGCAGTCCTTAGCTTAAGAAAAGCTGGGAGCAGATTAGGATTTGTATCTTATTTCCAAGACAAATAAATGTAATTACATCTACATTAACTGTTCATTTCTAATAATAGTTAAAAGGGAAAGCAAACCAAAACAAAACACTTCTGGAACTAAGTTTGAGATAAGCAGTCTTTCTATTCACATCTCAAACTACTGTACATTAGGAGCCTGAAGCATCCAGTGTCCAAATCTTTCAGATATGTAACGGTTTGTTAAATTGAGCTAAATGACAGGAAGAGATTTATTGCTGCCCAGGGAAAATAAATCCTGTTGAGAGTAAAACCAACTTGGTGGTGAAACTTACTGCTTTCAGCTGGGGGCATGGACTTGAGTTTTCCAGTGTTGCTTTGTGAATTGAATTGCCTAAAATGTCACTGTCTTCTAGATAAATTTTTATCTTCAAGCATTCTTCGTTTAATTGCTCGAATCAATTTCCTGCCTTCCAGACATATCTTTGTTTTATTTTTCCTTCTCTCAAGAGAGCTTTCTCTGCCAGGAATAGTCAGAATGCCCCTTTGTACTTGTTACATCCTACTTGCTGTTCAGTAGCAGAAAGTTTCAGCTGATGTCTGAACCACTTATTGCTACCATCTATTGAGAAAAGGTGAAACAAAATAAACCTTTCAGTCCACTTCTGCTTAATGTATAACAAAAATGCCAGGTGACAGGCATGCAACATCACTTAAACTTGGAAGAGATCAAGAAAAATTTTGTATGAAAAGAAATCTGGGGGCTGAAAGTAGAGATGAATGGAAAATGAATATATTTTTGTGATAACACTGTCAATTTAAGTTCAATTATGAAAGAGGTGTTTAGGATAGTCTGTGTTTGCAGCATGTAGGGTGTCTGAAGCTTCTCTATTTTGAGAAAAATTAAACCAGCCTTCAGTTAGAGACATGCAAATGAGACAGTCTCTGTTTCTGTTCCTCTCAAGTCTTTCTGCCTAGTGTTCACTAGGGGATTTTCTTGCAGTTTGCTTCTTAGCAATTGCACACTTTGAGTGTTTAGAATTCACAAAGAAAGTGCTTTTATCACCAGTGGAGAGGTTTGTCTTCTGTGCTCTCGTATTAGTCGTATCGTTTGGCAGTGTTATCTCTGGGCTTTTGTACGTTTCTCTGATAGGATTTCATGTGTGTAACTGTCAGACTTCACAGCCTGACACACAACTCTTTGAAGTCCATGGTAATGTGTTTTTTGTTGATTGATTGACTGGGTGAAGAATTCTGATCCAGAAAGAATAAATTACTGTTAAAGCCTCTTTTTCATTGCTGGAAAGACTGTCCTGGCTACTATGGAAGGAAAGATTGAATTTTTGTTTAGTGGTCTGTGGGCTCATTCCTGATGAAACCACATATGCTACTTTTTCTTCTCCATTTAAATTGAAAAAATTCTGTTCCTTATGCTGATCTTTTCCAGATTTCTGTGTTCTGTGAAATGACTCTCTTTCTCTGAGGTGCTTTTGACTGTACTGGAAGGAGAGAATGTTCATGTGCAGAAATGTAGAAGGTATAGGATACAATCAAAGAATCATTTTGGCTGTAAAAAAGACCTTTGGGATTATCAATTCCAACCTTTATCTGACTCTGCAAAATCTGTTGCTAAAGCATGTCCCTCAGTACCACATCCCTGAGGCTTTGAGGCACCTCCAGGTATGAAGATTCAACCACCTTCCTGGGGAGCCAGTTGGACTGTTTGAGAGCCCTTTCACTCGGGTTTCTTATGATATCCAGCTTAAACGCCCCCTGGTGCAACTTGAAGCCATTTCCTCTTGTCCTATTACTTGATACTAGGGAGAAGAAATTAACCCCCACCTGCCTCCAACTTCTGCAGGGAGCTGTAGTGAGCAATGAGGTCTTTCTTCTGCCTCCTGTTCTCCAGACAAAACTCCAGTTACCTGCTCCTCACCAGACCTGTTCTCCAGAGCCTTCACTAGCTTCAGTGCCTTTCTCTGAACCCACACCAGCACCTCAATGACCTCCTTGTAGTGAGGGCTCCAAAACAACTCAGTACTCAAGGTCTGGCCTCACCAGTGCTGAGTACAGAGAAGCAATCGCTGTCCTGGTCTGTTTGCTCATCCAGACCAGGATGCTGGTGGCTACTTTGGCCACCTGGGCACATTGTTGGCTGATGTTGAGCTGACTGCCAGCTGCTGGAATCTCTGACAAAAAGAGAGAAAAGTTTAAAAAAAAAAAAAAACAAAACCAAAAAAACCCCAAACAAACCAGAAACTAAAGATACTAGATTGTTTCTGCTAAAACATTGAGAAGCTATGAGCTGTAATTTAAAAATGACTAGTAAGCTTGTTCAAGGAGCTTTTTGTAAGTACAATGTATTTTCCCTTGGTTTATGGTTTTGTATCGAGAGACTCTTAATATGCAAGCCTACAGCAAATGCTCTGTTAATGAATACGATAAAGTAATAAAATAAATGGGCTTCACTTTGTCCTTCAGGCTTTAATGTGAAGCAAGATTTGTGCTGCTCAATTTGATGCATTAAGGAGAGGGTTCAAATTTCAGTGACCTAGATTTTGTTTATTGCTTTCCTTGTGTAAGAAAGGAAAGGTGTTCTTCCTGAACCTCTTTAAGTGAGAGGTAATGTATGAACATAGGTAACAGATTTTTGTGTCTTTATTTCAGTACTGAACTCTTTAGACTTGACCTGTTGCTAAATGCTATGTTGTGCAACTCAGCTTTTTTTTTTTTTTAATAATTCCTAAACACTTGCAATATTTTCTTAATCTGAATGGGTGTAATCTCTCTTGACAGCCCAGTTGTAAGAACTTAAAATTCCACATACCAGAAGTGATAGAGTATTTTTCATGTTTAGATGAAGAAGACGACTTTGTCAATAAAAGAATTTCCCTGAAACCCAAGGAAAATGGGACGTTGGCAGTTGGTTGTCCAGAAACAACTGCAGTGAAAAAGGAAGATGTCAAACCACCAGCTAAAAGCAAAGCAGTATCTCCAGTGAAACAGACTCCCACCTCAGCACTGGATTACTTCGGGACAAGCCGTGTCCGGCGGTCAGATAAGAAACTGGTTGCAAGTAAAAGGAAAGAAGTAAGTCCTGATGGTGATCCCTTAGGCTGCTCATGTGTCTGGTGACAGATCAGAAAGACCAGTTTAATGCCTGCAGGGAGGTGATTAGCTACTTGTCCTACCTAATGTTACTTTTTAATGACCACTCAGGTCAGTTCTGATGATGCAGGTATATCAAGTCCTCACATTCAAGTTGAGTAGTGTGTCCATGTGTGAGAATCGTAGAATCATACAATAGTCAGGGCTGGAAGGAACCATATGGTTCCAAACTCCTTGCCATGGGCAGGGACACCTCATACTAGCTCAGGTTGCTAAGAGCCCCATACAGCCTGGGCTTAAAAACCTTCAGGGATGGAACTTCCATCACCTCCCTGGACAACCAGTTCCAGTGTCTCACCACTCTCATGGTGAAGAATCATAGAATAGAATCATAGACTCATAGAACGATAAGGTTGGAAGTGACCTAGAGGATCATCTAGTTCCAAGCCCCTGCCATAGGCTGGGACACCTCCCACTAGTACAGGAAGAACTTCTTCCTAGCATCCAATCTGAGTCTACCCACTTCTGAATCTAGTAGTGTTTTCTCCGTAGATTCTTCTCAAGTGACTTGGCTTAAAATTGACTTCTGAGATTAGTGAGTCGATAGAATAGCTTAAGGTTGGAGGTGGAGGGCAGGAGCAAGAGGAAGGAGGTAGTTTTCCCAAGCTTTATGGTACATATATTCGTGGAATAACAAAGCAACAAATAAAGTATGGAGGAAATGAGAAATCCACTGCGTAGTCACTGATTTATCTCTCAAATGGGCCAGCTGTGATAGTTTCAGAGATACTCAGCATTGCTTGAAGAAATGAGATCCTCAGTGGTTTTGTATTGAATAGTAAAATGTCTTGATAACAGCCTTGTTTTTATGGTGCTTGGAGAGCTAGGAATAAAATGCTGCATGTCTTATTTTCTGGAATATATAAAGTGAATTAATACAGATTATAATTTATACAGTATTGGGAAAACTGAACTGTGTGGTGTTTTTTTTTTTTTTCTGAAATACAGCCTTCACAAAGCAGAGACAGCACACTAGATGATGAAGCCATTGCTAGGCAACTGCAGCTTGAAGAAGACTCAGAGGTAAAAGCTCTATTAGTTTGCTGCTCTTTGCCAGGAGCAGTTTGTGTGATTTAAAATTGTTTTTCCTTAACATAATACTTTCCATGTATGCTCTAAATAACTTCCTGTGTGCACTTAACTCTTGCATATATGTGCAAATGTCACTTGGTTATTTTTATGGGCATTACTTCAGTTAGACAAATAGACCATCTCACTTAACCTGTCTTCTCTCTTTTCAGACTTTCTTTACCTGTGCAGTTAATGTGTCTGTAATAATCTTGCTTTTGACACAGAATTTGTTTTCTGCTTCATCATTTTTTAAGAGGTTTTGGTTTTGTGGTTTGATATTTTGGGTTTTTTTTTTTATTAAACCCCTCTCATTCCCTGGAGTGAACAATGAAAAGCTGTTACCATCCATTATTTGTTTCACTTGTCACCAGAGTTTTCTTCAAAGCTGAGAAAAAAATCAAATGACTCTTATGTGTGTGCCTTAAACTTTCCTGTTTGAATCAGTGGTGACATGAGGGAAAGGTACATTTGTCCTAGGTATTTACTTGCTCCTGGGGGAAGTCAGTTCATTTCCCTTATATTGGTAATGTTGAGTATAATTTGAAATAAATATACATACCAAACTTGGTCTCCTCCCTGATCTCCTCAGAGGAGTGGTGGCTCTATTAGAAACTTAAACATCCTGTCAGGAAAAAAGGTGCTATTTTTCATCTGAACTCATCTCATTGTCACTATTGTCACTCATTGTCATCATCCTTTATCTCATTTATGATCAAAGGAATGTACTTTATTTGAAGTGAATCTCTGCCTCTCTGTGATTTGTGGCTCTCCTCTTCTTACTGTCCACAGGGAAGATAGATGGGCATATAAAAGTAATACCTGTGGCATATTGGTTTTCTGAAGTCATCTGTTTGGCTTTTGTAGCATATCATGCTTGATTTTCAATTACAGTGACAGTGGTTTTGTTGTTTTGTTTAAACAATGATCAATAATTATTGGCATTACTGTACGCTATTCAGGAGTAGAAAAAGTTTCCAGCAGGGGCCCATGTTGGATAAGGAAGATAAGTTGATCAGTTGTCACTGTAGATGTCCCATTTTTGTTAGGTTAAAGAAAAAAATTAAACCAACCTGGATTTGTTTCTTACAATTAAAACTTTCTCAGATTCCATGTGCAGTGTTTGTTCTTCCTGGTGCTTCTGTCAAAGCCAATCAGTTGTGTAAAGCAGAAATACTAAAATGAAAAGCACAAATCAAATGGAACTGACAGCAAGAGCCAGGCTAAGATGAGTAGCTAAATTCTCTAAAATTACCAGAATTCCTTTTTTTCTTTTTTTTTTAATATGGTTAGTTGCTAGCAGTAAATAAGACAAAAACATTCATTGAGACCTTGTAATACTTAACAGGCATTGTTCCTCCTTGTCTTTTGGGGCTGCTCTTAGAAGTTTTCTAAAGCTAGCAGGTTTCATCTCAGTGCAAGCTGATTATTGTGAGATTCTGCCTTCAAGCTTTGATTTGCCTTTAATAATCCAATCTGTAACAAAAGACAAACTAGAAAAAATATGAAGGAATAGAAACTCTCTGTGAAAACAAATGTGTATGAACATTTCCAGTGCCACAAATCCAAACTACTCCTCTCGTTAGACTTCAGTGTCTCTCTTAGTAGGCGACAATTCTTTTTTTTCTGTCTTCCAGTTGGAGAGACAGCTGCATGAAGATGAAGAATTTGCTAGAACTTTGGCCATGTTGGATGAAACACCCCGGAAGAAGAAGGTTGGGTTTTAATTTTTAAAAAGTTTTTAGGTATTTTATTACTGTGAGTGCTCTTTAAACACCAAACCTTTGTTTTGAGACTTCCATACAAACACATTAAAAACAGCAGGAAAATGTTTGCAGGAGAATAACACTTCTCATGCTTGTCCTCCAGGATTTCCCACACTCAGCAGATGTGTGGCTTTCCTGACCAGACAGCAGGCATTGTTGTAACCTTATGCTGTCTGCTTCAGCTGAAATGGGACTTAGAGTTCTAGTTCTCATCAAGTGAAGTGTGTCCTGAAGACTCATGATTTAGATCAGCTAAAACTGCTGGTTCAGGAGCACCAGACTGAGTAAAATGAGTCAGTGGCACAAACTGGTGAAAAATGATGGGAGAAAAAGGAAGAAGAATATTGTCCTTTGAGAGATGGGACAAGCAGGGATCTTTAGAGCTTTGAGACTAAGCCCAGTGGTGGAAGCCTTCCTAGAGCTCATAGCTTCTGGTGTACAGTGCAGTAAAATTTTCACTGTGTTATACATTCGGACTTTTATTGTTTAGAACTGGTAACTTGAATATGGCAAGTGTTTTTACTTCTAGATCAGTAAACTTACTAGGATTGAAATTTACTGTAACCTGGAAACTTGTCAGGCTTTTAGCTGAAGGAATTCATGTGCATGGCTGAGTGTAGAATTTGCTCAGCTACCTGCCTTAGATTGTATTCTGACTTCTGGTAGTGATCATCTTTGTTAGATGTCCTTCAGTCTTGTACTTAAAAGTAGTGAAATTGGGGATTGGACTCACTGGTACCGTGGGACATGCGTGGCTGACCTTGGCATTGTGTATGTGCTTAGGCTCGAAGAGATTCAGGAGGGGAGCAGACAGTGGTGAGCATCAAGAGCAGTCCCAACGTGACAGAAAAATGCAAGCAGTCAGAAAGAGGTAGGATTTGGCACACAGAAAACGTGAATGAGTTTATATTCATAAGACACATTCTTAAATATAATGTTCTCCTTTGAAGGGAAAGCAGCAAACTTGACAGATGAAGCAAAGGATTGCACTCCAAAGCAGCAAACTAAACCTGAACACACCAAGGGCTCTCGTTCATCCCCACAATCTGATAGTAAAACTCCAAAAGAGTCGACACATAAGCCCTTGCCTTTAAAACCCAGCTCGAAGCTGGTGTCTTTGAAACAAAAAGCAGAGACTGCTGAAAAGGAAACAGGAGCTCAGAGTTCAGCATCTAAAGAAAAAACTGCTTCAGGAAAAGAAGAGAAGGCAACACCAAAGAAGGAGAAAATTTCTCCCAAGAAGGCTGAGGTAGGAACTATCAAAATTAATGTCTTGATGGAGTTTGCGGGAAGGTAGTTTTCCTTTATTAGTGTGTCTGTCACTGTTGTAACTTGGTCCTTTGAATCCTCTGGGCAATTCTAAAACATCTGTATTCTGTTAAGTTCCTAGCAATTGTAAAGATACAGGGGGAAAAAAATCGCATGGAAAAGTGTTTAAGTGAAAACTCTGAAGGTACTGCGAGTTCTTTAATGCACATTGGGCTGTGAGTGTACACTGCAAAAATCAGCTCAGTGCTTTCACGTTTAGCTGTCCTGGAAATATGCAAAAAGCAGGAATTCTGACACTTCCCTAGTGAGTGAAAGCTCACTGTGTATGTGAGCACAGTGACCTCGTGGATCCATGCTCCTGTTAAAATGATAAATATCATTGGTGGATTTTCCTCTCCCTCCATAGTCTCTTGTTTCTGAAGTGTATTTCTTATGATTGCTATATTATTTAGAAATGTCATTTAGTTTTAACTGTCTGATTCAGTAACTGTATTATTGCACACACTGGCAGTTATTTGCAATCTTAAAATGTGTATTTTTTTAATCATAAAGTACAAAATACCCTGATCTTGGTACTTAAATAGTAGTTGGAATTGGGAGGGAGAGCTTACAACTTTTTTTGGAGGGAGTTTTAAATAATGTTTTGCTGATTTAAAAAAAAAAAAAAAAAAAAAAAAAAAANGTAAGTGTAGATCTTGTCTCTACTTGAGCATTGTTCTGAAATAAAATAGGATGTGAATTTAAAGCAGCAATTTATGGATTAAGCAAGAGTGTACCTGTGGAATCCAGGTCAATCTACAGAAACCTGACAATGAGTACATGTTGGGTTTTTTAACTCAGGTGAATTTGTATTTGAAGTCTTTAAAAAGAACACAAAATAGATAAAACACAGGCATGAAAACCAGAGTAAGCTTCACTCTTGCATGTTAATAGAATTAAAGCAAGACTTAGCATTTTTCCTTTGGTTCATTAAAATGTCTGAAACTGTAATGCTTGATTTTTTTTATTTTTTTAAAATTTTTTTTCTTTTGCTGATTGTTTTGTGTACTGAGTGTGGATTGTGTTTTTTTCCATCCTACCCAAGTCTGTAAGTCCTGAAGACTCTGAAAAGAAGCGAAGCAATTACGAAGCCTACCGAAGCTTCCTTAATCGTGAGGGACCAAAAGCATTGGGTTCCAAAGAGATCCCTCAGGTGAGCTTGGCTAGAGCAAAACTCTTTATGTATAGGTGGAGTATCTCACAGGCTTACTGTTAGAAATGATCTGAAAAGCATCAGCTACACCTGGTGTTTTTCTCAAATAGGAAGTGTGTATTGGCAGAAGCTAAACTGTAATGCAAAGCAGCAACGAAATATAAGGAGTTCTGCTAGGAAACTAAAACCAGTTTATGAAGTCAAGACGATGGAAAGTAGTTACTGGCCTTAGTTGAAGATTCATTGATGGATAGAATGGTTTGGGTTGTAAGGGACCTTCAAAATCATCTACTTTCAACCCTCCTGCCCTGGGTGGGGACACCTTCCACTAGAGCAGCTTGCTCAAGGCTCCATTCATCCTGGCCATGAACGCTTACAGGAAGGGGGATCCATGACCTCCCTGGGCAACTTGTTCCAGCATCTCACCACCCTCACTGTACAGAAGTTTTTCCTAATGTCCAGTCTAAATCTACCCTCCTCAAAGTTCAATCCATTCCCTCTTGTCCTACCACTACAGGCCTTTGTAAAAGTCCCTTCCTAACTTTCTTGTAGTCCTCCTTCAGGTACTGGGAGGCTGGTGTAAGGTCTCCAGCACAGAGCATTAGAGGTATGATTGTTCAGGTGAAGAAGGTGTGAATTTTGTTGGTGGCTATTCTCTTTAATCTCTTTTGACCCTTTAGAGCTGTTGCTGAACTAGGTACCATACATAGGCTCACGTTTAAGGTTTCATAGGGCGTGTGACATGGTAGGAGGTTAAAGAAGCTTATAGTGAAGAGGTATTTGATAGAACTGCATCAAGTAATGGCATTTTCTGCAATGCTCTGCTTCTCAGGGAGCTGAAAACTGCTTGGAAGGCCTGACCTTCGTCATTACAGGTGTGCTGGAGTGCATTGAGAGAGATGAGGCCAAGTCTCTGATCGAGCGGTATGGAGGAAAAGTAACAGGCAATGTTAGCAAGAAGACAAACTACCTGGTGATGGGGCGAGACTGTGGCCAGGCTAAGTGTGAAAAGGTGGGTTCCTGTGGCTGAGCAAAGCAGAAGTGAAACTGAAGTGTTCATCTCTGGGTGCTTTCATCATCTCTTTCAGAAGGAAGCACTACTGCCAAAATAGTGCATGTTAAAAAGGAAAGGTTACCTCAAAGTCTAGGCCTTTGTTCTGGTTTTCTGTGTGTATATACACAGGTATATGTGAAAATACAACAAAAGGGTATTTTTGCATGTTCCTGAACATCTGTACTGGAAAGCACTTGAAAGTGGATTGTCTGACTCCTGACTTGACTTAACCTCACGGTTAATTCTTTGTTTTTTTGCAGGCATCTGCTTTAGGGACAAAAGTTATTGATGAGGATGGGCTGTTTGATCTTATTCGAACTATGCCAGGCAAGAAGTCCAAATATGAACTGGCAGCTGAAGCAGAGGTTTGTTAAAAACATGGAGGGGGGAGTTTGCTTTTTAGTTTGGTTTGGTTTTAATTGGAAGAAGTTTTGATCTTCTGTTCCAGTAGCAGTGACCCTGTGACTGTCAATTTGACCTGCTATGTTAAAAGTATTTCATGTGTTTTATCTGTGTTTAAAATTTCTACTTTGGATCTATAGACTTGTAAAAAAATAATTTTTTAGTTCCATCTTTAATTGTTATGCTCCTGTATTTTATGCATATTTTAGATACAATTATCCTCTCAGGTCAGTCAGATATCTCCTTAAATGTTTTTAGTTTTAATCTATTTATTCTTTAAGTGATAGTGACTGATCCTGTGTGGTACTCAAGCCCAATAGAAAATCACACTGTAAACATGGGGCAGCTTTACCATGTGTATACATAACACATGGGGTACTTGAATTATAATATTAAAGGTAAATATTGGGGGAGAATACTGTAAAAACAGCAACTCTCTTTTTTTTTAATGCACATTTAAATGTAGTCTGTAGAGGCTGATAAAATAGTACTAAAATCTCTTAGCTCAAGCATGCTGTGTACTTGGTCTAGCCCTTGCCTTGTCACTTCTGATACGGCTAGACATGAATTGTTGCATGTGAAGACACTGTTGGTGTAAAAGCTTCCTAGCTAATTACTTACACTCCCTTCTGAATTATGTTTTGGCCTTAATGCTTCTGGAAGTCTTCTGGAAGAGCTTCTTGGGTGTCTGGCTCATTGTTCCAAACTGACTATTTTTAATCACTAATGGAACTCAATACTCTTGGAAGGACCAGAACATTTCCTGCCTCTTCTCTGTGGCTTGTGCTACAGAACCAGCCGGCATTGTGTTTAACAGTGGTTTATTTTTTAAATTTATCTGCTCTTGAAGTGTTTTCAGTGTTTTGGTGGTATTTTTTTAATCTTTGTTACTGTGTTAAGCTTTCCTGCACGTGTGTCCCAAGACATCAGGTTTATTTACTGTATGGCTTTGGGTTTTTCTTAATTTCCCTTTTAATTGTCTTACCTTTGTTTCCCCAAGGCAAAGAAAGTAGAATCGAGACCTAAAAGGACACCACAGAAAGCTGTAACTGGAAAAAAGAATTTGAGCCCCTTCAAAAGTGAAACTGAAAATAAAAAATTAAAGTCTACTCCTGAAAAAGGAGAGGCTGTCAAATCTGTCAAGAAGGAGACCACTGCTGTTCGAAAGCTGATGGACTTTAAATGGCAGGCTGGAGGGAAGGAGGAAGCCACCAAACCCAAAGAGAGCTTGGTTTCTGAGATGGATGAAGATGGCACAGAGAGGTTGTTATGGGTAGATAAATACAAGCCTGTGTCTCTTAAGTCAATAATTGGACAGCAGGGCGAGCAAAGCTGTGCCAACAAACTGCTCCGATGGCTCAGGAATTGGCACAGGAACACCTCAGAAGATGGACAAGGTGACCAGCATGATTAACTGCTCTTTGTGTTCTTTCATGCCAATCCCTGCTTGGTTCTCTGGGTTAAAGTACTCAAACAACTCTAGAACCTGAATGAAGCTGCAGCTAAGATGCATTTTTAGCAGGAGCTGAGCCTGAGTTGTTTTGTTGAAGCAGTTACTCACCAACCTGCCCCTAAAAAAGCAGAACAGAAAACTGCATATCAAAGTATTTTAAGTCCTGTGGCAGTGTCTTAAAAGTGATTTTGTTCTCCAGAAGAAACCAAAATAGCCTTGGCATTAACGTGTACAAAAATGCCCTCAGATTCTGCCTATGGAATCCTTTCTCACTAAGGGAAATGTTGACCTGTTCTAACCTCTCTGTACCCATGGTCAATGCAAGGTAGCTGGCCAGGTATGGGGAAGTGATGAACTGCTGAGGTGTTGGTTCTGCCTGACAAAGTCCATGCCATGTGTCATCCTCTAGAAAGTTGTTTTTTCTGTGTTTAAAATAGCATTTAGGTCTTATTTCAACCATAGTGGCCACTGAGGTTTTTGTGTGGTGTGTTTGGGGTGTTTAGTGGTGGTTTGTTATTTTTATGATGTGGGTGTGAGGAAATGGCTGAAATGTTAGTTATCACATTAGGAGCACTTTGGCTATTTTTTTGTTTAGAGTCATTGCAAACCTTTAAACAAAAATGGTTTAAGCTGCCTTTCCCTAAATGGTTAGGATGGAGATGTGTATCCTTTTTTTTTTTTTTTTTAAATTATTCATATTAGACCTTAAATGAGGGAAAAGTCTATTGATGTTTACTGTCTTTAGAAGCTTTGGTAATATGTACCTGGGTAAAACTTCCAATCTTCTTTTACAGCAAAAAGCAATAAAACTGGAGGCAAAGATGATGGTACTGGTTTTAAAGCAGCGTTACTTTCTGGTCCACCTGGAGTTGGTAAAACTACTACAGCTTCTTTGGTTTGTAAGGTGAGTTGATGTTAACAGTTTTTCCCAGCACTTTTTCTTTACTGTTTGGTTCCGGATCTGGATCTGTGCAGGGGGATATCCCTGCATGACCAGGGTCTGCTCCTAGCCTGGTTCCACCTGCTCAGAACAGGGTTACAGGTGAGAATAAGGGAATGTTTAGATCCCCTTCTCAGGTCTGGGGGGGTAACAATGTAGCAGTGATGTCTTTGTGTCTGTCCTGAAGAAGCATTTCACAGTATGTTGAGCAACTGGAGACGGCTTTTGGGAATTGCAAGCATTCAGCACTAGTTCCACAAGTCAAAGAATATTTGCACTAATTTGAGTGGCAGGCAAGCTTCTTGGATGGAAACTTCTATGGTAGACTCGGCCATGGTTTTTGTATCTAACACAGATATGTTTCCCAGACTCATTCTAAATTCAGGTGCTAGTTCAGAATGAGAAAAGTTGACAGGGATGTGTCTGTTTCTAAATCTGAACTTAAACACTCTGTTCCACTGATTGCAACAAGAGCATCAGCTGAGAACTTCATGTTGTAGAAATACCATTGAAGCTCAACTATTAATAGTGTGGTCCTAACAAGTTAGATTTTTGTTCTTCTTTTACTTGCAAGGACTTCATTAGAATATGATCCTACCAGCTTGGAAGGGTCACGAGCTATTGTCAGCTATCTGATCTTTGTGCAGGGAAGGAATGATTGCTTATCTGAGTATCTAGGTTGTATAGAGCAACTCCCAGTTCCACCCCACCCTAGAGCTTTGTGTCAACAAGCTGACTCTTTTCTGCTTCTAGTTTAACAACGGTGTTTGCTCACAGCTGCTTCAGGTCTCTGCAGGAGGAGACAAAATTGGGTTGCTGAAGCTGCAAGAACAGAACTGTGTGCAGGTCCATGTTGCTCTGTGGCTTGCTCTGGCAAGGGGAGTTTGCTAATGGAGGAGCAGCTGGTGTTTAAGTTCTTGCAGGGAATGCAACCCAGCCCTGTTCTAAAGTGTTGGGGCTCCTGGGGCATCAGTGTGTTTCCTGGCTGTTTTAAAAGTTTCTCTTTCCTTCAGCTTTCAGAGGCATGTGGTGTGTTTCTTCTCTCAAGTCTTTGCCTAAGACTTTGATATGCAGCTGGAAATACCTTGGAGCTTAGCCAGCCTTGCCTCCTAGTTGTGCTTCTATCCCTGGTGGCAGTTCTGTTAATCCTTTGGAATTAAATCTGCCACTGACTTACTCCTACCCTTCCTTAAAAGTTTTCTCTTGTGCATATCTGTCCTGTGTCTGGTTATGAATGCTTCTTTGGAATGTGAGAGAAAAGGAGGATAAAGGGGAGAAAGGAGTCAGAGCCATAAAGTTTGTGAAAACAGTGTTGTAAGAGCTCTGAAGTACTGCTGCTAACTGAGGGTATGCACAACCTTCTGTCACTGACCCACGTTCTCACTTTGTGTGTGCTTTGTCTGGGCTAGGAGCTGGGGTACAGCTATGTGGAGCTGAACGCCAGTGACACTCGCAGTAAAAGCAGCCTGAAGGAAGTAGTTGCTGAGTCCCTGAACAACACTAGCATCAAAGACTTCTGCTCTGGTAGGTCTGTTGTTTGCAGCAGTCTGGTTACAGAAGGACAGTGTCAGGAATTTAACTTGCTCACCACGTGGAGGGACCTAGCTCTTAGGAGGATAGCTTAATTTGGTAAGCTGTTGTATTTCCTCTCCTGTTGTAGAATTGACTCCTACTATCGGTAGAATCAGTTGATAACCTGCATAAACTACTCGGCAGTTCTGCAGTTGCTCTTCCATTGTGCAGAGAGCTGCTTTTTTGGGAGGTGACTGTGAACATAGATTCATGCAGCCAAGTGGCACAGCGTGAGGTTCACCGCCATCTCGGGTGTCCAGGGTGGGGTTCCCTAACCTGTAAAGCACTGAGCAAGACCCTGTTCTGTTCCCATCTCATGTTGTCCATGTTCATTTCCAGGCACATCCTCATCAGTTAGCGGGAAGCATGTATTGATCATGGATGAAGTGGATGGTATGGCAGGCAATGAAGACAGAGGAGGGATTCAGGTGAAACTGCTACAGTTACTAGCTAATGCCATTGCTAAGACTGCACACCATGTACAGCACAACATATTTCAAGACAGTCCTCCAACCTCTGGTCCATATAAAGTCTCTGGAGAGTCTCTGACCTGTTACACTTTTATGTAAAAATTACCTATTGGTAGAGGCTGGGAGAAACTGCTTCTCTAAAAGAAACCTAGAGTGTTGAACTTCAGATGTTTATTCCTGGGCAGATGAATTTATCTGCACGGCTGACAGCTGCCTGCAGTAGCATGTTTGTGACCTGATTGGGATGGTTGCTCTCTTCAGAAGACAGGAACACTGAATAAACAACGTGGCAGCTCCTGATTTAGCTTCTGAAAATATCCTATGGTCATGTGCAAATACTTCAACAACAAAGGTTATACAGATCTTCACCTCAGATGCAAATATTTGTATTGCAGGTATATGAAATAGGTATGAATTTCAGCTTCATTGGAGCAGGCAGAGCTTGTGCTGGTAACTCCAGCAATGCTGAGGCCTCATAGCTGAGCTTGGTGAACAGGGAAGAGCTTCCTGCTTCTGTGGTGTTTGTGGCAGGGTGCAGTCAGAAAGATGAGTGCTCTCTCCGGGTGTAGGCCAGGTCACAGTGGCCTTTGGCCAAAAGAATCTCGTTCTGCAGGTGGACTCTGGACATTTGCAGCTCTACTCTGGACGTCTGTCCTAACTGCTTCATGAAGAATGGTCTAAACATGAAGTGGGTAGATGTATTGCAGCTGAACAGAATAGCAAGTGAGAAATGTAGGACAGGGGTGAGGCTTTCACTTTGTGGAATCCTAATTACAGTAGGAATAATTTTTCTAGACTGCATCTGTCAAGGAGCCAAGGGAGTAATGCTGCTTGGTGTGACACTTCAAATGTCCTCCTTCCCTGAGGTATCTAATTGCTGTGATGTGTTTAAATCACAGGAGCTGATTGGTTTGATTAGACACACAAAAATACCCATCATCTGCATGTGTAATGATCGAAACCATCCTAAAATGCGTTCCTTGGTCCACTACTGCTTTGATCTTCGCTTCCAGAGACCTCGCCTAGAGCAGATCAAGGTAAGAAGGCCACAGCTACAAGGGCTGCACTGAATCACCCTTACTACCTTCTGTCTTTGCAGAGCAGAGTTCATTCAGAATGGGAAACATCTAAAACTTAGATCACCTCAGTGAGTAACTGCTTTTCAGAACAGGATGAACAGAAAGGGACCATCCCAAACCCTTTCAGGTTTAGAAGCCTATTGAGAGTATCTCAAATTAAAGATTGTGTACTTTTACACCACCGACAAGGGATGACTTATGTGTAAAAGAGAAAGTTTAAGTACTCTAAAAAGATAGAATATGATAAAGCTCTTTCAAGAGATGTGTGAACATGTTCTGCAGGGGGAAGGATTCACAGGAATTCTCTAGTGACAGTTTCTCAACTCTGTTACAGGGGGCTATGATGTCTATTGCTTTTAAAGAAGGCTTAAAGATTCCACCACCTGCTATGCAAGAGATAATCCTGGCAGCAAATCAGGACATCAGGCAGGTCAGTGTCCAGAATGTGTCACCAACAAGTTCTTGACATCGGTGTAGCATTTGAACATTGCTTGTTTGGGATTTGTGGGGTTTTGTTGTTGTGGTTTGGGTTTTTTGGTTTTTGTTTGGTGTATTTTTTTAGAGATCAGGCTTTCTGTGCTCAGCTCTTCCATTTTAGTGCTATTATGCTACTGAACCGTAAATGTTGTTCTTTAGGTTTTACATAACCTTAACATGTGGTGTGCAAAAGATAAATCACTGACTTACGACGAGGCTAAAACAGATGCCAGCAGAGCCAAAAAGGATATCAGACTGGTGAGTAGAAAATAGTGGCTTGGCTTTTACATTCTGATGTTATCATTGGGGTCTGTAAGCATCTTCTGGACTAAGGCACCGAAAGCCCAGATGCAGGGAACTGTCAAACTAAGAGCAGTAAATCCAGGACTGAGCATATATTTTGATGTACTGGTCTCTTGTATAAGATGCAATTGTGAAGCTCATGCTTCTCATCCCAAGTGATAATTACATCAATGCCACAACACAATACAGCTCAAAACTGTTGGTTTTGTGCTAGGGAGGAAGCAGTGAACATTGGGCTTGTAGCACTGAGCCAGATATTGCTGGGTACCATCACTGCAGTAATTTTGTTGGTACTGTACTGTGGCTTATTGTCTGTGTTGACCTGCAGCCTGCTGACTTCTGGAAATGTCCTTTCCTTAGGGACCTTTTGACGTTGTCCGGAAGGTTTTTGCGACAGGAGAGGAAACTTCTCGTATGTCTCTCATAGACAAGTCAGATCTCTTCTTCCATGATTATTCTCTAGCACCTCTCTTTGTCCAGGAGAACTATGTACATGTGAAACCAGCTGCTGCTGGGTGAGTTACTCCATACCCTAACCTGACACAGGCTTTCATGTCGGGCAGCAAAAGTAAGGACTGAAATCTGCCTGGCTAGTTCTGCTCTGTAAGACGGTCAACTTTTGCTTTTTACCAGAGGAAACCTGAAGAAGCACTTGATGCTCTTGAGCAGAGCAGCTGATAGTATATGTGATGGTGATATAGTGGACAGACAGATTCGTAGCAAGCAAAACTGGAACCTTCTTCCAACACAGGTGAGCACTTAATGGTCATTTTATGGCCTTTGTTGGTGTCTGATGTCAAAGGCTGGTCCCTGGAAATTGGTGTTTTAGTGTAACTTTTGACCTGTATAGGTCATATTTAATGCAGTGTTCTCTTGGGCTGGTCAAGAGAGCAGACTCCCATATTCACACTGTGCAACCCACCCTGTGTTTTGAAATGAAATCTGAAACTTTGAGAAGCTTCACACTTTCTGAAGCAGCAGAGCTCACGGCACACATCACTTCTCACATGCAGTTACAAGCTTAAAGCACAGAGCACTGAAGCTTCATCACTGTGTTCCTTTAGTGATCACTGAAACATTGACAAGACCTGTGCTTAAAGGGTTATGGCTGGCATCAGAGAACGTGTCATAGGTGAAGTTGGAAGGGACCTTGGGAGAGGTCTTCAGGGCCACCCTGTGTATGGTGCAGGTCCAAACAGATGAGTTGTCTAGGAACTTAGCTGCCTTTACATGGATTTGGGAAATGTTCTCTGGGAATGGAGGCTACAGCAGATGTTTGTGACATCAGCTGTTTGACTGTGCTCTAAAATGAGAAATGAAGAGACTTCACTTTAAATATTTTTGAGAGCACAGCCTAACTTCCCAGAAATTTGAGGATGGTAACAAATAGGGTGATACAAGAGCTGAAGCTAAAAGGTCTTGAACAGGAAACCAGCAAGAAACAAGCTCTCTTCAGATGAGCCGTTTGACTGTCCCATTCCATGCAGATGAATGGGTGGCATGTCCTCGTGTCAGAGAGACTAATCCACTGTGGCTTAAGCTTGTTCTGTGTGTTGCTTTTCAGGCTATTTATGCAAGTGTTCTCCCAGGGGAGCTGATGAGAGGTTACATGTCCCAGTTTCCTGTCTTTCCCAACTGGCTGGGGAAATTTTCATCTGCAGGCAAACATGACCGAATCATTCAGGAACTGGCGATGCACATGAGCCTCAGGTAGCACTCACCACCACCGTCTCCTTGATATCCACACAGATTTACTTGTGTCCTTCATCACCATGAATTCCTTGCTGTGCTTGGTACAACCATAACTGTATTCTGTGGGTGTCCCCCTGTGGTGTTGGTGACACTTTAGTCCTTAACCTGGACAGCAGCGTTCAGTATGGTCAGCAGTACTACGACTTCCCCATGAAGCTGGTCAGGGGTGTTCCCTCAACCAGTGCAAGGCGTTCAAACACTGAACAGTCTATCTCCAGTGCAGGAATGGCAAAAGGAATGGTGCAGTACCACCTGCAGATAACTACTGAGGCAGCTCTTCTTCATCTTGGAGAAGAGAAAGCTCTGGGGACACCTTCTAGCAAGGCTTCCAGTATTTGAAGGGGGTCTTCAGGAGAATTAGAGAGTGATTTCTGACAAAGGCATGGAACAACAGGATGAGGGGTAAAGGCTTCAAACTGCAAGAAGCTGAATTGTGATTAGACAGGGGAAAATCTTCACTATAAGGGTGATGAGGCACTGGAACAGGTTACCCAGGGGAGCTGTGGAGGCTCCAAAGCTGGAAGTGTTCAAGGCTACTTTGGATGGGGGCCTTAAGCAACCTAGTCTAGTATGAGGTTTCCCTGCCCATGGCAGGGGGGTTGGAACTAGATGCTCTGGTTGGGTTGGAAGGGACCTCTAAATCTGTGGGCACGTGTGAGGGCCTACCCATAGGTTACTTGTGTTCAGAGTTGGTGACTGAAGTCACTTAGTGCTGTCACTTTGGCACAGAACCCAGACCTGCAAGAGGACAGTGAACATGGAGTATTTGCCGTACCTGCGGGATGCACTTGTCCAGCCCTTGAAGGACCTCGGAGCAGATGGTGTACAAGAAGCTATAACATTCATGGACTCCTACTGCTTGATGAAAGAAGATATTGAAAACATCATGGAAATAAGCACATGGGGAGGCAGCCCCAGCCCTTTCTCAAAGCTGGATCCCAAGGTAAAACTGAGTGAATTTTTTTCCTTTGCATCTTTAAGAAGACAACCTAGAACAATAACTGTGGTATAGGTGTGCTGCTGGAGAGCTGAAGTTGGTGCAGCTGCCAATGAATTATTTTATTAACTAATTTAATTAATAGTAGTCTTTGCAAATCCTAACAATTACTAAGCTGATGCTCATAGTGTTTCCCTGCATCTTCACAGGTCAAAGCAGCTTTCACACGTGCCTACAACAGAGAGGTTCATCTGACTCCTTACTCCCTGAACTCTGTCAAGACATCCAGAAGGCAGTCAGCATCTGCCATGGCCTTTGAACTGAGTGAAGACCTGAACACAGAAGAGACCAAATCGGATGAGGATGAGCAAGATACTGTTGAAAGTGATGCAATGATTAAGGTGACTTAAGTTTCCTTCAGGTTAAACTACAAACTACTTTCTCTTAGCTACCTTTCTGGGAACTGTGACATCTGAAGGGGGCCTACAGGAAGGCTGGAGAGGAACTATTTACAAGGTCTTGTAATGACAGAACAAGGGGCAATGGATTTGAACTGGCAGAGAGGAGATTTAGACTGGATGTTAGGAGGAAGCTCTTTCCAGTGAGGGTGGTGAGGCACTGGCACAGGTTGCCCAGGGAGGTTGTGGATACTCCCTCCCTGAGGTGTTCAAGGCCAGGTTGGATGAGGCCTTGAGTGAGCTGTACTAGTGGGAGGTGTCCCTGCCTATGGCAGGGGGTTGGAACTAGATGATCCTTGAGGTCCCTTCCAACCTTACCATTCTGTGATTCTAGGAATTAAATATTGTTTTTTAAATAAAACAGTCACAGCAGCTAGAAGAGACAATGTCTAAATTTTTAAAATTGTAACAATTGTAACTATCGGTAGTGTGAAAAACTCATGTAAGTTATTTCTGTCCATTGGCTTCTGCTTGGCTGTTGGACCAAAGTGTGGACTTGTGAACACCACATCCAGTTCCAAAACTTGGTAATGTTCTAGGTATTGGTGAGGATGGTGTCACTGGTGAGGAGCAGCCACAGGCCTGTATGTTGGGTATGAATACTGGAAAGCCTCTTCTCTCTGTGGTATTTAAAAGGTCCTGCCTGAGAGGGAGAGGAGAGATGGCTTTTTCTTTAACACTGGCTGCTCCATTTGGATTTTAAACTCTGTATTCTCTTCCTAGCAAAAGAAGGCAAAGCCTTCCAAGCCACCAAAAGGAGAGAAAAACGAAGAAACGACAAAGAAAGAAGGGAAAAGGAAAGAGAAAACAAGACATTAACAAGAATAAAATCTTGCTCTGGATACAGCCTTGCTGATCTGACTTCTGGCAGGAACATGAGGTGGATCCAGTGCTGGAGTCTGGAAGGTAGAACAAGCGCATTGAAATGCTCCTCTTACAGAGGTGACATAGCTGCTGTACTCTCACTCTGTGCCCTGCTGTACTTATTCTTAACCTGCTACAAGGTTACAACCCCTAACTATTATTGTGCAACAAATACAGGGTGCAAATGGGATGCTGAGTTACTGTTACTGGGCATTTATGCAAAGTCTTCCTAGGACTTCACTTTTTTTTTTTTTTTTTTTTTTTTTGTAATCAATCCTCTGTTGTGTGGTGAACTCTTGTAAATAGCATGTGATGCACCCCCAACCCCAGCCTGCATATTTGTACATTCTAGAAATCAAGCAGTATATAAAGTGACAATAAAACGTTTCATAGGACTCTTTTGGAATGTTTGTTGAGGTCACAGAATGTTCTACGTCTCTCCCTGTTCTAGTTTTCCTTCATGAACAGGAGCTATTATGCTTTTCCTACAGCTTTTGTTTAGAGATACAGAAGAGCAGTGAGGGATTGCGCTCCAGAAACTGAGGAGCCTGTGCTTGTGTGAGTTGTTTTGAACAAACCCAGAAAGAAATACTTACGGTTTTCCTGTTAAATATTTCTTACTCGTAAAAGTTCTGGCATAGCATTAAGAGACCCCTAGGGGAGTGCTTTTGCCACTCATGCTGACTACCCCTCAGTTTGTAAGAATTATTCTCCTTGGTAAACATTTTTAATCCATTTTATTACTATAATAAAGTACAAAAAATATCAAAAGCTACATATTGCAAACCGGAAGTGATGTGATGGTGGTTATTAAATCCTAGTGGGGAAGAGATGCGTAATGCAGCCTCTCCTCTCTGCTTGCCACACAGCAGGTAAGCTCTGAAAACACAGAGGTGGTCAGTCACTGAGACACAAAGAACAAGGTTTTCTCAGACCAGAAACAGATTAAGAACAAAGGTTATTGTGATGTAGATAATTTGTGCATTAATTTGGTCTATAGCTGTGTTCACAGGAGATGTTAGCAGTAGTAGATCTGCCTTCAAGTGGCAAAGCTAATGAGGAACTTTAACTCATTTTCAGTTACCATTCTTTTAACAGGGCCAGTCTTGGATCCAGGTGTGTGGGACAGGCAGAGCAGTGCTGTCACTGTTTGAAAGGGGGAGTATTTGAAGCCAATGCTGTGGTGTCATTTTCCTGTGAGTTGGCCTTTGTTTAACAGCATATAAGAATTAGATCATGTAACCTGCATTTTAGACCTGCTCTCTCCAGCAGCATCTCTGTCACTCCCTATAGTTAAACGCTGGCTGGTCAATCTCTAGAAGGATTTGATGACCCCAAGATCTTCAGACTGTTCTCTGCACTACTCAAGCACAAGTTGTGTTTAGCAACGTGCTCCAAACCAGAACACATTGCAGGTGACAGTGCAACATTGAAGTGAACAGGTTTAAAGCCTCACAACTGGTTATTACAGTAGCAAAACCTACTGGTGTTTGCATGCCTGAGGGCAAGTAGGTGATGCTGCTGTGACCAGGGCTGTGAGGTAACTCTTGAGCACTGCATTTTCCCTGCTGGGAACAAGTCCCAGTGTTCTCTAGTGAGCCCTGTTAATTACCAAACACATACCTGATGTTACTAGTCCCCATCTTCTGGCCTGAGGTAGGGTGTGCAGTCATGTATTTTCTTAAGCTGAACAATGTCAATCTTCTCAGAGCACATGGGACACACACTTTCAGTCTGTAACATGCTGGTGTAAAAGAAGGGTTACTACTGAAATAACCAGGCAAATGTAAAATGTGAAATGGCTGCAGCTTCACAGTCTCTGATACCTGAACCCCAACCCCATTCTCACAGAGATGCATACTGGTGAACAACAGATTGCTGCTCTATCTACTGCTAGGTACTCTCTTTTGTCTGCTGCTCTTGCGTTCCTCTTCTACCCCCATTTTGGATCTTCTTCATGGAAGGAGCAAAACATTCCACAAGCTCCCCATCCATCTTCCTTCTTGTTCCTGAAGCCCTGCACCTCTGGCTGAGTTTGCCCTTCAGCAGTTTTTGGTCCACTTTGAAGTGATGTTCTCCAAGTGCATTAGATGGACCTACCACCTAAGGGAGCTTGTTCTTGCCCAGCTGTTAGAGGGCTTTACTACCAAATGAACTGCTTTGCTGCTAAAACATGAACAAACATGGTGGTCTTGCAACAGAACAAAAGCTCAATTTACCTCTTGAATTCTGAGTAGAGAGCAGGGAAGTCACAATGTGGGCAGACAGTCCAGTCCCCTCGCACCATGTGCCGACCCTGCAGGTAGAAGCCACAAGCCATTAATTGGCACTTGCTGTCCTGGCACACTGGGCACAGGGGTACCTGATGGGAGCAAGTATCAGTAACTGAGCTCTAAAGAGCTTGAGGACTTAAAGCCTCACACCTTGAATTGGCACCCTAGAGCAGCACTGTTTTGTAAATTCTATAACCAGAAGACAAGGAGCTCTGCAGTGTTCTTGTTACAACCTCTCTTAGAAAAGGAAATATGAGAATGGATAGAATTGCAGCTTAGAAAATTCTTTTGAGTCGGGGCTGCAGATCTGTCTAGAGATGTGAAATCTACTGGGATGGCTGGTGTTGCCTGTGACATTCAAAAACTCTCCCCAGAGCTCATCACTACCCCAGAAGGCTGCACTCACTGCTGTTAGTTTGTGGTCAGAGCGACTGTGGCCTTCTCACACAGAAATGAGCTCCTCTGTCTGCTGGGATTCAGGAGATTGCTTTGCTAGAACCCAAATTCTCACCTTCATTTTTGATACTACAAAGACACAGCAGAACCTTGAATGGGAAACAGCCGTGAATTTGTACGTTACATAGCCACAATTCTGTACATTGCATTTGGCTCATAGAGCTGTATTGAAAAGATTGGGCTCTTTTCTGTATGATAGTAACACTTCTAAACCCTGTTGCTCATCTTGCTCTGCTAACCCAATACAGTAAAAACAGTAAGAGAATTTTTATGAATATTTTCTTGGTAAGACTTAATTCTCTAGTTTTAATAAAGAATTGTTAACTCTAGCATTGATTCCTGCTCAAGTGTATGTTGATTTTTCTGTAATTGGTATGAGGAAGCACTTGCACCTAGTAAAAACAGTTACACAAGAGCTAACCTCAGGATAAAGATTTTGTGCTGGTAGCAGTGGACTGTGTGGCTCTTCCACTGGGACTTGGGAGGGACAAAAAAAAAACCACTCCAGAATCCACAAAAGTACCTGGTTTGTATCTACCACCAAACCAAGTATCTTCCAGACTAAGAGCTTATTATGAGAAGGAAAGGAAAGCTTTGTGTTCGCTCTGCCACTGCAGGCACTCACAGTTGCGATGCAGTAGGGGAGATTGTTTTTGCAGCCGTGACACAGAAGTTCACACTCCGGGAGCAGGAATTCACAATAGGGACAGGCTGTTGTGGGCTCCTCTGCTTCCGTTGTGTCTGGGCGTCTAGAAGATAGACGTAAGTGTGAATGAAACTTAAAGCACTTGAACAAATCAATATCAACATCATTCTAAACAAGTGTTTCTCCTTGGAGTAATTTGCACAACTTCCAGCTGCTGTTTTGTATTCCACTGGGTCATTCCTTTTGACTGCCACCCAAACTTCATCTGAAGCATTTCCACCTTAGGATCAGGATGTTACAATGGTAACACATGCTACGAAAACAGAAACCAAGCAGAGTGGAACACAGAGTCACTCTGCTTGCTATGTAATGCCATGGGCTGCACACACCACACGTATCTTTAGTAAGGTATTCAGCTTTGGTCCTGCTCCCTCCAAAAACGTTGTGAAAGCTTAAGGGTCCAGGAAAAAAAGAGCTGTGTAAGCTGAGACACTTCAGGGCCTTAAAAAGCTGTGACTGATTGATAGAGGGGAAAAGGAAAAAAAAAAAAAAAGATCTATAAAATCAATGAGCCAGAAGAGGCTTGATTCAGCTGAGAGGAAAACTAGGAGGCATCACATTAAACTAGTTAGGGACCAGTCTTGACACAAGTAAAGGAAGAAGATGTTAAGAGTCCATCTGTTTTACTTGCTCTTCCATTCTTTATGTTAGCCATTTAGTCTGTCACAGAGCAGCCTACAGCTGGTGCTGTGGGAGCTACCATTTTGCAACAGTTTGCATGTACACTGCTAGCTAGAGCTGTGTGGACAAAATGGACAATGTCACTGTTGCTCGGGAAGCCTTTTACACGCACAATACGGCTAAGGTTTAGCATATCTGAGGTAACAGAAGAAGCTTTAGTTTCCAGAGGAGGAGGAAATGGTTCCTAGCCTTCCACACCTGAGGCAGTGAAATAATCTGAAAACAGGATAAAGCTCATAGGCTTTACACAAACAAAGCCTTGATTGTGTGTGCATTTCAGAGTACAGATTAACACTGCTCACCTGACCATTGCTTCAATTTTCTTTCTGTATTTCACATCTATTTTATTACGATACTCAGGTCTCATCAGCATAGCAGCAAAATTGAAGGCTGAGTTCTTCAGACCTGCTCGGTGACACTCAATTACAGTTGAGGTTAAAATGGGCACAATGTCTGTAACAGAATGACAAAATGATGTCAACTACTTATTTACCAACACTAATGCTGAAAATCTTTAAGCTGATAGGGCTAAGAAGGTAGTGATGCAAAATGACAGCAGTTTTCTTCTTCCTAATGGTCCATAGTTGGACAATGTTGCAGTTCCTGTAGCTATACGCAAGAAAAAAACATGATTTCACCTCTCCTTGCCTAGCATGGCAGCAGGAGCAGGTACCTGCTAATGCACTGATTCACAAACTGTCCTGTAGAGCTCTCATGCTGCCAGCGCTTACGTGATGGGAACTTGCTGATGTTGTTGGCCACGCGGATAAGCAGACGTGCTCCCTTCAGGTGATCACCTCGTCTCACGTGAGTCTGGGAACACAACAAACAGATCAGCTTAGCTGCAGCCTTTAGAAAGCAATTCCTGCTTGTGGGGTTCACCTTTCTGGGAGTGGCAGAGCCATGGCTCTTTCATGGAACTGAGCAGAGGTGTGTCGTGCACTAGAGAAAAGGCAGGGACTTCGGAGTGGCTCTTTGCCACCCCGCAAGAGTCTTTCTGGCCTTCCACTGCTATTTGCCAGCTTTTGCCTCACTGCTGCTGGAGGGCAGAAACCAGTTGTAGGTTGGCTGGGTACCCTGAGGGACCATGGGCAGAAATCATTTCAGCCCCTCTGCTTAATTTAATGTACAGAAAAGCAGCAAATTCCTCAAAAATAATAATTAATGATAGCACTAGCAACACAATATCTTTGTAAGTATGAATGTAGAAATACAGGAAACCATTGGTAGATTTTCAATTATTTGTTATTTTAAAATACATTAAAACCTATGAAATATTTTAAAATATTTTTAAAATTTGCTAGCCAAAGCAGCAGGAACAATCAGTTGTGGACTGTCCTGGTTAGCATGCACTTGGGCTAATACAACTTACACAACGAAGTAATTTGTGTCTACAGTGTCCATACATACAGCTCCATAAATCAGGGACTCTGTCAAGTTAGGCAAAATCCAGCTTCTGGGTTCATTACCTTCACTAAGATATAGCTGTGTAGAATCATAAGGTTTGTAGCCATCTCAGAAGGAATTTTAATCTTCTGTGTCTTTAGCTCTGCATACATACTGAACAGCACATCGTGTGCGTTGCGGTAGTTTCCTTAAACACAAACAACACTGAACAGTAAATTGGATTTTTCACAATGATTTCTTTACTAATGACACAACAGCTGATCAGGAAGTGATGTTGCATTTTGGAGCAAAGCCTTTGCATGAGAATTTCTTTGGAAATTTTTTTAAACACACAAAAGACGTGGGGCATGGTGTGGTGGTGGAATTGGCAGTGTTAGTTTTACGGCTGGGCTCAGAATCTTTTTTTTTTTTTTTAAAGATCTTTGTGACTGTTCACTGTTAAAGACTGTGAAGGTCATGCTGGCCAAGGCTTAAGTGCTTTTCCACTCCTTAACCCAATGCTGAGGAGCAGTCCACAGATGTTAATGTTCCTTGGGCTGCTCCTGAGGCTGCCATTTTTTCTTTATAGATACTTTTCTTAACTTACTTGAAAGGAAAAGCAAATGATGTTATGGGAGGGCTTTTGTCATGGCCACAGAGAAAAGCAAACAAAGCAGGTGAGAGCTGTTTTGCTTCTAGCCCTGACCCTCATTTTTTCTAAGTTTAGTTACCTATTAGAGGGGAAGACAAGGGTTAAGTAAGCAGGTATCTGATCCTTTACCAGAAATCATCTCCTAGGCACATCTCCCACTGAAAAAAAAAATGTGTGTGAACCCTAAAGGACCGTTACCCAAATCAGAAACTGCATGTAGCAGCTGCAGTTCTAAGACACAGAGCACTAAAGCAGCAGGCAATCTTCATGGCAGTGTTCATATGGATGCAATAAGCAATGCAGCCATTTTCCACAATTTTCTCCAGTGTTTCATACCTAGGTATGAGTCCCAACCTTTTCAAAAAGGCTACTCCAAAGTCAAACTTGAATATAATTAAAAGAACTGACATGTGCCTTAGTTCTGAGTACAGTCCTTTGTAAATAATGGCACCCTAGGGACTGCTAAGATGTGCTGTTGGAGATGCTGTCACATCAGAGCCAACAGACTCACCTGAGCACTGCTCCTCCCTGGCAATGATGATGGCAGTCCTGGCAGCTTCTCTGTATTGCTTTAGTGCCATGTACAAGCGGAAGAGGTACTTGGCATCCTTAATTAAAGCATACAAAAGCAATTAATACTGGATAAACACTGCTGCATTCCTCTTCCTTACTTCCCACTCTACCACCACTCCTCAGAGAGACAAGCTGGCTTGTTTCATGGAGAGCTCTTTGTATCTCCAGGTTTTATCTAATCTAACATTCCACTGCAAGCTTTGGCCCTTTAGTACAGACAGATAAACACCCAGGCTGAGGACCCAAGCTGTGGCAGGTGGATGCCAAGCCCTGTCACTAGGGAACAGCCACAGATACAGAGAGCTGTACAGGGGAAACCTGACAGCTTCAGACATGTACTGTTTATGGTGTCAAAAAGGAACCAAAGGACTCTGTTTAGAAATGAAAATCTTGATAGAAATGTTTAAATTGTCTTACAGATCTAGATGCAAACATGGTTTGGTGTGGGTAAGGAGGATCACAGGAACACAGGATAGCAAGGGTAGGAAGGGACCTCTGGAGATCAAGTCCAACCCCTCTGCCAGAGCAGGACCATATCATCTAGTGCAGGTTGCACAAGAATGCACCCAGAGAGGGTTTGAATGTCTCCAGAGAAGAGACTCCACAACCTCTCTGGGACCCTTACAGTAAAGTTCTTCATGCTGAGGTAGGACTTCCTGTGCTGTATCACAGGGCACAAGTGAGCAGAGGCTGTCCCTGTCCTTTCCTTCTTAACACCCAACCCTCAGATATTTATAGACATTTACTAGATCCCCTCTGTCTTCTCTCCAGACTAGAAGTGGCAAATGCAGCGAATTGCTGACCCAAGAGCTGCCTATCCAACAGCAGAAAAACGAAACAATTAAAACACCAAGATGTCAGTCCTGAAGAAATCTAACATACTTCTGTTCTTCTGAAGTGTACTTAAATTCTAGAGGACTAATACAAATTAGAAAAAGGAAACCAACAGGACAAGATTAGTCTTTCATAAAGATTTTGAGAAAACCATCAAAAGACATCATTCCTAAAATCACAGCTAAAATATGAAATAAAACTACCTTGATTAGGATGGAAAGGAACTATTAGGTGAAAAAAAAATCTGAACTGGTGTCACTATTATAGATTTTTTGCAGTGATTTCTTAAATGGGATTGCCAGAAAGTGAAGTTTGTACATGAAAGTCCTTTAACTAGTAAATCACGATTAAATCGAGCTGAAATACTGTTCTTCATGGCTCCAACTTTGGCACACCAATCAGGAAGGAAAAAAAAAAGGCACTATGTTAAAGTGGTGTCAAATTATCTTTCAAAAGATAGGACGAGGGGATGACAGGACAAGGGGCAATGGGCTTAAACTGGCAGAGGGGAGATTTAGACTGGATGTTAGGAGGAAGTTCTTTACAGTAAGGGTGGTGAGGCACTGGAACAGGTTGCCCAGGGAGGTTGTGGCTGCTCCCTCCCTGGATGTGTTCAAGGCCAGATTGGATGAGGCCTTGAGTAACCTGTACTAGTGGGAGGTGTCCCTGCCTATGGCAGGGGGTTGGAACTAGATGATCCTTGAGGTCCCTTCCAACCTTACCATTCTATGATTCTATGATTCTATGATTCTATGATTCTATAAAAGGCTTGTCTTGATCAATACAGTGCTGTTCTCTGGAATACTGAGTGGATTTTGCATGGAATTCTCAATCATACAGCAGAAAAAGATAGAAATTCCAAGGAACAGAAACATGAAAGATAAAGACGTTTCCTTAAAAGAAAGATGACTACAAAGTTTAACTCTCTACATGAGAAGGAAGGAAAGAAAAATGATGAAAAATGAGAGAAATAAAAGCAGGAGAGACAGACTGGCATACAGAAAGAAAACAGGCAAGTCAATTTCTTCTTTTTAAATTGCAATATAGGGAAAAACATGAAGTGACCATAGGCAATTACTTTTAAACTAATGATAGAGCAGCATTTTAAGTAAGACACCATCATGAGGTTGAACATCCTAAGAATCACAATTAAACAACAAACTTTGTCTGGATGACAAAGTAACCAGGGATTAGTGGATATTACCTATCTGCTCTAAAGTGCCTTACAAAGGAGAACTGCTATTCCCTGAGTGGGAGCAAAACAAAAATTCTGATGAAGGGTTGGTGGAGAAGTGATTCTTCCCAACTTCTGACACCTCCTAATGACCACAGATAGATTCCATTGATGCCCAGGGAGGTGGTTGGAGCCTCATCCCTGGAGATATTCAAGGTCAGGCTTGACAGGGCTCTGGACAATCTGATCTAGTTGAGGATGTCCCTGCTGACTGCAGGGGGGGTGTTGGACTAGATGATCTTTGGAGGTCACTTCCAGCCCAACCCATTCCATGATTCTATGACAGCAGAAAGCTGCACATTTTCTTCATCCAGACTGATCCCCCCTTTTCTCCTGCTGCAGGAGGAGAAGGATCCTAACCCAGCAAGTGGTCTCCTACAGTATTTGCCGTGTCCCTAATTATATTTTACTCAAATAATACATTTAAGTGGCTTACATGGCAGCCACATAGGAAAAACAGAGAAGGCATTTAAGAAAACTTAGCCTCAGGTTTTACTTTCATATTTCTACCTTTAAAGTCAGACATTTAAAAAGTCAGACAACGTTAGGAAGGAATTGCCAGTTAACACCACATTTCCTAAGGTCTTTGGAAACAATTACTGCAATCTAACTGATCTTAATATTTGAGAGCCACAATATTAGCTTAGTTCTTAGTTTTGCTTTTTAAAGCACTTGCACCTAGAAAATATGCACACAGAAAACAGCAGAACCTTGCTAGTTAATGCTCCCCGAGAGAATACAAAAGGACACAAACAGAGGAAATGAAGGATCTTAAAAGCTAACAAATAAAATAGCTGGCATCACAACACATTTAAGAAATACTTCTAATCAGGCAACAGTTTGGTATGATTCTGGTAAGCATAATAACTTCGATACGGTTGAAATGCCATAGTGTTGGCTGTGAAAGATAGAAAGCCATCAGGCTGCTGTGACCAGTGACCTGGCTTGCAGGTCAATGCTTGGAGGATTAGCAAGTTTCTGCTGTGTGGCTACTTTAAGTTCAGCCTTGCAAAAATACCACCACATCAAAGCTGCTATTCTCTAAAAAACAATCCCATTTGCTTGATAATTTCAAACCCACTGTCTTGATGGCATAATAAGGAGAAAGCTGAATTGTTTGGGTTTTTTTAAGGCAGATTTTAAAAACAAATACATATAATTTGAGAAAAGTAAAATTTTGTTACTCACTGAGAGGGACTATGGCAGATTGGATTAAAGCATTCAGAAGAACAAGAGAGAGCTTTTAAACAAGGAAAAGAATGCTCTATATTGAAGTTCAATACAATGTTAAATATGACAATTATAAAACTCCTAAGTGTCTTCTAAAACCTTCTGAACCTCCTCACTATGGAAATCACTTTGTAGCTCACTTCCCTATGCACTTCCTTCAACCAGATGCCCAGGCTGCTGCTCTTGGAAAAGACACTGGATTCTACAGTTTTTCTTCACTCAGCTTTCAGCATAAGTATGAATTGCAGCATTGATGCTGCACAGATCTTTCATCTTGTGCCTCCAACAACTTTGTTCTTTTCTGGTGCAATTTTGTTTCACTTGTAATTTTATTCACATTTCGAGCTACAGATAAAGAGGTAAATAACAGAGAGAGGAGTTTGGGGGTTATTTTCATTTTCAAGTAAATCTCAGTGGCAGACCTTGGAGTTACTCTGGGCTAAGCTCATTACTCATTAATCACTTCAGAAATTAAAAGGGAGCTGGTAATTTGGAAAATCTCTCCACACTTTTTTATGTCTTATGTTGGTATATATACAGGAATATATACAGAATGCAGGAACTAATGTGGTCTGATCATCTTCAGCTTTTATTTACTATTTTAGTTTCTTCCAGTGAGACAGTCAGATCAGTTCCCCACACAGCTGTAGCTAGTCTTGAGGCAGTCACCAGCTCACTGTCCATCTGGGAAAGGCAACAGCTAGCTGGTTGCTGGCATTAACAGGTAACTTCTGCCTCTTCCCTGCAGTATGAGCATTAATTGGGATCTCCTCTGTCCAATACCTGCTTTCATAAGCTTGGAGAAAAATGATGACATCTAACATAGTTAGGTTTTGTCTTTCTGAAACTCAAGTTACCAGGTAGATGACCCAGAGTGATCATGGAAGTCTTGTTCCTGAAGTAGCCAAGCTAAAACACAGTCTGTGCTTACCCAAAATTTTAGGACAAAGTAAGGTCAAAAGATCTTGCAGCACAGCAAGGTGACACAAGAGCAGTGAGACAAATCCCCTACCTTGGGCATGCCATCAGTCTCTCCCATAAGGTAATCTATCAGCTGATTTGTTAAGGCTTCGTCTTTTGCCCGTCCCACCTATTAAATGAAGACAGAAGAAAAGATGGTGAGAAAGGAAAAATATTTATTTATAAGAAAGCTTTCCATAAGAACACATTAGGTGGCCCTCCTTAAGCCAGCTCCTTAAGGGAGTTGGATGAGGGAACCTTCAGAGGTTTCTCCCAGTCTCAACCATTCTGTGGCTCTGTGACAGAGAGCAAGAATGGAGGCAAGAATGGAGGCATATTGACCTCTCTAACTACAGTGTATGGACTGGAAGGACCAGCAGAACTGAAGAACCACAGATGGATGTTGCTAAAATGGAAAATTCCAAACTCAGCTGTTTCTGACACACAACTGCCAAGATCTGCATGAATTCATAAACCTTCCTTTGAAGATAGAAAAGACTCTGGTGTCAGTATTCATTTATTCTACTTTTAAAATGTTTAGATATCACCTTTACTGACACAGTTTTCCTTCTGTTTGCAATCTGTCCCAACACCTCACTGACGCTAGGAAAATGTGACAGTACTGAAGGTAAACATTTTGAAAAGGTGAAGAATTGTTTGTTTTATTAAAGGTGCTTACTGTTTCAATTGCCATTTCTATAGCCAAGTTATCTTCTGTGCTTGGACTTTTCATAAAGTGCTTCAATGCCTGAAACGATGCAGAAGTTAAATGTGAGATGCAATAAATGAACATTTTCCTAATTTTTCATCAAGTTACTTCTGTCTGTATCTTGCCTGTGTTTTACAGCCATAAGGTTATCCACACATACTACAGAGAGAGCAGTTTGCTCTTACAGATACTCCTGCAAGAAGTTTGGTTTAGCACAGGGTTAACCAATATGGTATAGCACCAGACTTGGTAAAGTTAGATTACAGTTGGACTGATGATCTTTTTCAAAAAAAGGTCTTTTTCAACCAAAATGGTTCTGTGATTCTAAGAAAGAAGAGCTGAGTCTTTGTCTCATGTATACCTTCACCTAATTCATGTATACCTTTACCTAACCGTGAAAGATGTGCAAAGCAACATGGTGAGAATCATCAGTGTGCTACTGGACACCCCTGTATGCCCCAGCTGAAGAAGTGGTCACCTACAATGGCTGTAGTATCTTTTGGTCTCTGGTCAGTATGCAAAAGTCAAACATTCAATAACCATTAGTTCACAGATTTGCAACTGATCCAAAGGAAATGTGTCATTCACCATACTTTTCTTTTTTTAAAAGAACAGCTCTAAGTTAGGGCATGCTACAGGATTAGAGGAATAATTAATTACGCATTAGCCAAGCTGGCTAATAAAATAGCAATAAAGTTAGTTAATAAAATAGTAATAAATTCCTCTTCTGGGTTTATCATATGCAGAGATTCACTGAAAGCAGTGAATCATCGATCTACCTGGAACCTCTAATGCTGTGAAAAAGTTCTGTGCATGGCAGTGTGTAATCCACAGAATATCATAGAATCATAGAATGGTAAGGTTGGAAGGGACCTCAAGGATCATCTAGTTCCAACCCCCTGCCAGAGGCAGGGACGCCTCCCACTAGTACAGGGCACTCAAGGTCTCAGCCAATCTGGCCTTGAACACCTCCAGGCAGGGAGCAGCCACAACCTCCCTGGGCAACCTGTGCCAGTGCCTCACCACCCTCACTGGAAAGAACTTCCTCCTAACATCCAGTCTAAATCTCCCCTCTGCCAGTTCAAACCCATTGCCCCTTGTCCTGTCATTGCAGGACCTTGTAAATAGTCCCTCCCCAGCCTTCCTGTAGGCCCCCTTCAGATACTGGAAGGCTACTATCAGGTCCCCTCGAAGCCTTCTCTTCTCCAGGCTGAAGAGCCCCAACTCTCTCAGCCTGTCCTCATAGCAGAGCTGCTCCAGCCCTCTGATCATCTTCGTGGCCCTCCTCTGGACCTGCTCCAACACTTCCATCTCCATCCTGTGCTGAGGGTTCCAGAACTGCACACAGTACTCCAGGTGGGGTCTGACAAGAGCAAAGTGGTAGAATCCCCTCCCTTGCCCTGCTGGCCACGCTTCTCTTGATGCAGCCTAGGACTCGGTTGGCTGTCTGGGCTGCATGTGCACACTGCAGGCTCATGTTGAGCTTTTCATCAACCCAGACTCCAAGGTCCTTTTCCTCAGGGCTGTTCTCCAGCCATTCACCACCCAGCCTGTATTTGTGCTTGGGATTGTAGAAAGCTGTAAACAGAAATAGTTTGCCTGTATTTTTTTACACTTTGTTAGTATCTCATCACTTAGGGCAGCTCAATTCTACTATGAAGTTCCCTGATTTTGAAGTACTGCATTTGGAACAGTTTCTGTGAAGGTTTGCCTGTCACTGGCTTATCCTTTGAGTACTCACCCGTCCATACTGACCACACAGCAGGAAAAATTTTCCAGCCTGAAAATGTTTCTTTTCTCCTTCAAAATACAGTGCAATGCTCTGATAATCTTCATTGCTGGTGCTTTCAGAACCTGCAACAGAGAGAGAGAGAGAGCAAGAATAGCTGAGTATTCTTACTAATTAAGACAAAGACCTTACTAAAGGAAAAAAACTCCTATTCATGGGTGTTTTGTCTACTGACATTCAAAGAAAATCAAAGCCAGCTAGACTCAAATTATGTCGTACAGAGATTTTTACTGATTAATCAAACTAAATATCAGACATTATTTTAATGCATTGTTAGCTCCTAATTGTTTCATTTTGCACCATAATGAGATTCCTGGTTTTTTTAACAGACATAATAAAATGGTCTAACTATGGCCTACTAATGAATTCTTCCAGCAACAATAAAACGGAGCAAGTGATTGTGAGATTATCATCTGAATTATTTCTACAGTTCAAGTATAAGTGAATATATTTCTATCCCACAGACCAAGGATATCAGGACCAATGTAACCATGTGGCAACAGGGAATACTGCTTAAGTCTTCTAACTAACTCCATTTTACTGTAAACATCTAAACTAAAGACAGACACTACTTCAAAGTTAGTTTAAAATCCTTTTTTTCACACACTTAGATTAAATTTGAGATTTTGGATATAGAGAAGGAAGAGAGCACAGAAGCAGCAGAACAGTAGTGGCCACCATGACAGACAGTTGAAACAGTACATCACCAAGCTAGCTGTTGCCAGATGTTTAGAACTTATATAACAAGAGTACATTTTTTAAAGGGAGAGATTAATTGAAAATATGAGACAATTCTGTAGATACCTTTGTGGAACTGTATCCACAAAGAGGAGTGCCTTACACAGGTGAAAAAAAAGCTAACATTTACTGCAAGCTGGCCACTAACTGGTGACAGTCTGAGGTAAAAGCTTCACAGTAAAGTCTCCATTTTGTCTCTCACTGACACAAGAGGAGGCCACAAAGGGCTTTAGAGGCATAAAAAAGGAAGACAAGTGACATACACATGTAAGAAAAGAGCTGAAACCTTGAAAAAGAAAAAAAAAAGGCCAAGAACTGAACCAGTACAATTCCTGGGTTTGGAAAAGCAGTATTATCTATATCAAGGACAAAGAAAGGGATTCCAGAGTAGACAGGAGAGAACAGTCTAGACAAATGCATTACGTCCATGGATAAACAGGAAAAGATCTAGCAAGGTGAGATTCCAAAGCAACCTAGACTGAGGACCAAGGGAGATACCTAGCTGAAATTTAAGCCTAGTCCATAGGTCTGAGATTACCAAAGCTGTCCACAGTAACTGGGTATGGAAAAGGTTGGCAAACAAAATTTCACATCCCATGTCTTATGATTTCAGATTGGTCTAAACCACATGAAAGAACAGCAAAACACCTTGCAAGCAAACTATTAATTTGAAATACTCACTGATGATATCAGCATAGATCTCCATCTTGTTGTGCTGTTGAGCTAATGTGAAGGCTTCATTATTGCACTTGGACATGACAAGGAACTGGATGGCAGAACCATAGTCACCAAGCTGCAGAAAGAATCTAACCAGAATGAACAAATTAATACCTTTGTGCTAATTAAGATAACAAATACAGCAAGTGTTTTAGGAATACAGTGTATTTTGTGGCATACGTTGCTTTTATATCTCAACTATTTTTAGCAGGTTACTAAAATTAACTTAGTATAAATAATACAACAAGGCAACTTTGGTTATTGTCTACATTAATTACTTCAGATTCATATGATTTTAATCAGAAATTAAAAAAAAGAAATCAGTATCTGTCTAGTTGCCCATATTTTAAAGAACTCAAATCAATAACTGAAATATATAGGTATTGGCCAAGCACCCAATAACCAGAGTCTGATACATTAACAAGCTTCACCAGTTTCCAAGAGGGAATGGCTTCCTGCACCCTTTTGGTTTTTGAACCTGTAGAATGTGATTGTTACCTGGCCACCATCTTTGCTCCCTCAAGAGACTGTGTTTCTCTCACGATGGTAACAGCCTTTTCAGGATTGTTAAGGTGATCCAAATATAGTCGAATTACACTGTCCCACTGCTTTGCGTGCTCATAAGCTATCACAGCTTCCTTGTACCTGCAAAACAACAGCTCCACATCAGCTTTTCTAACTTTTAATAATAATTTATTAACTTATTTAATAACTAACTTGTGAATTTTCAATGTATGTGTGAAGAAACCATATAAAATTTTATTTCTGAAAGGTTACTCTGTGACATCTTCATTTCAGTTTGTATATGATAGCCTTGCCTTTACTATTGTTTTGTTCTGTTTTTTTTTGTCTCTGTTTCATCACAAAATGGTTTGGGTTGGAACGGATCTTTAATGATCATCTAGTTCCAACCCCCTGCCATAGGCAGGGACACCTCCCACTAGTACAGCTCACTCAAGGCCTCATCCAACCTGGCCTTGAACACCTCCAGGGAGGGAGCAGCCACAACCTCCCTGGGCAACCTGTTCCAGTGTCTCACCACCCTCACTGGAAAGAACTTCCTCCTAACATCCAGTCTAAATCTCCCCTCTGTCAGCTCAAACCCATTGCCCCTTGTCCTGTCGTTGCAGGACCTTGTAAATAATCCTTCCCCAGCCTTACTGTAGGTCCCCTTCAGAGGGAGAAAGAGGGCAGAACAGACAGAAATGTTCCTATAGGGATGCAGGCTGATGGGAAAAAAATAGCACAGATTACATTTTCTGGAGTCCACCCCTTGTACTCTCTGGTACTTCTGGAGGTCTTAAGAACCTTTATGTTCTTAAAACCATAACAAAAAACACAGTTAAGGAGTTGTTAGCAACATACTGAACTTGAATACTCTGCAAGGTGAAATACTGCCTTGAGTGCAGTACTTCAAAATCTTTCATGATCTTTGTTACAAAGATAGTAATGCTTAGACAGGAAACCCATCACTTAGAAACACTTCTTTGACTCTATAGTAGAAGATTGTTTTCAACTTTTGCCCAATACTTTAATTCTACATATTTCAGAAGATGTTTCACAAGACTATTTACAGTCTCTTATTTTTATAAAGAGAGTCATGTGTAATAACAACACCACCATGTTTAAAGAAAAGTAAAGCATCCAAGCACACCTGCCATCTGCTTCTTTGGCCTTTGCATATTGTAGGTGAATCTTTGGAGATGAAACGTGAGGAAGAAGTTCACCAACTTTTGCCCTAGTAAGACAAGAGTTATTTAATAGATATATATCTGGTTTCACGTTTGCTTCAGTAAAACAGGCACGTTTATATTAACACTGAAAGGCAGGCTAAAAAAGTAGTAATTGAACATAATGTGTGAGCTCTGAAGGCACTTTAACATTTTCAAAAAGCTGAACTCTGTAAATGTAAGAACTGGGTACTATAGATTACTATATGGACACACAGGATTAAAGGACAGTGTCTTCTCTTTACATTTGAGATGTGGGAGCACAGAATCACAGAGTGGTTTGAGTTGGAAGGGATCTTAAAAATCATGTAGTTCCAATCCCACTGCCATAGGCTGGGGTACCTCTTACTACACCAGCTTGCTCAAGGCCCCTTCCAACCAGGCCTTCAACATTTCCAGACTTAGAGCCTCCACAACTTCTCTAGACAACCTGTTCCAGTGCCTCACCACCACTGTAGAGACAAATTTCTTCCTAATACCTCATCTAAATCCAGCTTCTTTCAATCTGAAGCCATTATCCTGTCACTCCATGCTTTTGTCAAAAGTCCCTTTCCAGTTCTTGCTGCAGTCCTCTTCAAATACTGGAAGTGTCTGAAGAAGTGTCAGACCAATCATTTCTACCTCTCGTAATCTCTAATTACAGAGACAGCAGAGTGTTAGACTTGTAACCTGAAATAATGTGCAAGAGAGACCACAAGCCCACTAGTACAGGCATGGTTGTGATGATTCCAGTGACTGTGTGCTTAAGGTTGTACAGAGGACTCCAGGTAGTCAGAACCAGATTCTGTGAGTGACAACATTCATAACAGCAGACTGTGGAGGAACGCACAATTCAGTCAGCCCTGCCATAAATCTAGCTTCAGCAGCTGCACACAGTGATAGACACAATCTATAAAAGCCAGCAACAGCAAGCTAAGCAGTGGGGCTTTCAAGACAAAGGATAGGAGAGACTAGAGACAGGCTGACCTTGAATCTCACCTCTGCCTAAAAGATAGAGCACTCTTCACAGTGAACCTCCTTCTGCTAAACAAAGCTTGCACCTCCCACTTCCTAAATTAAGTCCATCAAATATGTTACTCTGTTTAAAGTGTTCTCTTGGTCTGTTCTGATTTCACTGTCACTTCTCTGATACAGTACAGTTTTCCTCAGTAAATTAACATATTCCAATCGAACTTCAGAGCACTTGTAGAGAGGAGAGGTTTTTGTGATCTCTGCTATGATAAATTCTTAAAAGTTAGTAAAATATAATTAGGCAAGAATTAAGGTCTTAAATCTCTCGGTAATTTCTATCTTTTATCCACTGGAAACTTGACAATAATCAAATTCACTTAAAAAAATTAAACATGTAGTAAACATGTCAGTAATTTTGACTACGCATTATACTTCAGCAGGGGGACTGAACTAGATGATCTCTGGAAGTCCCCTCCAATTTGTGATTCCACCTGTGATTCTGGTTTTGTGAAATGGACTCACTTGAGGCAGCAACTCAGAATCATTTCTGACAGTCTGAATATTCAGTCTCAGTTATGGATTTTATAACTGAAGAAATTTAATGAACTAAACAGCAACTACAGAAATTAAATTACTACATTCAGTGCATGTCTATGCAAGTGCACACACACACAGAGGACTGGAAACTGCAAGTAACTTGAAACAGAACACGTAAGAACATTTACAGCAAGACTGTATTTAAAACCCCCTAAGTTTCTAAGAGGGGGTTAGTTCTAAGTGTTCTAAGAGGACACTGTTGTCGTTTAAGTCTGGAGGAAGGAACAACAAAATCAAGGAAACGTTATTAGAGTGATTTCTTCTCCAGAGACTCATTTCATTCCAAAATGCAGCAGAGAAGTCCTCTGAAGGACAACACTCCCATGCAAGCTGTACTTACCAGTTTTTACATCGGATGTACACTGATGCTGCCTTGTCATAGTACTGGCCCTTTTCATACAGCTGAGCAGCTTCTGAAAATTGCTACAATATTGGGAATCGTTAAAGTATCATTTCTAAATTAAGATCACAAATAAACAAACAGCTTAATGAATTCATGTATTCAGCCTTAGCTTTGTTAAGTCTTTGGAATACCTTCATGCTCTCCAGAATAGCTCCACAGTCTCTTTTGAGTAACCTGCTGGGATGTTTAATGGCCTGGTTTACACCTCGCCGGATATCTCCCATTCGAATGGACATCTGAGCCACCCCAGCAAGGCAAGCTTCATCATGTTCCTGGTACTGGCGAGGGAATGAAAAGCAGTAACTATACATTATACATCAGAAATGGCAAGTCACAAAAGCACCAAACACTGAACTGAATTAGCAAAACATTGCACAGACTTAGTTAAATCCATTTTTGTCACAAAATTCTTCCCTAGCTGCAGCTATCACGTATTTACAAGAACTTGGTTTAGTTTTCTTGTTAAGCTTTGTCTTTAGTTTTTGTATTTTATTTGATCTGTCCACATCAAGCAGATATGAGAAGAATCTTTTACAGACAGATCAGTACTTCTCTCCTCTTCCTCCAAATCCAACAGTAGAGAAAGGAGAAACTACAAGCAGGATATTTCCTTTATTTATTTTTTTAAAGGTGGTAAAGCCACTGATGTTTCTTAAACTAAATGGTTTGAATTCAGGAAACACTGTTATTTTCCCTGTTATGTTTCTCTATTATCACTTAAGCTGCTTCAAAAGAGACATTTTGGAAATATTAGTGGAAATAACAACAGAATAAGGGAGGATTTACTGAACATATTTATTTTCTATCACGATCCCTTATTGTCTTTATATAGATAACAGTTCAGTAAAGAACAGAGGGAATAATTAGGACTTTTTGTTATAACCATGAAAACTCTAGCAATATTTTCTCTGTCATTTGAACACCTAATAAGTGCCTAAATTTAGCTTGCAGCTGGGGTAGAATAGAAAATAAATCTGAATTAAAATGAGTCTGCAACATGACAACTTAATGTGTAGTATGCTGTCACTACTAGAAAGGAATTACCTTATTGTTTCCAGTGATTCCCTTCTCATAATGTGCCAGAGCATTAACATAATCACCCCTAGAAGAAAAATGGAAGCTATATGGAAGAGTATTTTTTTATAGGGATCAGGGAATGCCTTAGGTTGGAAGGGACCTTAGAGATCATCTTAGAGATGATGAGTTAGAGATACTCAAACATCCCCACCATGGGCAGGGACACATCTCAACTAGACTTGGCTGCTCAAGGCCTCATCCAACCTGGTCTTAAATACTCCCAGGGAAGAGGCATCCACAACCTCCCTGTGCAACCTGTTCCAGTGTCCCACCATTCTCATCCTGAAGAACATCTTCCTAAGATCCAGTCTAAACCTACTCTCCGTCAGCTTAAAGTCATTGCCCCTTGCCCTGTTGGTCAACACCCTTACGGTAAGCCCCTCTCCAGCCTTCCTGTAGGGTCTCTTTGGGTACTGGAAGGCAGCTATAAGTTCCCCCTGGAGTCTTCTCTTCTCTAGGCTAAATAACCCCAGTTCCCTCAGTCTGGAAGAAATGGTTATCATCCTGTCACATAGGCTATGCATGTAACCATCTTGCTTTAGGCATAAGTAGTCCATGGAAGCATGTGAAGTATGCAAAAGATGGACAAAGAAAAGAAGCAGTCCACCTCCCAGTTCTGTTACACTGAGATCAATAAACCTCCCTTGAAAGACAAGTAAAGCATCTATCTGAAAAACACACCTCAAAAATCTCATCTCTACACCTACATTCTTCTGGCAGATTAATGAAACTAACTTGCCAAAACTATTTAGAACTTTTAGCAACATAAAAAAAAAAGTTGTTTTTTTTTTTCCCTTCATTAAGGACACTAGGAAAAATTACAGATGGCTGCACTGTTTCAGCTGCTTCTGCTACTTCCTTTCTGTGATCAGCAAGTGCTCTCTCTGAGTGCCAGTGGGAAGAAACTGTCTACAAACTTTTAACAAATAGGAGTTTTTCTTCTTGGTTTAGATATTAAACAGATCAGGCTTCATCTAGGAAGAATTACAAAATACACTTTAAAATCATGGTGAATTGTTAATGTCTTCTCTCTTTCAGAGACTGGTAGCCATGAAGTCTGACACTCCTCTGCCTCAAATATGTAAGAAAATGAAGGCTACTGGACATCTGAAGACTGGGAAAAGATTTTCATCCAATACAAGAAGTGTTAAGTAGAGTGAACTCCCTCTGTTTTCCAAGCCCTTGTCTGCAACAATTTATTTAGTAAATGATACTATACAGTGGACTTACCAGTTGCAAAGAACCCAGATACAATAACATTAATAAAAAATAACTATTTGCTAATGTATGTCTCAAGCATGAAGTATTCCTTACAGAACTACCTTTCCCTATACTATAGATGCAAGACCTCACAGAATCTCACCAGTTGAAGGAATTCAGTCCTTCTAGTGAGCACAAACATTGTTTTAATATTCTTGTACTGAAGCTTTGCAAAAGAACTTACATGAATTCCAGTTGTGCTGCATATTCTTTGGATATGAAAGGGATTTGGTCTGGGGCCAAGCGTTTAGCTAGCTGAAGTGCACTGTCCCAGTGCTGCAAGTCTTTTCTCATCTGTTAACAAAGAACAGTAGCATTTCCTGATGCAAGTATCAAATTCTGTGTTGTACTATGAACTTTATAGTATTCCACATACAAATGCAGGGGGACTGTTCTAGAAAAATTCAGACAATTTGTGAGATGTTCATCCTAAAGGAAGAATAAAACCATAAAAGGGCAGAACAATCAGAAAGTAAGATGTTCTGACATTAAGGTGGAGATGAAAGTAGCAGGAAAAAAAATGACACAGCTAAAACGAATACCTCAAGTGCAGCAACAGGACAGGAGGATGCTAGATATAAATCCTGAGCCAGATTAAAATCATTAGTGAACATGGCAAGATGTCCTGCTAAAAGGTTGCGGTCTTCTATTCCCTGCAAGACATAACAGGTGCAAAAGTAGTCCAAAAGGGAAAAAAAGAAAGTATTTTAAGTAACATAATCTAGTAAGTCCAGGACTATTCACAAGGTCTTGTAATAACAGTATGAGGAGTAATGGGTTTAAACTGGTAGAGGGGAGATTTAAACTAGATATTAAGATGAAGTTCTTTACAATGAGGGTGGTGAAACACTGGAACAGATTGCTCAGGGAGGCTGTAGCTGCTCCCTCCCTGGAGGTGTTCAAGGTCAGGTTGGACGAGGCCTTGAGCGACCTCTTCTAGTGGGAGGTGTCCCTGCCTATGGTGGGGACTAGATGATCTTTGAGGTCCCTTCTGACCTAAACCATTCTATAATTCTATGTGTACTGTGATCTACAAACCAGAAAAAGCCCTCGCTTCTTACTGTTGCTCAAAGCCACTACAGCTAACACTGCCTAAACCCAGCAACGTGCACAAGTATGCACTTAAGGTACTATTGCACGTACACTTTTAGACAGATAATTGGAATCTGTGTGGGTTTTCTTTTTTCTAAATAATAATAGTGGAAGCTTTTACATGTTTAAGGCCAAATGGCCAAGACATAAATATATTCTGCTACTCTCAAGCAAACAGAGGAAGCTTGATGTGGGTTCCAGCAGAGACTGTGACCACTTCAAGAGAAAACCAGGGAAGAGTTACGTGGTCTGGACACTTTCTCCTCTATAACTAATAGCACTCTTGAGAACAATTCACATTCTATTTAAAAAGCACCCACAAAATAAGAATTCTGCAATTCCTAAAGAAGAATTAAATCACCATATTTCCTAATTCAAAAAGGGTGTCTCTGTTTTACCTTTATTTGCTCTAGTGACATCACCATCCCAGCATTACCAAACGTCCGATAAACTCGTATCGCAAAGTCCACCTCCATGTGATGTAAGCAAGCTTTGGCCAGCTCATTCCAACCAGATTTGTCATTCAGAAGTCTGCACAACTCCCATGCTTCAGAAAACCTACAGAAGGTAAAACATGTTGTAAACTATTAGCACTTGTACCTAAAATTCCCTCCCAACACTCATTCTAATATCACAGTAGGGCATTAAAAGCATTTACTTGTAAGCTGTGGAGAGAGGTATGTCAGGAAGAAAGGAAAAGGAAAAACACAAACACAAAGCTTACAATTCTGTTTCTACCACACTTTTTAGGAAATCATCTGCTTGCCCTCCTCTGGCATTCTCTCCCTCATAGTGATTCTGCATGGCTTCATTTAGGTGGGAGTATGCATGAAGCACCTTCAGCCACTTTTGGAACAGACACTGTCACAGAACCTCAAATCAGTCTTGAAAAAAATTACCTTTGCTTTATTTGACAGTGGGAAATCAAATAAATCACCACTGGGTCATTTATTTTGCTCAGACAGCCACAAGTACTCATGGATCAATTAAATTTATCAACATTCAGCATGACATTTTGAAATCACCAGGATATGCTGTATTAAGATATAACCACAAATAATTAAAACACGGCTGTACCTTTTCAACATTAAAGTCTGAGTAAGCATTCGTGTCAACTCATTAGGTCCAAAGTCTTTCAGATTGCCAAGGAAACTGTGAGTGCTGAGACAGATATTGTTTGTTTTTCCACTCTGAGTCTGACAAGTTAATTCTCCATTATACAACAGCAAAGGTTTATGGGAAAAAGGAACTTCTGTGCCACCTGCCAAAATAATCTTTGATCCTAGATTCAAAGATCAGAAGGAAAAGACGACAACACTTAAAAATATCCCTATGTGGTAGAAAGTGTAGCAAACATCACAGCTGAAATAATGTAACTGCAGGCCTCTAATTCTGGTAGTCATTATCTACAGTACAAGGCATATTTTTCAATAAATATACAGAGCTTAAATCTTCTAAGGTAGTAAGGTCATTTCCCAACTATTTCTAGGTAAATTTCTTTATGTTCCTCTGTCACGGATAGAGAAATTGCTAAGATTACAATTTTGGTTAACACTGCAAGTGATTATGAGCTTTGTCACCCTGATCCTAAGACTTTCTCATGAACATTTCAAAATATAGTTGAAACACTATAGTTGTAAAATTTCAGAGGAAAGATGGTAATAGCAAGAAGCTTAGAGAATTAAGACCAACCAAAATGCCTCTCTGGAGCTTTGCAGAGAAACCTACAAAGCAACCACTTTTCTATTTATCAGCTGCACTTCAAAACTTCTCTAACAACTTTTATTTTTATATGCAGTTATGAAAGCATTTAAGACAAATGAAGACTCAGTGTTTTTACTTTAGCAACTGAAATACTAAGTTTGTAATATAATTTACAGTACCTTGAATGGCATCCTTATGAAAAACATAAGTGTACACTTTATCATCATCAAAAGCAACAAAAACTCCTTTATCCATTGGCCAGTTCTCCCACAGGATTCCTTTAATAGTTGGTGAGAAGTTTGGAATCTCATATAATCTATCATTTACCTACAAATAACGTAAAAGTAAAATTACTAGCAAGTGAATAAAGAGATGAACTAAATAGCCATCCTGATTATGACTAAAATTAAAAACAGTGATGTGAAAAGTGGAGAAAGGTGAAAATTGTATTAAGAAAAAGTTTTCTTGTAAGCAGTGGCTCTGAATAACACAATAGTTTAATTAAAAATAGGTGCAAATGGAGAAAACGCCCTTTTTATCAGTTATTTACTTTTCTTAGGGAAAAAAAGGTGTGAGGAAGGGCAGTGAAACTGGTAGTACTTGTTAACAGCTTAAATACCTATACACAAACACATGGGCTTCTGAAAATTACTGATCAGGAATGTAGTGAATTAAATTGTCCTGAATGAGTATGACAGATTTTATTTCTTCACATGGCCATACAGTTATCTTCAAGTCTCCTGGGAAATCTCTTCAAGCATAACATCTTGGAGCGACAAAAGCTTCTTTGTTCTTGTCATGGGTTAAGCTGAATATCTGCTACTGTTGTTCAAAACCATCCTGCCTCCTGCCAGCTTCAAAATTAAAGTGCTGGCTGGAGCAACATATTATAGTGCTTCAAGTTTACACTGTAACACGGGAGGCTTTCTGTTCCAGTCGCTGCTCTTTTGGGTTCCAGGGTTTCAGGTGTTGGCTCTCTTCTGCTGAAATGGCAGAGGGACAGGAAGGGATAAGGGCACAGCTGCCTAGCTTGGGTTTTTAGTTCGATTGCTGCTGCTTTCTGCTGTACCTTTTCTGCAAATAGGCCATGGTAATTGTGTATTGCATTATTATCTCATTTATTCAGAAAACATCTCAACTCTATCTCAACACAGAGTTTTTTTCTGTGTTACTTTTCCCTCCCTTCTGTGTTGCAGGGAAAACACAGTGTTAAATTAGTACAGTGCTTGACATTATAAGCCTGCTTCGAAATATCCCACACTGACTTACTGGGCAGTAGACAAAGCCATCACTTTTGTCATCTATGAAAGCCAATCTGGTTCCACTGGGATCTGGAAAAATTTTCCTCACACTGACAGGATGTCGATACTCATTCACATACTGCCAGTCTTCTATGTAGAAATAACGAATAACTCCAGTCTGATGAGAAATAACAGGAAAAGCCAGTAGAGACATCAGCAAGTGCAAAAGGGTAAGGTCTTGCATAAAAAAATAATCCACTGTAAACTGCTCAGAAGCATAATTTTTTTTTTCTAAAAGGATGAGCAATAATCCAAATAATTCAGATAGAAATACATTCCAGTTAAAAAGGATTAATACTCACATCTGTACCATATATGAGGAAGTCACTAGTTAAAGCATGGCACAAAATTCTGTAGTTATCATCATCTGCTGGAAAAAGTCGAGTTTCTCGTTCTTCCTGAGAATCCAAACCTTCACTTTCTATCTAAATATAAAGAATAGACTGAACTGAAAAAAATAAATCACTGTTAACAATGAGGTGTCACAGTCTTGCCTGTACCAGACTGGAAGGAAATGAGATGAAAACAAACTTCCAGGTTAATCCCTTAAAAAACCCAACATCTCCCTCTGTTGCTTGCCCACAGAAACTTTAAGAATAAAACTAGTTAAAGAGTTCCCAGGGAAACATATTTTACTAATCTGTTCTAAACGATGTTATATTTATAAAGTCAAAAGGAACTTAGATTTACATTTTAATTAGCAAGCAAAGGCACTCTGAACAATTTCTATCTCTACCAACTACTTTCTCTCCTTTTAAAAATGACATGTTCAGCTCAGACCAACTCTAGTTCAGCACTGCCAGAGCTCTTACCATATGCAACTGGACTTTACCCTCAAAGAGAGCAGCGGTATAATCAGAATTAAGGTGCATACTTGCTACTGTCCCGAGGTACTCCACATCTTTAAGCTTTTTTGCATCTGAAAAATTCAAACAGAAAAGGTAAAAATACTTTAATTTTGTATGGGTCTTCACTTACCTAAACTTCAAGTGGAGTAACCAGATGTGAAAGGCTCACATCTAAGCAGAGATCAGTTGCATTAAAGACTTTTTTTTCTTCGCAGCTAGAGAATGGGTCAGAAAGTACAATAGAGAATCTTTTCCTGATCAACTTTGATTGGTATTCAAAATTTGACTGGTATCTAAAATTTGTTCATAGAATCTCAGGATCATTTTGGTTGGAAAAGACCTTTAAGATCACTGAGTTCAACCATTTCCTAGCTCTACCAAGGCTGGTGCCTCAGCACTACAACTCTGTCTCTTTTAAACACCTTCAGAGTTGGGGATTCAATCACCTCCCTGGAGAGATTATTCCAGTGTTTGAGAATCCTTTCAGTCAACAAGTTTCTTCTAATTATCCAACCTAAACCTCCCCTGCTGCAACTTGAGGCCATTTCCTCTTATCCTATTACATGTTAAAAGGAAAAAGAGACCAACACCTACCTGGCTCCAATCTCCTTTCAGGGAGTTGCAGAGAGCAAGAAGGTTTCCCCTCAGCCTTTTTTTCCCCAGAGTAAACAACCCCAGTTTCCTCAGCTGCTCCTCACCAGACCTGTTCTCCAGACCCTTCACCAGCTTCGTTGCCCTTCTCTGGACCCACTCCAGCACCTCAATGTCTTTCTTGTAGTGAGGGCCCCAAAACTGACTGCAGTACTCAAGCTGTGGTTTCACCAGTGCTGAGTACAGGGGAACAATCACTGCTCCTGCTGGTCACACCATTTCGGATAAAGGCCAAGATGCTCTCAGTCTTCTTAGCTGCCTCAGCTGGCTCATATTTAGCTGGTTGTTGATTACCACCTCTGGATCTTTTTCTACTGGGCAGTTTTCTAGCCAACTTTAGCATAGTGACTTTTACCTTACCATGAACATATATCAAACTGAGAATTTAAACCCTCTGACACACATAGGCCCTGGATACTTTGTCAAGACTATTTAAAGGTATGGTCAAATAACACCTTAAAAGCCATTGGTTAACAACACAATCTGAAAAAACAACAAAAAAGAACCATTCTGCATTTCATTGCCTATACCTTGAACCTGAAGTTTTGTTTCTGTTACTTACAATGCCTTGTCATAACTGCTTCAGTTTGGGAAGACCATTATCCAGTCCTAACAAGACCACGAGGCAATTCGAATTGTTATTTTACACTGTGGAATGTCCAGAATTGCTAAACACTACACCAAATTCATAAAATAAGAAACAACAATGAAGTAGTTTAAGAGAACTAAATTTATGCTTACTGTTCTCTCCAAGTCCATAAAACCAAGCTCGATTGTTCATTCCTACAGCCAAATGATAAACACCAACAGCAACAAAACTGGGCTCTACTTCAACAGAGACTGTGAGTGGTTGCTCCTGAAAAAAATCAGAACAAAATAAAACAAATTAAACAATTTTAATTTACTATCACTTATAGCTAAATACTATTACTTATAGCTAAATAAAAAAAGAAGTCCTCATACTTGTTCCACGTGGTTGGCTATAGTGACTTCAAGGAGAGAAGTGAGGTATGCAATCCGTGTGCCACAAGCATCTCCGAGGATTGGAAGCTTTGTCAAGAAAACATGGAGGGATCCTCTTTGTGTAGATACTGCCAACAACTGTCCATCTTCTGTCCAAGCCAGCTGATCTACACCTAACACATTCACAAGTTTTTGAAGAAAAAAAAAAAAATCCTTTAGGTGCTGAAACCGAGAAACAATTATTTTGCTTTAAAACATGAAATTGGAATTCACATCTAGGAAAATGCGTACTCAAACATTACCTATTAATTGCCAAGATTAAATGGAATCATGCAAACTCATAATTTACTAAATTAGTGTTTTAAGAGTGAAGACTTAAAAAGAAAAATATTCAAGTTTTTGTAGACAGTACAGGAGGAGATAACTCATTACCCAAGAAGACAGTCTTGTAACAATGTACTGGAAGCCAACATTCTGTACAAAAATATTATGTATGTTAGCAAAAGGGGTGCTGCAATGCAGAAAACCCACCAAAAAAACACCATGGAAAGAAACAGAAAGCAGTTAAGTCATAGAGTCATAGACCAGTTTGGGTTGGAAAAGACCTTTAAAGGTTATCTAGTCCAACCCCTGTGCAGTCACCAGGGACATCTGCAACTACAGCAGGTTGCTCAGAGTCCTGGGGTCCAACCTGGCCTTGAATGGTTCCAGGGATGGGGCATCCACCACCTCTCTGTGCAACCTCAGACCACCACCTTCAGTGTCAAAGAGGTCTTCCTTCTCTCTAGCCTCAATCTCCCTCTTTTAGTTTAAACCCACCACCCCTTGACCTGTCACAACAGGTCCTGCCAAAATGTCTGTCCCCATCTTTCTGATTGGCCCATTTAAGCACTGAAAGGTCGCAAGGTCTTCCTGGATCCTTTTCTGCTTCAGGTTGAACAATCTAAACTCTCTCAGTTTACATTTATTATTCCAGTAATCTGAATATACTGCACTCCAGATTCAAAAGCCCAAAACACTAATTGATCAAATATTCTGAGAGCTGTGCTTCTCTGTACTTCAAAGAGATAAAATAAAACATGTTCTCATTTTGGTATGGGTCACCTGATCAACACAAGTTAGGAAAGATGGAATTTATGTAAATTCTCTATTTACATATTTTTTTTTCCAACAACAGTACTTTCAATCATATAAACACAGTCAACAATTCTGTTCTCTTTCCTTTGTAAGATTCCTGCCCTCATGGAGACCAGCAACATACCTTTGTTTTCATCATCCAGGTTTATTATGGCGTACATTTGTCTCAGGTCTGACAGATCGTGGATTTTAATGCTAAAACAAAAATAAACAGTCATTCTCACTAATAGAAAATTCAGTCATCATAAACTAGAAGACAGCCAACCCAGTCAAGACAGCCTAAAAGATCAAAAACCAGAGCACAAATGCAAAGTGCCTTTTGTTTCCAAAAAAGCAACACACACTTACTGTTATCCATCACTTTCAATAGCATATCATGGAGACACAGAACCATTTTGGTTGGAAAGGACATTTAAAAACATCAAGTCAAACCATTATATAACTCTATCAAGTCTGGTGCTAAGGTATGTCTCTCAGCACCACATCTCTGAAGCTTTTAAACATCTCCAGGAATGGGGATTCAACCACATCCCTGAGGAGCCTGTTCCAGTCTTTCACAACCCTTTCAGTCAAGATATTTTTTTCTAATCATAGAATCACAGAATGGTAAGGTTGGAAGGGACCTCAAGGATCATCTAGTTCCAACCCCCTGCCATAGGCAGGGACACCTCCCACTAGTGCAGGTTACTCAAGGCCTCATCCAATATGGCCTTGAACACCTCCAGGGAGGAAGCAGCCACAACCTCCCTGGGCAACCTGTGCCAGTGTCTCACCACTCTCACTGCAAAGAACTTCCTCCTAATATCCAGTCTAAATCTTCCCTCTGCCAGTTTAAACCCATTGCTCCTTGTCCTGTCATTGCAAGGCCTTGTAAATAGTCCCTCCCCAGCCTTCCTGTAGGTCCCCTTCACATACTGGAAGGCTACTACCAAGTCTCCTCAAAGCCTTCTCTTCTCCAGGCTGAAAAGCCCCAACTCTTGTAGCCTGTCCTCATAGGAGAGCTGCTCCAGCCCTCTAATCATGTTCGTGGCCCTCCTCTGGACCTGCTCCAACATTTCCATGTCCTTCCTGTGCTAGAGGCTCTAGAACTGTACACAGTACTCCAGATGGGGTCTGACGAGAGCAGAGTAAAGGGGGAGGATCACCTCCCTTGCCCTGCTGATCACGCTTCTCTTGATGCAGACCAGGACTCAGTTGGCTGTCTGGGCTGCATGAGCACACTGTAGGTTCAATATCCAACCTAAATCTTCCCTGGTGCAACAGGAGACCATTTCCTCTCATCCTCTTCAGAAAATCAGCGTGACCACTATGACTGTACAACAGGACTTGCTCAGAACTGAAATCTGAGGAAAAGACCAAATCCCATGGAAAAGGGGTGGGAAACACACATAATTTTTCCCTTTGGAAAGGTTAGGGTAAGAACTCATTCCTGATGGACTAACACTGCTTTAAATATAGATCTAAATAGCTGGCTTTAAGTCCTGCTTCACATAAAAAGGGACAGAGAGTGTTTACTTAATGCTGTCACGTTACTCAATCAATGCTAAAGATCACCTTAAACAAACTATATTGCAAAATAGCTGAGGTGCCTGAAGTTGTACCATGTTTTGCTCTTTTTAATTTTTTTTAATTGCTTAAGCATTTATACTTTTGTCTAGAAACCAGTAAGACCAAACATCAGGAAAGAGGATATGAAGATACTCAGCAGAATGTGAATTGTTCTACTATTGCTAAGTAGATGTTTCTATCCAATGAAAACATTATTGTAAAGAAATCTGGGCATTTTTGTAGCCAAGTAACAGCAGAAAAAGAAAGAAACAAAAGGAATAACAAATACTATGATTTGACTATCTTTAAAAAATCCCCAACAATAAAGTTAATTACAATTGCAGAGATTTTAGTCAAAATTAGCTTCTATCCTTAGGTGCAGAGGTAGTTCCATAGAGCACTTAATCTCATTTTCTCTGAAATGACTTCTTATGGAGTCTTGGAGCCTCAGGGAGCCCAGCTTTAATGCCCAATAGCTACAGTTGTGTGAGATGGATTCCATCCTTTATGTATGAGACTTCCACTTACCAATTGTCTCCACATGATGCAGCTTTGTTTAATGACTGGGATATAGCAATGCTGCTTAGATTGTCCTTGTGGTTATGAGCTTGGAAGATTTCTTGCCCTATCTCACGAATGTGTGTAGAAATGACTACAAAATATCCTCGTGAGAAGCCAATCATTATGTAGCCATCGCCATACCTGTTAACAACAACAAAAAAAAACAACTTAAAATTAAGAGATCATGGAATCATAGAATGGTAAGGTTGGAAGGGACCTCAAGGATCATCTAGTTCCAACCCCTTGCCATAGGCAGGGACACCTCCCACTAGTACAAGTTACTCAAGGCCTCGTCCAACTTGGCCTTGAACACCTCCAGGGAGGGAGCAGCCACAACCTCTTTGGGCAAAATGTTCCAGTGTCTCACCAGATCTATTTATGCAATATGCAAAACATGTTTTCTTTCAGACTGCTGGGCTAACTGTTAGTGCACCTCTTTAATAGGAAAAGTAATCAAATTACGGAAATTAACATTTGTAAAATAGAATGAAATAATCACAGAATGCCTTGTTGGACATCTGGACACAAATGAAGAAGCATAAAGCTACAGGTGTTCTTACACAGTTGCAGTGTAAAGAAATAAATGCCAATTCCACATTTACAGAAAGGACACTAAAAGACAGGCATTGTGATTCAAAGGTACAGAAACAGCACAGCTACTTTTTGGATGCAGAGCTGAAATTTCTAGCTTGGGATTTCTTCAAGGAACATTACCAATTGGATTACATAGAGATAGGGTTGCAAGAACTTTGTACACTTTGCAAATGAACAAGCTAGCTGAAGGATACAACCCCACCCCTAGCTCATTTATGAGTTACCCACCCAAACAAAAAACGACCTACAAAAGCCTGTTTACTGTCAGGACAGCAGTAGCTTAAGTGCCCTAAAACTGAGTATACAAAGAGTGCTTATATTGGCAAATACTGCTTTTAGAGCCATTGACTTGTCAACTAAAACAACTGCAACATGCAGGCTTCTTTGTATTTTGAAAAGAATTGTTTTAAAGGCTACAACGTGTTCAAGAAAACATCCAGTGTAAGCAAGCGATATGGTTTCCTTTCCAGCACTTATCAGAACTATTGGGAAATCCTCAGCTTGTCAATACTAGATTGCTTCAGTAAGAAAGTTCTGCTTACCATCTGTAGGTCACAATACTGCCATAAGGCTGCTGAAATTTCAGATCGATTGGGTTATCAGGGTCATTCAAGTTAAAAAGAAAGAGAGTCTTCTTGCCGACCACTACACTAACCTGCCAATGAATGAAAAAAGAAATTAACCTGATGAGAATAGCAGCCCTTTAAAGCAAGGTTTCTTATTTTCACTAAAAGATGAGATTTAGGACTTCAAACAATCCTTAAGAATCCTACGGATCTGAATTCCCAATCTTTACCAACAGTGGAAAAGATTTTTGGGATATTCCCCTTGCGAGTTAGTTGTTCACTAAATGCGAGCCCAGAACATGCATCTCAAATTGAAGACTTTTTCCTAGAGAAGCACTAAGCCAGTTCCATTTCCTCTGACGAAAATGGAGCAGGTCACATGGTCTTATCTTTTAGAACTACTCTTATTTGAATATGCTGTGTTTTTCCATTCACAGAATGTTATATGGGAGGTTGAGGGGATGACTGTCACACCACTGCCATCTCAAAGGGCCTTGCTGAGCTTCCAAAGACAGAAAGACAATTCAACAAAACCCAGCCTGTTTAGTGTGTATTACATGAGCAATATTTACAGTCTGACATCAGTCTATGTAGGTGCATTTTATCTGATGAATCCCACAGAGATGTGAGACTTTATAGTGGAATACAGGATGAACTTTGGAGGTTTCTAAAAGGTTTTTCTTAATTGAGCATAATTGTTAGGCAGGTGTAAAACACTCATGTTACAAAAAGCAAGGAGAAGAAGCTTGTTTCACCTTAATTTTTGATTCTTGGAAGAGCTATTTACAAATTTACTTTCCCTTGTGCTTCAGTTCTCCTTGTTGAAAAAAGAGACAATAGTTTATCCCTAAACTAAGAGCTAGAGGTATGAAATAGAGGTGGAATTTTCAAATTGAGGGGGGAAAAAAAGGTCTATGTTGGCCTAAAACTTGGTAAGTCATAGAATGGTTTGGGTTCAAAGGGACCTTAAACATTATCTAGCTCCAAATCCCACTGCAGGGGCTGGGACATCTCCCACCAGACCAGATTGCTCAAGGGTCCCATCCAACCCAGCTTTGAACACTTCCATGCTTGGAACTCCACAACCTGTTCCAGTGCCTGCCCACCCTCAGAGGTGAAAATTTCCTCCTAATGTCTAATCTACATAGAGCTTATTCCAGCTTGAAGCCATTACTCCTTTTCCTAGAGGAGTATTAATGCAAACTCAAATTCTGACCTGTAATTCTGAAAGTTATCTCAAATATAAAAATATGTTTCCTTCCTTTCAAAACAGTTTGGTTGTAATTCCACTGCAGCTTAATGATGCACTATTTAAGAAATGCTTTTTATTAAGCTCTTCTAAGAAATTACAGGAATTTTACATTGCAGAGCAAGATGTTAACTCTAGCACTACTTATTGGTGATTCAACCTTCAGGCCACTGTGTTTTTTCTCATCTCATAACTAACAGTTTTGACAAACCTGTCCCATTTTCCCCTGCCATATTGCATATAGTTCTTTGTTTATCCTGTATGTAAGTTTCTGCACACATCTCCATTAACTACCATTCCAAAGCTGGTCTTTTATCTGTTACATTGCTAACCACTGCACTTTTCATGAACATATCCTTAATGAACAAAAAAGTATAGCTTTAATTTCAAAGGATAGTTTTTGAAAAGGAAAAAAAAAATCTTCAACACAAAATTGTAAGTCAAGGAGGAACAAATTGCTTCCTGGGCCATACAGGTTGCCAGCAGAAACCTTTGAGACATCAGATTAACACTTCTTGCTGTGTTTTGGATTGAAATCTTACTGTGCTTTCTGTAGTTGATATTCTTTCATCAGTCTTCATAACCGAGAACTCCATATCACTGGGATCTGCGCTCACTGAGGTCTGCAGGGAAGAAGTTCAGATTGAGAAAACAGGTACATAGCAAATACTGATGATAACTGTATTAGTCCTGCTTTGTGCATTTTGGTGTAAAGGATGGTGAGATGGATGGGTGAACAGACAGTTAGACAGATAGAAACTGCACTTAGTATCAGAACTAAGAAAAAGGTTGGTGAAAACATGACCTCAATTTGGATGACAACAACATGTTATCACAGAATATACTGAAAAAAATATCTAGGAAACAGAAATCCAGAGAAGACTCAGATGAGGAAGATGAGTTGCAAAATGGTATTATGCAGACAGTACCAACTGAAGCAGTACAAACAAGGTCACTCCAATGCACATGTGAAGAAGGAAGATCAAGGCATACAGGTTAAATATTTACAATGCATTTTAATGTGGACATAACTGATCTGGTTTAGGTAGTGGTAGCAATCCAGTTGCTTTTGCAGTCAATATGAAGTTCTAAAACCTCATAACCAAACTCTGCTTAGGTCTGCTGTCTCATCTGTGCTGCTACTACTATTTAAGCCAGCCAGTTTAAAGCACTGATATCCTAATAAATTTATTAGGGCACTCTTCCCCAATGGGGATTTTCAGACAAACAGAAGCATATAAAAGATTTGTTCTTTGAAAATCTTGAGTGAAATGCTGGTCATTAAAGTTAAAAAAGTGAATGATATTGATTTTACATAATAACTGTCATTTCTCAGCAGGAGTTATGTTATGTATGTGAGCAAAGAGAATGCTTGATTGGATAACATGAGTGTACTTGGCGGAAGCACTAGAATTAGCCTCTCAGCAGTGCAATGGAGGTCCAGCCTAGGAGTAATCATAGAATCATAGAACGGTAAGGTTGGAAGGGACCTCAAGGATCATCTAGTTCCAACCCCCTGCCAGAGGCAGGGACACCTCCCACTAGTACAGCTCACTCAAGGCCTCATCCAACTTGGCCTTGAACACCTCCAGGGAGGGAGCAGCCACAACCTCCCTGGGCAACCTGTTCCAGTGTCTCACCACTCTCACTGCAAAGAACTTCCTCCTAACATCCAGTCTAAATCTTCCCTCTGCCAGTTTAAACCCACTGCCCCTTGTCCTGTCATTGCAAGACCTTGTAAACAATCCCTCCCCAGCCTTCCTGTAGGACCCCTTCAGATACTGGAAGGCTACTATCAGGTCCTCTCAAAGCCTTCTCTTCTCCAGGCTGAAGAGCCCCAACTCTCTCAGTCTGTCCTCATAGCAGAGCTGCTGCAGCCCTCTGAGCATCTTCGTGGCCTCCTCTGGACCCACTCCAACACTTCCATGTCCTTCCTGTGCTGAGGGTTCCAGAACTGCACACAGGACTCCAGGTGGGGTCTGACAAGAGCAGAGTAAAGTGGTAGAATCACCTCCCTTGCCCTGTTGGCCATGCTTCTCTTGATGCAGCCTAGGACTCGGTTGGCTGTCTGGGCTGCATGTGCACACTGCAGGCTCATGTTGAGCTTTTCATCAACCCTTGCACATCAGAGGCAAGGATCTTTGTTTAACTGATCTAAAGCAAACAAACACAACACTAAAAGTACTGTATAAATACCATCTGAAGTCAAGCGAGAGCTGTCCTGTGCTGCTTCTGGGGAAGCCAAGCTGAGACAGCACTCACAGGATGCTCTTTTAACAGAGACAGATCCGGATCAAGAATGAGAGAAGTACACTTAGGTAGAACAACAGCAGAATCACAGAGACTCGAAAATCATAAATCACACTGCACGACACAGAAGTTCAGATGTTTAAATACACCCTCATCCTATATGAAGTCTCCCAAAGAGTCTTTGAATCCAGCAAGACTCAAAAGGCATAAGCTTCCACAGATTCCAGTTTTCTCAGGAACTAGTAATATTAATGTATGCCTTAAAAATCAAATGTGGCTATAAATACTACCTGTCTTATTGTATCTCCTTCCTGATTGCTTATAGTAATCATTTTGTCTTCACCACCTAGAGCCAGAAGGTTTTCAGTGCTCCAACAGCCACAAGTAATCCGCTTAGTGTGCTTACCTGAAAAAGAAAGGAACCCATACAGCACAAATGAAACACAACCACCAAGAAACAATGAACCATCTGAAATGGAAATACGTTGTCTGGCCACTTAAACACAGATTGTCAGAATGTGAAACAACTTATGAGAGCAATTAAAATTCAAGAGTTTAAAAAAAAAAATCCTTTACTTCTTGATAAAAGTCTTTTGACCTTCTAGGAACTGTTCTTCAATTTCTTTGCATCAAAGTTATGGGGACTATGCCATATCCTTAAACTTTATGCCCAGAGGTACCCTAAGCAGTTAAGAAAAAGTAACTTAGAAACCAGTGACACAAATCCTTTGCAAGAAAGGGAACACAAGTTTCCCATGAGGTAGATATGTGCATATATACTTTTAACTTACAAAAATACTCTGATAAGTACAGCAAAACAAGGTAAAAACTGAGTATGAACACTTTTTTTACTGGTATAGTTATATACAGAGGTAAAAAGGAATGGAAGTATCTCAGCAAAATCCCACTCTGACATGTGCAAGCTTAATTTCAAACCAGTGCATACCAAGAACAGGAATCTTGCGAGAAGTCTGACGGTTATATATAAGTAAGTTTCCCTTTGTTGTTCCAACAGCAAGCAAAGTTCCAACTCGAGACCATAGTAAGAAAGACATTGTATCCCTAAAATAAAGAAAAAAAATTACTTTGTATATTACAGATAGTCCTTTCAACTTTATATGCTTATATACAGAAACGTATCAGGCTGTAACGTATGGAAATATCCCATAGTCAATTAGCTGATGTTCCAAATGGATTTGACAAAACACAAGCATACAGGTCAACAGAAATACTCCATATTTCTATATTCCACGCAGGGAGTTGTCAACCTAAATCTGGAAAAAAACAAACTACCAACCAAACCAGAAAAATCACCCTTATGGAAACCAAGATAAATCTCACCCCTCAATTTTTCCAGCCAAACTGAATTATTTTGATTTAATGGATAAAACACTCCTTTTTTTTTTTTTTTTTTTTAAAAAAAGGGTATCTACTTAAAAAAATCCAAACCAAACCAACCAACAAACAAAAAAAAAAAACCCATATCCCCCCTCCACCAAAGCACAGACAAAGAAATTTTGGAAATAGAGGGTTAGGTCAGAAGGAGTGTTTGTCTTAATTCAAATAAAATAGCAGCAGTACCCAAAACCAGCTTTTTCTGTGCTCCCATGAGTGCCTTAAACATGGGACAGATTAATTTTCCACTCTCCCTCCTAGAGACAGAATGTTTTTGTAGCATGTAGAATAGTTTCAAAGAAGGTAAAAGTTTAATTGTTAAACCAAGCTTATTTGTTAACTTATTTGATTATCGACTGTTATACAGGCCTCAGGAGAGTTTTACGTCTGTGGCCAAATTCTGAAAGGTAGGAGTTTGAACCTCAGACTAGGATCACCTTAGATATTTCCTCCCATCCTAAACCAGTGATTTGTAAATAGCATTTAGTCCCCTTATCTGAGGAAAAAAAAAATAAATCTCGGCATCACTAAGATCACTTCCCTTACTTTTGTTTGCTAGTGCAGACAGACGAAAAATTCACCCATTCTTGTGGCTACCACTAAGTGGAAACTTTCAAGAGAAACTCCCTGAGGACTTCAGCACTGTTGACAGGAAAGAAACAAAACCTCCACCAATCCCAAAACTTCCACCCACAAAAAACATTTCAAACCCAGTGAACCACACAGCAGTTTAGCAACAAACTATAGCATATAGGTTTAACACTGTACGTCCTATAAAGACCCTGAAAAAAACCCCAAACATCTTTGCAATATGTCCTCCATGTCAGCAAGCCATGGTGGTCCAAATCTTCAAGTACACACTTAAAAAATTTCTTTACCTCATGCCACTGTCTACTTGGCTTGTTTTGTTTGTGTTCGCATCCCACAGAAATATGGTGCTAGATTTGTCCGTGATTATTGCTAAAGTATCACCATCCTTATCCCAGTCCATAGCAACACAGTTGCTGAAGGAAAAAAAAACAAACAAAACAAAATACTTTCACTAGTAATGTTAAAATGTTTCTAAGTGTAGAGAAACAGTCAGATTTAGTCAGTTGATACCCCTGTGCTTCCACCTCCCTCCCAAGTAAATCCAAGATGGGCTACAGATCTAGCTGCAAAATGAGGCTTTATTGCAACCACCCCAACACTTAAATCTCAGTGAGGTGATGGGTTGAAAAGGAGATCATCAAAATGAACCTATACTTGAAACAGGGCCAGCTTGATGGGTCAAAAGACAGTGAAGATTCCCTGTAAGGTTCTATACTATCCCAAACTGTTAGGTGTTGAGATTATTTTTCTCATAGTTCAACAAGCATAACAAAGCAGGACAAGAAACCTGTGTGGAGGTAGGAAAAACCTCTACTTGCAAATAGTTCCCAGAAGGAAAAGGATGGCAAAATTACCCACAACTTGTTTACATATTGAAAGTGCCATATGCTGCAGACCAACAACCTCCTGGGCAACCTGTTCCAGTGTATCACCACCTTTGTGGCAAAGAATTGCTTCCTAATGTCTAATCTCAATGGAGCTACTTCCAGTTTGAAACCACTACCCTTCATCCTGTCACTACATGCCTGCCAGAAGTCCCTTTCCAGCATTTCTCTAGGCCCCTTCGAATACTGGATGGATGCTAGGTGGTCTCCCCTGACATTCCTCTTCTGGATGAACCCCACTTCCCTCAGCCTGTCTTCGTAGCACAGGTACTCCAGCCCTCTGATCATCTTTGTGGCCTCCTCTGTATTTGCTCTAGCAGTTTTATGTCCTTCTTGTGTCGGGGGTTCCAGAGCTAGACACAGTACTCTAAGTGTGGTCTCACTAGAGCACAGGAGAGGCAGAATCCCCTTCCCCCATCTGCTGCCCATCATGCTTCTGATGCAGCACAGGACACTTCTGGTTTCTGGGCTACAAGCACACATTGTTGACTCTTGAGCTTCTCATCAATCACCATGCCTTAAGTTTGTCTTGCTTTTAGGTTCATCTTCTTTTCCAGGTATGTTCACCAGCAATAGTGTCTCTTTCTACAAAATTCTCACATTGTACAAGCACTTCACCAGAAGAGAAACATTTTAAAAAGACAAAGAAAATAATTTAAACCCATCTTTGTACCTACCCTGGTAAGTTGATTTCATTTTTCTTCTGACCATGACGATCAAATATTTTCACAGCACGATCACCTCTAAAAAAGATTAACATGTAGAGTAATTCCCTTTCCCCATCAGTAATCTTTAAGGACAAATTTAATGATTATTTACAATCTTACCCTGTTACAGCAAGGATATTTCCCAAAGTTTTCTGCCAAGCAAACTGCAGAGGGGAACCAGACCAAGTTTTTTCTGATAGACAGAATACTTGCTAGGAGATAAAAAGTGGGAAATGACAGATCTTAAATTCATAAGCTATACAACAGTAAACAATTTCCTAATACATCAGCAACTGTGAGTACTGTGAAAGTAAAAAACCCCAACCATGAAATATGACTTCTGGGTGATTCTAATTCACCAAAGCACCAAAATTCCACAGAAAAATCCTATGGTTTGTGTGGGAAAATGTGACTTTTCTGGTGCTAGATGTCCTGTTGAGAGCTACTGTGACTCTATCACAAGTATTATTTTTTTTGTCTTACAGAGTTACTGGAGTACAAAAATTTGCTTCATGTCTAAAGACCATAATATTTAGTTTTCCAAAGCCTGGGATTAGAGAGCACCTGCAGTGAGTAAAACAGAAGGCTCAACGTCTATGCTTCTGAAGCTATGCAACTACTTTGCCCTCTCTGAATTGTTGGGTCTTAAAAGCTAAGACCTCAAAGCTACCCACCGGTAAAAGACACCAACTTCTGACTAAGAAAGTTTCTCAAATTCCTTTTCCTTGCACACTACCTGCTCAGATCTTTATTCTGTTACTCGGGTGTAAGATAAAGCTCACAACTTTGACAGTTTGCTAATATGGCTTTTCCCTCCCACAGCATCAGTATGTGCTGTCCACCAAATGCCTGGAAGCTGTACTCAAGTCTTTGCCAGAGGTTCCCCCACTCCTTCTTTTCGGTGAATATAATTCAGTAATTCCCGATGAATTTGCATTTTTGTGAATAAAAGTGTGAAATGATGAGCTCCACATGTCACAGTAACAATCAAAATCTGAAGATTATGTTTGAATTTGAAAAGAATTTAATAAAATCCGTAATAAACCAAAGATAAAAAAATAATAACGGGAGTGCTGGCAAGCTCGAGCTCTTCACACCCCTCTTCGCTGCCAGGGCTGGCATCAAGTCACAGCGACCCGAGGGCGGGAGACCCGAACTTCGCCAGTAGCAGCTTAGGGTAACGGTAACGGTGACGGCATGGGCAGCTTGTCGCGGTAAGAAGGAGCCTGGGCGGAGTACGAGCGTCCGCAGCCCATTCCCGGGAGCCCTGGGGCAGTGAAGGTGGTGGGAGCGGCCCTGACTCCTCAGAAGAGGCCTTGTCCGCGGCGGAAGCCTCCCACCTGCTGCAGACAGCACGAGCGGGCGGCTCCCGCCGCGGCCCTCTCCCCTCCCCAGGCCGCAAGCACCGCCCGGCCGTGGCGAGCCCTGCTAGAAGCCCCTGACGCAGATGGCGCAACGCAGAACGGAGATCGCGGCGCCACCCCAGTGCCAAGGCTCACTCACAGGTGCCCTCCGCCACGGCCCGGGCATACGGGACCCGAAAGAATTCCCGCGGGCTCCTGACAACTCACCTTCATCGCGTCCCTGGCTCGCTGCGCAGCGCCCTCTGCGCATGCGTCACCCCCAGGGTCGGCCAGACACTGAGGCAGCCTCCGCCCGCCCACAGCGTCGCCGTCACCTCGGAGACGCGGAAGAGGGAGGGAGCCGAGCCCCGTTGCTAGAACCATGGAAGACACCTCCAAAGGACATTAGTCTAATAGCCTCTGCAGTCAGCAGGGGCATCCTCAAACAGATCAGGTTGCCCAGCGGCCCGTCGAGCCTCACCTCGAGCATTTCCAGGAATGGGGCCTCAACCACCTCCTGGGCAACCTGGTCCAGTGTTCTGCCACCCTCATGGTAAAGAGCTACCAATCTAAATCTGCTTTTATCTAGTTTGAAGCCGCTGCCCCTCGTCCAATGCGGGCCTTTGTAAACGGTCCCTCACCAGCCTTCTTGGAGGCTCTCTTCGGGTACTGGAAGGTCGTTATTAGATCTCCCCAGAGCTTTCTTTTCTCCAGGCTGAACAATCCCAGATCTCTCAGCCTGTCTGCAGAGCAGAGGTGTTCAAATACTCTGTGTAATACACTCTGGGTGACTCTGCTTTAGCAGAAAGGTTGGACTAGATGATCTTCAGAGGTCCCTTCCAACTCCCACCATCCTGTAACTCTGAAAACAGGCTGAAAGCTCAAGAAAAAAAGGTGCTGACTCAAGAAGGCTGTGTTTAACTTCAGCTGTATTCGACTGTGAACAGTGCAGGTTTCCTTGTGAAGTTTCACTGCTTAGTAATTTCTTTTAAAACAATAAATAGTTCACTGAGAGCATTAACATGTTTTGAATTACAAACGTACAAAGACTTTGGGTATCAGATGCTTCAAAACTTCTGAAAAACATTCAATGAGCTCACATCTTCCCCATTCCCCTTACAAACACACATTACCTATGGTTCTGGAAACAAAGAACAAGGCACAGAAAAGCAAATACAAAAAGACTTTCTGAGAACATCGAGACCATTCAAAGCAATCCTCTGTAACAGCACAGGGCTCAGAAAAGGCAAATTATAAAGCATCTGAAAAAAACAGACTGTTAAAGAAGGTAACCAATTTGATATAATCCTGCAAGGCACACAGAACTCTCCTGTGAGATTCTGAACGTGCTTAAACAGTGGCATTTAGGCATTTTGCAGGATTGGGTCCTTTACATTTTGGATTAGCCTTACTGCAAAGACAGACAATTGTTTCACATCATCTTCTAAAATTATTTTTTTGTTCAAATTAGTGCAAAGCCTCATGTAAAAATGGAATCAGTCTAGATGTAATGGAATGCTTCACAAATTCCAAAGTGCAAATAACTAAAAATTAAATTGGTTAACTTTGAATCACACTTTAGATTTCTTCCAATAATTCATGCTTATAGATTCTCCCACCCCAAAAAAACCCCAGCAAAGTAAATATAAGAACAAAAAGCAGAGATAAAGGTATGATGTTCTGTATCTCACAAAAACTTTGAAAATCCAAGTAGTATACTGGGTGTGAAAAAACAACTCTGGCAGAAATTATTAAATAGTAGGTTTCTGTTAGCATAATAAGACAATATTTAAAATAAGGCTTTGGTTAAATAAAAAGTTTGCTAAACTAGGAATGATAATAAAAGTGCAAAAGATTCATCAAATACACAACTTCATTTCCAAGGCAGGTGCTAAGCCTGCCGTTTACAATGGTTTGCATTGGCTTGTCGACCTGCATTGTAACAGCTCAGAAAGCTACAGCCAAACATGATTAACACAGGCAAATTAAATATATGGGATCCAGTCCTATAACTTGTTTCACTCAGAGATAGACTTAATTATACCAGTGGAAGTATATCCATCTATAGCATCATTCCTCTCCACGTTTGGGTGATCACAGCCCTCTATCTACAACATTTTATTGTTATTATAACGAGTTCACTCATTTCTTAGCACTTCCTAAACAGAAGTCCTTTGATGGCAACTGGCTGGTTGCAGCTGATTTTCTTACAAATAAAATTTTTTTAACATATGGGTAACAAAGAGTATTTTTTTTTTTAAAAGTGCTTAGTATCAGTCCTTAGGAACAACATGAACGTGTTAGCTTGAGACCAAACACTTCTCCCGTGGTAGGTATCCTGCACCTGTCTTCACTGGTGCCCTGGTAGTTTGCTTGTGGAAAAAAATAAATCCTCTGAGTCTACAGAGGAGAATGTCACCTTCATAGAGAAAATAATTTACAGTTTCACAGTCACGACACATGCTCCAGCTCTTCCTAAGCATAATGGTGCAACCTGTGAACACAAAAAACAAAAGCAAAATGATGTGAGATAAATGCAGTCAGCTTTAAGCATTTTTTCCCCTCATAAGAAAACAAAAACACTACTGACAGTGTTTAGTTAATGCTTGTAATAATAGTTGTACAGCTGCAGCACAGTGGGAGTATCACCCACGTTCTGTTAGCATGACTCAAAAAGAATAGTAAATTGGTTCAAAACTTGGATTAAAACCCACAGAAAATGTGAAGGTATTTTATATTAGAGAGCAAAGCACTTTGAAAGCAACAGCAAACCTCAGGAATATGGAATAATTTCTATTGATAATTTCTATTACTTGGTATTATTACAAGAAAAAGAATCCTTTGTTACAGTGCAAACTGGACACCTGAGCTAGACAGTGACAACTAAGTAATGGTTGGCAAAATTATATATGTTTTTTCTTCTTAAAAGAGAAAATGCCAAACACAACAGGGGCAATCTCTCCTTTTCACATGAATATTTGATTAAATGCTGTTAAGAGTTCTTGAAAACAAAATCATTTCCCAGTCTCTATTCTTTTTTTGTAAACAAAAGTTACTTCTGGCAAGATTTTTTTCTGCTGAGATTCTGTTTGTTTTAAAAAGAGGAAGGTAGTTTCTAACACTCAACTTTGCCTCCTCTTCTAAGTTTCCTTGTACTGGACATTGTGTGAATAGGACACTGAGTGTTCTGAAGACAATAAAAGCTGTTTATGCCAACTTCTTCCCCCCCCACCTCCCCTTCCCAGGAACAACAGACTTACTTGAGCTGTCTGTGATTCTAACAAACTTCAGCTGAGAAAATTCCACTACTTTCTTCTGAGTTAGAATCATAGAATCAGTCAGGGTTGGAAGGGACCACAAGGATCATCTAGTTCCAACTCCCCTGGAATGGGCAGGGACACCCTACTCTAGATCAGGCTGCCCAGAGCCTCATCCAGCTTGGCCTTAAACACCTCCAGGGATGGAGCCTCAACCACCTCCCTGGGCAATCCATTCCAGAATCTCACACTCTCATGCTGAAGAACTTCCTCCTCACCTCCAGTCTGAATCTCCCTACCTCCAGCTTTGCTCCATTCCCCTCAGTCCTGTCACTACCTGATAGCCTAAAAACTCCCTCCCCAGCTTTTTTGTAGGCCCCTTTCAGATACTGGAAGGCCATAAGAAGGTCACCTAGGAGCCTCCTCTTCTCCAGACTGAACAGCCCCAACTCTTTCATTCTGTCCTCACAGGAGAGGTGCTCCAGTCCTCTGAGCATCTTTGTGGTCCTTCTCTGGACACACTCCATCATGTCCACATCTCTCTTGTAACAGGGGCTCCAGAACTGCATGCAGTACTCCAGGTGGGGTCTCACCAGAGTGGAGCAGAGGGGGAGAATCACCTCCCTGGACCTGCTGGCCACACTTCTCCTGATGCAGCCCAGGCTCTGGTTGGCTTTTGACAATGCAAGAGCACACTCCTGGCTCATGTTGAGCTTCTCATCTACCAGCACCTCTAGGTCCCTCTCCTGAGGACTGCTCTCCAGCCAGTCACTGCCCAGCCTGTATTTGTGCTTGGGATTGTGTTCTGTATGGATGAAGTGGTAGTAGACTGCTGACATACCAAGAGAGAAGGAAGGTACATAGACACTTCCAAATCCCTCTAGGAAGGATTCAAAACTGTTCATAAACCAGGTTTACAGGATTCAGTGAGATATAGAGGACTAAGGATACAAAGGTACGTACAAATGGTCACCACTAGGCATGGTGCAAGACTCATCTAGATCTAACGGTGAGAAGCACTGTTTCTCTCTAGTACACTTTTCTCTTTCTTTAGCAGGACAAACAATGCCACAGGTAATCATTACCAGTACTACCACTGAAGGCCCCAAGCTCTGGTGAGCCTCCTAGATGACTTATATTGTATCATCTTGCAGCAGTATGAAGTGGAGTGAAAGGACAGCTCAGTTTTCTGTGTTACAGAGATTCTGACTGAGGTTTTCTTTTAGAATTAGCAATTTGGGGCTGGTACTGGGATAGCATATTCAGGAGGTCATAATTCATCAGCTTAAGTACTGGGGTCTAATGCTACTTTAGATGACCTTGGACATTCATCCTAGCCTGCAACTGGATTCCAGAAGGGCATAGATTCTGGGCTGTATCTGCTGGTCTTCTATGGTGTAGACACTTTAGGGGATCTCAAATTGCAGCAGACACCAAAGGACAGCCTGCCCAACATGTCCTTGTGTGTGCACATTCCTACAGCTATAAAAAAGTATAAGTAACTAAGCTTTGAACTAATAGTAATGGTTTATGACCATGAATTGGAGATTTTTTTTATTTTGATCTAGGTGAAGAGAAATGGGAAAAAGCTTCCTGAAAGTTAAACACACTGTACACATAGCATCCACATCAGGAAAGGATTATTTATGAAAAGATGACCAAAACCTTGAAGAAATTGATCAACTTGCTGAGAAACAGATCGGTGCTAAAACTCATCTACATTTATCATTTACTTCCAGAATAGGAAGTCATAAACACAGCCTTTTATGAAAGCCTGGGGAACATGCCAATACATTTTAACAGTAGTTGTCAAAGAAAATAGCTATCTTTCTGCCAAAGAAAGAGGAGCAGTTGATTAGAAGTTAACCAGTGTTCAAGACAAATCATTGTGAGATGGTGGACAAAGAAAGGAGACAACAGACTCAGAAGAAAGTGCTTCTTAGAGAAGGAGTATTAGAGGAATTGAGTGCACCCTCAGCAAGTTTGCAGATGACACCAAGCTGTGTGGCACAGTCGACTTGCTAGAGGGCAGGGATCCATCCAGAGGGACCTGGACAGGCTGGAGAGGTGGGCCCAGGCCAACCTCATGAAATTCAACAAGGCCAAGTGTAAGGTCCTGCACCTGGGTAGGCACAATCCCAAGCACAAATACAGGTTGGCTGATGAATGGCTGAGAGCAGCCCTGAGGAAAAAGACCTTGGGGTCTGGGTTGATGAAAAGCTCAACATGAGCCTGCAGTGTGCACATGCAGCCCAGACAGCACCTGAGTCCTGGGCTGCATCAAGAGCAGCGTGGCCAGCAGGGCAAGGGAGGGGATTCTGCCCCTTTACTCTGCTCTTGTCAGACCCCACCTGGAGTCCTGGGTGCAGTTCTGGAGCCCTCAGCACAGGAAGGACATGGAAGTGTTGGAGCGGGTCCAGAGGAGGCC